>NGBS01000004.1:0-330761 GCA_002245135.1 Proteromonas lacertae
GATAAGTGAAAAAGGAATTTATTATTTTCCCAGTGTGTGATCCAAATCAAAGTCATTGGAGTTTATGGGAAGTAAAATATGCTCCTAATGACTATATGATGTTTAGAATATATGACAGTTTAACAATTTATATGAACAAAGAACCAAGAAATATAGTTATAAAGAATATTAAACAACTCTTTCATTCTTGCAATCGTGAATTAGAATCATATGAAATAGTAGATACAAAAGTTCATCAAACAGATGATGAAACTTGTGGATATTACTGTTTATTCTTTCTTGGTGGCAAGATTGAATAATTTGGAAATGACAAAGATTCAAAATATAGAAAGTTTTAATATAGAATACTTCATTGATGATTTAATTGAAGGTATAGAAAGTTTAAATGACGAAGAAAAATCGAAATTGTTTTACATTTACAACAAAAGAAACATTTATAGATTTAAATAATTTCATTTTCTTTAAAAATTCTAAAAAAGTATCTTTATATAATTATAATTTGTTTGTAATGTACACACTTCCACATAACATAAAAAACAATTTTGGAAAAAGATTTGAGTTGAATGTTGTTTCAACTTATTTTCTGATTTCAATTTTGTTATATTTGTTAATAATATATTATGATTATCTCATATATGAAATATGAGAAATCAAAAGTGTCTCCTAGACAAACGGCGTGAGAAGATTTAGAAATACGCCGTTTGTCTAGGAGACATTTTTCACTTCTCAAATTTCTTCTGTGACTTATGTGTATCATTTCATAATCATTGATACTATTACTTAAAACAAAAAACAACACATAAATTATAATTTTGTAAATTATACAAAAGGAGCTAAGTGTTAAAAATATATTGTAATTGGCTATACACTGAAATGAATGATTTTTATAGAAGGTATTGAAATATGAAATACATTAATTTGTTGTAGCTTTGAGATTCATGTCGATTAAAGATTGTATTTCTGTTTATATTGTTGATATTAACTTTGTAACTGAAATTATAGATTTTGATGAAAAACATGTGCATATAGAACAAGTGTTTATATCAAAATATTGATTTTCGTAGAAATAAGGGGGTAAGAAAATTCAAGTTTTTAGTTACATTTTTTTATTTATATCAACAACAGAAGTGAGTTGTAAGCTAATATTTTATATTATTCATGTACTTAATATGTATTAATAGATTATGTAAAACAATTTGTTACATAGGCTAATTCAGTCATATCGTGACATGTCTATCATATACAAAATGTTAAAATAAAAGTAACAATTTTTCATTAAAAGAAGTGTAATTGTGTATTTAGTTTGTTTTGAAAGTGTCTGGTAGACAAACGGCCAACTCTGACAAACGGCGCACAACAAATAATATATTATGATTATCTCATATATGAAATAAGAATATTCTAGAAAATCCAAAAAATAAATTATGACCTATTATGACATATGTCACGTAATTTATGAATGTTTGATTTGGTGTGCCAGGAGCCCGAGTCATGCGGCTCGGTGTGCAGAATGTAGGTCATATGACAAACTAACTATATATTTGTTAATAACTAACTCCGAACATCATGAATATCATATTAGTTTTGATTGAATCATTCTGCAATATAGAGTTCCGCCATACGGGGATTTCCGCCATACGGGGAACAACAGTGCGCCGTTTGTCAGAGTATGTAATATTATATACATCTGATTTGAATAAAGATCATTTATCATTAAATCCGTTAGTTTTAAAACTAGATAATGAAAGAGATATGAATGAAAATGATGAAAATAATCAACTACAAATCGTTCCATCAAATACAACTCAATATGAAAGAACACAACTTACTAATGGAATGGTATCAAAAATAATGAGTAAAGATTATCCTTTCAATTCATTAATAACAGAATTTAATGAATATTCAAAGAAATTAGGATGTTTTATTTACGAGAATCAATTATATCTATTTAGAAACTGTTATAAAGGAATTATTCAAAAAATAGAAGAACATGATAGAAATTATATAATTTATGGTATAGAAGGAAGTGGGAAAAGAGTTTTATCGGAATTATTATATTATTATTATGTATTACAGAACCAATATAATGTGTTATTAATAACAAGGAATATAAATGATAGCAGATTGATTCAATATTTCTATGTTAAAAAGAATACCAATGTTTCTATTGCTTCAGATAAACAGATAATTCCAGAAAAGCCTTATATAGTAATTGCATACAATGAGGTTTTAGGTGAAGATAACTATTCTGATGCTGTCAAAATAATAGTATTATTTAATACATCTGATCAAAATATCAAGACATTTCAAAGTAAAAGATGTCCTTCAATTCTATATTTAAGCCCATTTGATGATGAAGAAGCAAAAAAATATGTATTACTGAGAAGAGATAGTAACAGATCCTATGAAATGGAAAAAATAAAAAATATGGAAATATACCAGTTGTTGTGCGCCGTTTGTCAGAGTTGGCCGTTTGTCTACCAGACACTTTCAAAACAAACTAAATACACAATTACACTTCTTTTAATGAAAAATTGTTACTTTTATTTTAACATTTTGTATATGATAGACATGTCACGATATGACTTAATTAGTCTATGTGACAAATTATTAAGTACATGAATAATAAAAAATATTAGCTTACAACTCACTTCTGTTGTTGATATAAATAAAAAAATGTAACTAAAAACTTGAATTTTCTTACCCCCTTATTTCTACGAAAATCAATATTTTGATATAAACACTTGTTCTATATGCACATGTTTTTCATCAAAATCTATAATTTCAGTTACAAAGTTAATATCAACAATATAAACAGAAATACAATCTTTAATCGACATGAATCTCAAAGCTACAACAAATTAATGTATTTCATATTTCAATACCTTCTATAAAAATCATTCATTTCAGTGTATAGCCAATTACAATATATTTTTAACACTTAGCTCCTTTTGTATAATTTACAAAATTATAATTTATGTGTTGTTTTTTGTTTTAAGTAATAGTATCAATGATTATGAAATGATACACATAAGTCACAGAAGAAATTTGAGAAGTGAAAAATGTCTCCTAGACAAACGGCGTATTTCTAAATCTTCTCACGCCGTTTGTCTAGGAGACACTTTTGATTTCTCATATTTCATATATGAGATAATCATAATATATTATTAACAAATATAACAAAATTGAAATCAGAAAATAAGTTGAAACAACATTCAACTCAAATCTTTTTCCAAAATTGTTTTTTATGTTATGTGGAAGTGTGTACATTACAAACAAATTATAATTATATAAAGATACTTTTTAGAATTTTTAAAGAAAATGAAATTATTTAAATCTATAAATGTTTCTTTTGTTGTAAATGTAAAACAATTTCGATTTTTCTTCGTCATTTAAACTTTCTATACCTTCAATTAAATCATCAATGAAGTATTCTATATTAAAACTTTCTATATTTTGAATCTTTGTCATTTCCAAATTATTCAATCTTGCACCAAGAAAGAATAAACAGTAATATCCACAAGTTTCATCATCTGTTTGATGAACTTTTGTATCTACTATTTCATATGATTCTAATTCACGATTGCAAGAATGAAAGAGTTGTTTAATATTCTTTATAACTATATTTCTTGGTTCTTTGTTCATATAAATTGTTAAACTGTCATATATTCTAAACATCATATAGTCATTAGGAGCATATTTTACTTCCCATAAACTCCAATGACTTTGATTTGGATCACACACTGGAAAATAATAAATTCCTTTTTCACTTATCTTTTTTTTATAATCCTTTTGCTTTTCATTTAAAAATTCAACACCAGAATCAATAACATTTTATTGTTGTTGGAAATATAATGTAATAAAAACAGGAATTCATCACCTTTTAGTTGATTGTTAATATTTAAAATGACTCACCAATTCTTTACAATTTGCTTCATATTTTGGTTGTTGATGTTGTCCATAGAATCTTACATGACCAATATCATTATATCCTTTAATTTTCTTTACAAACAACAAAATATCATGAGTGTGATCATCATATGTAATTGATGCAACACTAGTATCTTTTCTATTTACCATTTTACATGCATATTTTAAAGTCATTGAATTACGCTCTATCAGAAGGTGTATATAGGTTTTGAATAGATCAATCATTAGAATAATATCAACATCGCTTATATATGGATGATCTTCAGACATATTTATCATTAGCATTACAGCAGCCAATATTTCTGTTGCTTCAGGAAAGTTAGTATTAACATTGGTCTTGGCAATCTTATATTGAGATATTATTTCACCTACACTTCTATCATATCTACCAATACGACGAATACCTTCTGCATAATCATCTTCACCAAATGAATCTATAACTTCGATTGTTTTATTATCATGATGAATGATAACAGTGTAATAATTGTTACTATCTTTAGCTCTAATTATGAATGCTTCCATCTCTTTATTCATTATCATTTGTTTATCTTTACATACGTAATAATGTTGATTTAAATTGTATAATTCCAATATGAAATGGATTTCATTTATCCAAGTTGAATTTTTCCAATACTTTTTATAAATCTTTCAACAAATTCCAAGTGATCATTAGTTATTGGATCCTTAATATCTTCTTCAGAAGTTCTAATACCAAATATATCATGCACTGCATTCTTCTTTGGATTCATTACAATTTGCTGAAGTCTTTTTTCATAGGTGTTAATATCCTTTTTCTTAGGATTAGGATGAATCTATTAAATATAAATTATCATCAAATATACTAGTATTTTGTCTGCTGTTTTCTTCATATTCTCTAATAATTCTGATGAAACTTCAAGCTTTATTAAAGGTGTAGATGATACTAATGGAATTTGCATGTTTTCATTTCTATTCATTAGATAGTAATAATTTAATAATATACACTAAATATTGCTTTTTATTAACTTTATCATCTTTAACTAATGCTAGACTCTTTTTATCTTGGCACATCTTTCTTTTCACAGCTGTAATAACCACATCTCCATGTTCAGGATTAACTAGTTTATTTCCTAATTTCTTAATAAAATCATCTCTCATTTTGTTATTATAAATGAAGCTTCTTTCGTCTATATAATCTTGAAACTGTTCTATTATATTTCCATTTAGTGTTATATCTTTTTTGGTTCTTTCTTTATAATCTTCTTCTTCCATTATTGTTACTTCACCATTACCACCATCATCACTATTATCGCTATCATTACCATCTTCATCTACATCTATAACATGATCAGAACCACCATTATTGCCATTAACTCCACTAGCACCTTCTTCTTCTTCATATTCACTGTTTGCTTTAACTTCTTTGCCATCACTATCATCATTACCATTATTATCATCACCTTCTATATTAGTATAATCTGGTTTAAACTTCTTATTCTGAATCATCAACTCTTTCATGCCCATAAAGAATAAGGATCTTCCTTTACAATTTGTTCTTCTGCATCTATGATTATTAATTATTTCTGTTATTCTTTCCAAGTATTCAGTCCAATAACATTAGGATTATCAACCATCATATCTGCTATCTTTTCTTTAATGAATCTATTATATCTCTCCACTTTACCATTGCACTGAGAATGATTGAAAGGGATCTCATCATCTTTATCAAATTGTAACTTTATTATATGATTAGATATAGTATTATTTCTAAAATACATTACATATGAATAATGTGTTCAAGATTTTCCAGCTTGTCTTAGTATATATAATTAGTACAAATTACTGCCAATTTTCTCATGTAAAATTACTGATATGTTTCTTAAAATGATTATTATAGTTGTAATAAAAGTAAATGCAATATGAATGTTTTTTTATTTACTGTAGAAATGATTATCAAAACATTTTAGATGAAATGAATTTTTCTACTTTATATAAGTCTTTTCTACAAGTAAATAGCTCATTATATATATCTAAATACGTTTCTGCCTGATAATTTGTAATAGCTAGTTCCTCATAAGTTTCTATTCCATAACTTTTTGTGTAATTTAAAAAATTTTGATATATAGTTTTTGCTTTTTCTTTCACAGGATTATTTATTCCGCCGCTATGAAATTCCGAGTATAAAATATCAAACTTTATTAATTGATTTCTATTAATTAAATCTGGAATAATAAAATGCTCTTCTCCTTCTACATCAAATTTCATAACATTAAAGTCAGAATGCGGTATATTTGTTAATATAAAATCTGTTATATTTATAACAGGAATTGTATAATTCTTTCTATGAAGGTTATTTTTTCCATTTGAATAATAGAACTTCGATGAGGCAACATCTTCACTATCAATACTCATAATATCTGTTCCATCATAAGTGCTAACTATAACAGGACAATACACATTGAATGTAATTAATTTAGAATGTCTTTTAATATAATTTATTACTTTATATATACTTTTACATAGATATGGATTTGCTTCAAAAATGTATGTATTAAAATTCTTTGAAATATTTAATGTTATTCTGGGATATGGTACTGTATACTTTAATTTTTCCATTGCTATATTATAAAACCAAATTACTGAATCTCCGCTATTAGCTCCTAAGTCTATATAATTACCATGTATCCATATATCTCTTAATGATTTTTTCTCCTTATTATTTGCATTGCATTTTCTTCTTTTTATTGCTATTCTATTATTAATATTGTTGTTTTTTATATACAAATAAAACAAATAAAATAACATAAAAATTAACATATAATTATATAATACTATATTCATATTTGGTAATAAAACTATATATTCAAAAATGTATATGTTAAAATAAATATTGTGATTAGTTTATGCACGCATATTTTATATAGTATTAGCTAAATAAATTTCAATAGGTTTTAAACCATGAACAAATATATTATTCTTAGTTACAGCCAAGTTTTGTTTAGGAGTATATGTAATTTGAGTGATATTGGTTATATCTAGGTAGGTCATATTACAAAATTTCATTAGTATTCCAAATAAAATGTCTTCTATCCATATGAACTTATTAATAATATGAAAATATGAATATATACATTTTATAACAGAATATTTAAATAGGAATGCTGGGCCATATGGAGATGGAGGAAATAATTTATAACGTATTGATTTATTACTACATTTAATAGACCACCTATAATTGGTATTACATATTAATCTTGGCTTTCTATTTATTGATCCTATTACAGATACATTATCATTGATATTATTAAGTAAACTGTATAATAATTTCTTATTAAAATATGTGTCAATATCTAATTTCATAATCCAATTAATTTTAACACATTTTTTGTATAAATATAGATAAAAGCATGACATAATAATTGAACAATTATAGTAAGAATTAATTATGTTAAATAATAAAATGTCATTGAATTTATTAATCTCTTTATATAATAATTTGTTGATTTTTTGATCTGATGATATACCAATAATAAACATATACTTTAAATCATGAATATTTTTTAAAATTTTTCTTGTTATTATTCTTTCATATATGCATTCTATTCTACTCAGAACTCCTATTAATAGATTAGTATTCACGCAATCAATATCTCTATAATTTTTACAATAATGTAGTATTGTATTTGCAAAATATGATACATGAGATTGTGTTAATACTTTCAAAGGTTTATACTTTAATATTTTTCTTTCACATAATAATAGAGATGTATTAATTATACATGAATAGTATGCATTTATTTCTCTATCTATTCTTTTACTTATCTTATCAAAGATATTATCTATTTGCACAGAATTATTTATAAAAAGTAACGCTATAAGTATTATAAAATTAAAAAAAGCTACTTTTGATATGTTAATGATAACAAATATAATATGTTCATTATTTATTTTTCTAATTTTTATTATTCATTTTTATACTTATAAACATTTTTATTTATATAGATTAGAGTGCAAAAGATTTTATCCTAAAGAGAATTTACTATTAAAAGTAAAAGAAAAATGCAAATTTAACCCTTTATTATATTCTTTTTCTTGGACAGATTCATTCATAATTAAACACTTCAAAGATTTAAATCATAGAATTAACAACAATTTACTATTTTTTACTATTGTAGATGAATTTAGTTTCAAATATCTTATTAACTTATATAAAATATTCCTTTACCCTTATAGTATAAATAGTTTAGTAACATTTGTCTTTAATAATAGAACATATAAAAAATGTAAGAATAATCATATTTTTTGTGTAATGATTGATTGGCCAATATTTTTAGATACTATAATGACTAGCTATAAAATGAAAGTATGGTTTTTAAAATATTATTTATTCTTTAAAATTGTAAGTAATAAGTTATCAATTCTGTACATAGATACCGATATTTTATTCATTCAAAATTGCTTAAATAGTTTGTTATATAGGAACGAAGATATAATACTTCTTAAAAGCCAATCAAAAGAAATTTTTGGAAATGCAGGAGTTGTGTATATTTTATTATTAATTTATTAGTAAAATAAAATGCAATAATAACACAATTGAAGCACTTAAATATGGATATCATTATCTTCATAAGAATAAAAATAATATTAACAAATTCTTTCCATCAGCAGATCAGAGTATAATTACAATAATAGTAAATAAGTATAAACATCTTAAATGTGGATTATTTGATTTACCATTATTTACAGTTGGATTGCCTCCTGAAAGTGTTATAAAAAATGTATGTATTGTACATCCAATACACTGTGATAAGGAGTTTTCTTTGAAGGAAAGATTACTCTATTATAATAATAATAATAATTACTACACATCTATATCAAAGCATTATATTTCATTTAGCAGAAACATATTATTAAATAATTTAAATAAAATACTTAAAATTATAACGCTATATAATTTAACAATTATTCTACCTGATCAATTGTGTAATTATCCGCAATGTGTATATAAATTATACCCCCCATTTGGAGATGACTTACTCATTAATTACTTTAAGAATAAACAAGTAGAGTTTCGAGAATCAACATTTCTTAGGCATCCTTTAGTTAATATCAGTAGAAAAGATATACATATTATGGATTTAAAATCAATAAATAGTACTACATCTTCTTTATATAGATTTATATATGTTAATAAAGATTAACAATATTATGAGTATGTGAATGATATTATACTTTTTTGTATATATAATATTAATTGAATCATTATTTACATACATATTAATAAGTAATAATGATTATTTTTCATTACAAATAATTATTACATCATGTAATAGATACAATTATTTAAACAAAACACTAAATTCATTTATTTTACATTTGCATAACTATGATCAGAATATATTCTATACATTTATATTAATCGATCAAGGAACAGAGGAAAGATATGTTATAAATGATTATTATAATATACGAAACACATTCTATATAAATCCTAAAAATTATCAATACTCATTTAATTTACTTTTCTCATATTTATATTTACAGTATACACTTTTGTTAGAAGAAGATTGGATTATAAAGAATAGTACTTATTCTAATCAAAATTTTATAGAATTTTCATTAATTGCTTTATCTCATACCGATGATATTTATGGAATTATATTAAGAAAAATGGTTATTGTAAATGAAAGCTATAGCACAATGAATATAAAAAATAATATAATGGTATTAATGAAATTAATTCATCCCTATCAAAAGAGAAATTTTTTAAATGGTCCTTCGATATACAAAAACTACATATTGAAAAAACTAAATAAATATATATCTGAATTTGATACAGGGTTATTTTTTTTAAAACATAAATATTACATGGCTTTTCTTTATAAACAAATTGCTGGACATTATTACATATTTTTTCTACATATAGGTGTTAATTCAACAAGATTAGGAATATGTAACTTGTATCTTTATTAATAATATAAAAAGCATCCACTAATAATGATTCTATTTATAAAAATGTATAAATACACTAGTTGGTTTATTTTTAATAACATTATGTCTATATATCATATTGAAATAAATGCATTATATTACTGTAATGTTTTAATATTATTTTTTATAATTTATAATACTTATAATCCTAAATTAGAAAAGGCAGACTATAACAATCATTTTGATAAATACATTTACATATCAAACAATGATATTTCTATTAAAAGAATAAAATACATTCCGAAGAAGTCATGTGGACTTGGAAACAAACTATTAGGATTAATTAGCTCTCTTGCATATGGTATATCTTATTATTATTCATTAAAAATATCAAATTGGGATAGTTTATGGTGGTATTTCGATTTTCCTTTAAAATTAGATAAAAGAATGTATATTTGTAATATTACCTTTCATGGACATTTCTATGCCATTAAAAGCGTTATATTAAATGAAAATATTAGAAATTATTTAATAAAAAAAGGTGTGATAATATTTAATAATAATCTAAACAATATGATGAATCAGCTTGCTTATAGAATATCATCGTACTTTTTGAAAGTAAGTGACAGAATTACATCTAAGATAAATATAAATATAAAGAGAGTCTATAACATTGGAGTTCATATTAGAACTGGAAAGGCAGATGGAAAAGAGTATATACTACACTATTTAACATATAAAGATATATTAAAAATTAAAGAATCTATACAAATTAATCAAAATACATTAGATGTATTCATAAGTTCTGATTCTCCAAATGTAAAATATGAATTTCAAAAAACAGTTGCAAATTTATTTTATAACAATAACTCTATATGCAATTCAGGATACGGACTATTATATGAAAATAATACTTGTGCCATTGAAGCAATCACAGATTATTATATATTGAGCAGATGTAAATATTTAGTATTAACAAGATGTAGTTCTTTTAGCTTAGTCAGTCTGTTTGCTAATAATATAGGAAGAAACAATTTAAAACTATATAAATATTTTGGTAATTGCTCCTTGCATTATGACTTATATAAATAGAAATTGAATAATTGCTTTATTTCTTGATAATTGTAATATTGAAATTATTATAATAATGAATTATAATATTAGCTAATTAATTCAATTTTTAAAAGGGTATTAGAAAATTATACTTAGTAGAGTGTAAATAGAATTAGCTATATTATAAGAATATTATATTTGGTTAATTAAACAATTAATTAAATTATTTTTCTTAATTATAAATTGTTTATCAGTTTCATAATGGGTTGTTATATTATTTTCACCAAATGTTGTGCATATATTAAAAAAACCTAACTTATAAGCTATAATAGAAAATGCACTTTGATCATATCTGTGATTATGCATATTTGAACCTTCTGGTGCAATACAAGATATTGTGAATGAACACATAATCCATTTGTTGATTAATTTGTCTACTTCTGATGATGGGTACATTAGAGCAATTGCTGCACCTGAACAAGATGCTTTATTTGTTATTGCATTAGTTACATTGAAAAATTCAATCATCCCTATATGTGTATATTTTTCTAAACTGTGAGATACACTTTCTGACCAAATTTTATTCTTTCTTATATGGTTAAATATATGATCTAATGATCCAGATATGTTACATCCACTGTCTATCCATAATAAAGGTTTTCTATACATATAATAAGTTTTAGAAATAATTATAGCTTTCCATGCATATTTTCCTGCATCAATGTTTATGTTAAAATATTGAGGGTAGTAGCTGTATTTAAAATAATTAATAACTATATTCTTATTATATTTTGTATGGTTAGAAATAACATTTAGTATATTATATGATAAACCTAAATCCCATAGAATTAAATAACACTTCGTAATATGGAGATTAAAAGTATATATTAAGTTTAATAATGAATATTCGTGATTAGAAGATGAAGCTGTAGTAATTACACATTCTTTATTTTCATTTAATTTATAATATATAATACATATAATTGAAATAATATAAAAATATCTTATCATATATAATTCTCTCTACTTTTTTATCTTCTATATTATAATTTCTTAACATTTTTTTGACATAATCACATATTTTACAATAGTTAAAAGAATATATATCTTTAAACCTATAATACCATTCTTTAGAATAGCGTTTATGCCATAATATATGTTGATCTAGCAATGTTATGTTGTTTTTTATTACATTTATATAATTAGTTAAATTTTTAATAGAACTAAATTTGCTTAGATTGATAATTGATTTAGAATTAGGAAGAAATTCATCTATATTTTTAGCACCAAAATATATAGGAATACATCCAGCTAAAAAACAATCAGTTAACTTCTCAGTTACATAATCATTATTAATCGAAGCAGCTTCAAATTTTGTACCCTTTTCCCATGTTATCACAGAATTTTCAATACTTAAACAAAATTTATATTCCTTTAATACTTCTATTTTTTTAATTTTAGATAAATAATCAGGCCATTTTTTATTATTCATATCATTTCCATATGAATCAACATCATAATAATTCATTATTTCATTAACAATGTATTGTCTATTCTCATACTTTACTTTTTGAATATAAACTATGTTGTTTTTTCTTCTCATAAATGAATATATATTTTTAAAGTTTTTATTGCTTGTATATACAAATTCAGATATATTATAATATATTGGA
Organism: Proteromonas lacertae; assembly: GCA_002245135.1. Lineage (NCBI taxonomy): Eukaryota > Bigyra > Opalinata > Proteromonadidae > Proteromonas > Proteromonas lacertae. The sequence continues at coordinate 12,567 of NGBS01000004.1, forward strand.
ATGGATATATGCCACTTATTATTAAATAATCTGTAATCTACTGCTAGTTGATAATGATTAGATTTTCCTTCTCCTATATTTTTCATATATTTAACTTGACTTAATTTTTCAGTTGTCATTACTATATTGTAAGAAGTATTTGGCTTTAACGGTAACTTTCTGTTACCATTATAAATTGATGCATGATACTTTATATTTTCCAAATTATTAAATGTGCACTTATACTTTCTTCTTTTACTACTACATGTTAATGGATTTAAAGGTAGTGAGTAATAATTCTTAAATGAATTACCAATATATATATTTATATTACTAACTTTATAATTTATATAATAAATATATATAAATAATATAAATAAAACAATAAATGTTTCTATCATATTATGTAAATACCATAATCAAAATTATATAGTAAATATAATACTAAATTTAACCTTAATAGCTATATATATATAGTATTAATTTGTATATTGAATTGAATTTTTATTATTTTGTAATTTGGACCATAAGTATTTTTTGCCCATTTAAAAAATACGTTTCAAATTAGTAACGAATTTATATTTATGAGCTTGAGCTAAAGCTAAAGCTCTTAATTTGGACCATTGCCTTAATTTATATAAAATTATCTCTATACTTTCATATATATTACTGCTATTAATTTTAATTATAATTACTAAAACCCTCTATGTTAATATCAATAAGAAAATATATAAAATAGAAGAGCAACATGATCCACCTTATCCAAAAGATAAATTAAATATATCAGATCCAAATATATTTAAATGTATTTTTTCTCCAAAAATACTAATTAATCAAACTTTCCTATTTATTTTTGTTCCCGTAGCACCATACGATTATTGTAATCGAATGATAATAAGAAAAACATGGGGTAATAATTTAAGTAATTCATTATTATACTTCTTTATGGGATATAGTGAAAATTATAATAACAATTTAATAAATCATGAATTAATAATTTATAATGATATAATTCAGTTCAATTTTATAAATAGTTTTCTGAATCTAACTTTACTTACTATATTAGCAATTTCGTGGATTGTTGAAAGTAGAATCAAATTTAAATTTTATATGAAAATAGATCGAGATGTAGTTCCTAATCTCTACAACATAAAACAATTATTAGTAAAGAATTATTTAAACACAAAAGCAATTTTAGGTACAAAAATGAAAAAATTTAAAGTTGATAGAAATCCAAAACACTCTTCTTATATTCCTTATTTTTCATATTCAGAGCTTTATGGACCATCTTATATAATTGGAAGATTTACTATCATTGATTATTTTTCACTAAACGAAATATACAAAACAGCAAAGATATATAGGCCATTAGTTTATCGTGAAGATGTTCATTTAGGTATTATATGCAAAATAAAGAATATAACTATGATAAATTTAAATAAAATTACTAATAATAGTAAATTAAATTGTTCAGAATATATTAAATCTTTTACATCTCATTCATACAAACCAGAAGATATTGAAATTTTATTTAAAAATTGTAAAATATATAATTTATCTTCATATTTTGAATAATGATTATATAGTAAGAGGTGAAATTTATTTTCACAAACTGTAGTTGTTGCTTTAATCCGGTAAAAAATGCAAAGTTATAATAATATCGAATCTATATCAGTAAATTTAAATAGAATTTGAAAAAATTAAATAAAAATTGACCCTTGTAAATATGAAAGGAATTAGAAGAGTAAAATCATTTGAAAACAGTGTGTTTTGCTAAATAATTAATTAGTAAAGTCAATTCTTTGCATGTTAAAATACTTATAGTTACTAACTATTTTATACTAATTTTTTTCATTATATTCATTACCAAAAATAATCCAAATATCATTAAAGAAATTATTCATCACCATATAATGTATAAAAGGAATATTGGGCATAGTCCTATTTACTTAATTGTCTTGACAAGGCCATTGAAAAGCATCTGAATGACTATGATTGCAGTGATCTCTTTCGGAGTATCGATGTTACTTGCTCTTGCCTCTATGCAGAACTGGCTGATGCTCTCCTTGTTAAGATCATGGATATATAGTATATAAATGGGATTCTGACACAAAGAGCCATGGTCCCATTTACGTAAACTAACTACGTGATTCCCCCTACGGGATTCCTTTTACGGGACTCCTAGAAGCTATCTAGAAGTGTTGGTTACGATAGTGAACTTGTAAGGGCTTTTAATAGAATCGTGAACCTCATCGTAGAACAGGGACTTTACAATTGTTAACAAGTTACCAAATGGTAACTCGGGAGGTTCTAGCTAGTTGTGGATTTCTCAAGGGTCCTTGAAGATAATGATAAGCAATCTCGGGAGCTTCCTAGAGGTAAGTTACAATGCCTTATAAATCACCTAGGTAAACTGTTCCAATTCTCAACAATCGTCCGAGAAAAATGAGGCTGCTAGACGGTAGAAACCACGGGGTTTTCCACGTTTCTGAAGAGCATGGAGAATGCCAAGAAGTCAACACTTCGAGAACTCCATAGTCGTGCTTTTCTTGCAATCGCTGATAAGTAAAATTATCATGGCTAGCAATATTGATCCTAGTAGTCTTGCGAAGCTTTCCAGGGATGAGTTAGAAGCATTGATCATCAAGGTCGAGAAGGAACAACAAGAGCTGAAAGAGCATAAGGAGAAGGCAAAGGGTAAGGCTTTGGAAGCAACTTCAAAGAAGCGTAAGTTCAATACTAAGTACTACATACGATGCATCGATCAGGAGTCAGCTAAGGAATATCTCGCACTTACCAAGGAGATGGAGGAGTACTTCAAAGAGATTACCAAGGAATATCAACAACCAGGAGGAAATAATGAAGGCTGTGGAGATAAAGTCCATCGCTGATTATCTATTGAAGTCCTTAACCTTACAAGTACAATTAAGGAGCCAAAGGATCACAGCAAGACTCCATTCCCGATACTACCTTACAGCTACGAGGTGTTCTTAACTAAACGCAACCAAGGAAAAGCACTTAGCAAGAGGATGAAGCTCAAGATGGAAGTATCTGTTCATGACAACTTACCAAGAGAAGACAACTCCCGACATAGTAAACCCTCGGAAGAAGCAACAACCCAACAAGACAACTTATCAGAAGCAGAAGATGACTTTAACGAGGTCTTCTAACTAACAGTACTCCAGAACATAGAAGCAAGTATGAACTAAGTAAGAAGAGTCCGAAGAAGTCTCTTGCTCTATGTCCTTCATAGGTTGATCAGGACTGGTAAGTAGCTCCATCATGTTGAAGTCAAGGGAGTCGTAGGAGAGCACCTGATGATCATACTCAATAACCTCAAATAGATCCAAAGACATCGTAAGCACATCCTTCAAGGAGTTGATAAAGGACTGATGAAACAGCCTGGCCATTGCACCGGCCTTACATTATTCAACTCAACCTTGATGAAACCATCGGAGGATGATCGATCGAAGGAGTAAACACTCCCGTAAACAACAAAGCTAAAGTTCATACTCAAGGTGTTCACGGTCTTCTCCTCCATACTGCTGATGAACTTACAAGGATAGCTATCTCGGAGAAGTATAGCAAGGTGATTATCGTCAGGTAAAGGACTGGATGAAGTATCAGGAGATTGATTGCAGCTCATTACAATACACGATGAAAATCAAGGAGTAGGAGAAGTTCAATAAATAATAGCCAGAGATAAAACATCATAGGAAACGATAAGTAGTGAAAGTTTAAGATCGGCCAAGAAATATATGACTGAAGTGAATCTTAAAAAAGGAACCATTAAAGGAATCGTAGAATCATCCTAGTCTTTACAATTGGTTTCCATGGTTCTGTAGATGAACTTTTCTTTGGAAGAGTTCTTCTCGTAGAATACTCCTTGAAGATCATCCTGTAAGAGGAATCCTGTAGGAAAGAAGACCCCGTAATAGCCAGCTCTGAATCTAGAAAGGGAAGAACCCCTAGAAAACTCGTTAGGACTCTGGCACAAAGGGCCTGAGTCCCATTTATATACTATATACATGGACTTGCTAATAACGCTTGTTAAGACCATTGAAACAATACTAATTTATATATGTTCTTATATCAATTGCAAGACAAAATAAACATACTCTATTATAAATATATGAAATTTAACAAATAAAAGAGCATATTTCATTAAAAGTTTTGATAATAAGTCAGCAAATCTTGATTATTAATAAAAACTTGAAACATTACAATCAGGTGGAATTGGTATATTATATATCCCAAAAATAATACTCCACAAGTATTCTATATAGTTAGCTGATAGACCATTATTTTTAACATTACTATTAACATAATTTCTTATTCCATTTCTTAAGTTTATGTAAATTTTTTTTGGATGTTTCTTTATCCTACTATCATCAACAACAAAAGTTGCACAACAAGGAAAATAATGTTTTTCGACATATAATTGATATAATGATATATTTGTATATCCTTTTTTCCTCATATATTTGTCTACTTCATATGTTGTATTAAAGTTTCTGTCATAGATTCTTTTCCTACCAAATGCAATATATACACAATAAATTCCGCTAAATTGAACATTTTCAATATATTTTATCTTTTTCAAATAATTTAATCTGTCATATATACTGACACTATGATGCCATGATAAAATATGATCATGAATGAAGATATATTTTCTTCTTCTTCTTTCATTATACGTTTTTATAATAAAATCTAACATTAATCCAGCTTCTTTTGAGTCCTTAAAGTTTGTTGTTTTATTGCATTTTAAGATTATAGCTTTATAAGGAATTAAAGATATATTTATGTTAATTATATCATTTTTAGGACAAGAGCTTATCACAACATATGTACTAGTTGACTTTAAGGTTGTTAATATGTAAATTAATAATATTATAGTAAAGATATAGATATATATCATTTTTTAATATTATTGAAATCAAAGGAGATATTTCAAAAGTGAGAATTCGAAGATATATTAGAAAAAATCTCTAAATTAAATTACTATTGAATGGAGAATAATCTGAATAACAGTGAATGTATATTACAATTCTACAAAGCGTAAATGTTTTGTTAATTTTATATCTAGTTACTTTTTTCTTTATAAATATAAATTATTTTCTTTGTAAATCACTTTCTTAATCAATAAAACGATTATAATTGTTATAAGATTGTTTTTCTAATATTTAGACTAAAGAAAGTGATTTATGCATGGTTTAAATTTATGAAATAAAATATTTCCAATATTAGAGATATTTAATGTAGGTATATAAATAGAATGGTCAAAAATAGTATAGTCAAAACTGTGTAATATGAACTGTTTTTTACCTAAAAGTTCATATTACATTTTTGTTTATTGCATAAGTTTTTTGGGGATGCTAATCCCAAAATAATCAATATGTCGAAAATATTGAGCAGATAACATAGAATTTTAGGAAAATATTAAGAAAGTATCAACAGATATTCAAGCCAACACTCTTTTATATTCAACTTTTTTCACATTAAGCAAAACAAATTGTATATTCACCTTCATAGTTTATAAGCATGATAAATACTTGATATATTAAAACTATATACAACATTTAAATTATAATAGTTATTACTAATAAACATATATAATCAACCAATTTTTTATACATATATTATTTTACTCTCCACCCCAAGGCGTCCATACACCATCAAAGTTAGAAGGATCAGATGCTGGATCTTTTTCATGAGGATCTTCAGAAACAGCTTCATCTCTATACTTCTTTACCTTTTCTCTCATCATTTTTACTATTTCAGGATATTTATCAGCCAAATTATTACTTTCATAAGGATCTTCTTTTATATTAAATAAATATTCTCCTTTTGGAGGATCTTTACATTCAGCAGATGGAAATTGATCTATTCATAATTACAATAATAATATAAGAATACACACATATGTAGTATTAGGAACTTTAATCCAACCATCATAAAAACCAATGAAACTACCATTTACATATTTCCAATCTCCCATTAAATAACTATCAACTTGGTCCTTTATTGTATTTAATAGTATTTCATTTCGAGGTGATTGACTATTCTCTGTCATAGATTTCCATTGATTAACACCATCTAATGGATATTTTATTGTACTATTCGTAGAGATATTTAAGAATCCTAATATAGTAGGTAGCCAATCAACTGCATGCATCATTCCTTTATACTCATCAACTCTATTTCACAATAAAAAATTATATATACTTTTTATTAACTAAATTACCAGTTATAAATGATACTCCCTTCACTCCTCCTTCAAATTGTGTTCCTTTACCACCTCGATATGGATAATTACAACCATTATTATCTCCTGGACCAGAAGGACAAACACAAGCACCATTATCAGTGGTAAATATTATCAAAGTATCATTCAAATATCCTAATTCATCCATCACTTTAGTTATATTTCTTATACTTTCATCAACTAAGTACAATTCAGCAGCAAATGTTCGACGACCTAAATTCTTTATATGTTTAAATTTATCGATATATTCTTGTGGTGCTTCATTTGGATCATGAACTCCTTGTTAAGCTAAATACATAAAGAATGGTTTTGAGGAATTATGATTTTTTAACATTCTTATTGCTTCTTGAGTATATAAAAATGTACTGTATGTTCCATTTGACTTTCTATCAACTACTGAACAATCTGGACCACAATTTGGCTTCGTATCATTACGCATATCATAACCATTTTCTAAATTATGATGGAAATAATCAATATGTCCATTATAATAGCCATAAAATTGATCAAAACCACGAAACGTTGGAGTATATCGCCATTTCCAAAAGCCTAAATGCCATTTACCTATTCCATAATTCATATAACCTTCTTTCTTCAACATTTCGGGTAAAAGTGTCTCATTTTCGGATAAAGCAAAAGCACTCCACTCCATAAGCACTAAATTTTGTAAACCATATCTCATAGGATAACGACCTGTCATGAAAGCCTAAATCATTCATTACATATACAATATATAGAATTATACTGCTCTTGAAGGAGTACACATATATTGGACATAATAATTCTCTAATTTAATACCTTTATTAGCCATTTTATCGAGTGTAGGAGTATAAAGATCAGAGTCGTGATATCCAACATCTGACCAACCAAGATCATCAGCAACTATCATCTAAAATTCACTGATCATACCTATAAATAAAATGTTTGGCTTTATAGCATTAGTTGGTGGTAAAGACAATCCTAGGATGAGAAACAAAAAAAGAAGAATCATTTCAAAAATAGAGTCGTTTTTCATTTGTTTTTTTTTAAATAACACAACACATTTAACTTATATCAATAGCATAATAATCAATTATTCTATATTCCAAAATTCTTCGCATAATTCTTTTTTCTCTTCTTTTGAAATTCCGTCTAGTTTTATTCTGTTTGTTGAGAATGTTTTTAAAAATGATTGTAATACTGTATTATCTATATTTTCTTTAACTGTTATAATTAACACATATACTTTTCTAAATGCTTCTTTATTTTCTTTCATCAATTGTAATTCTCTTTCATTTAATCCATTTCCTGATATATCAAGATAGTCTAATGGTTTATAATGGTTTAATTTTTTAATCAACATTTCCAATCCTTTTTCATTCATCCCTATATCTATTCAAATTAATTATAAATGAAATACTTGACAGATTTAATGATCTATTATCGACAAATTTATCTAATTTTTTACATATTATTTCAATTCCTTTATCTCCAATTGGATTATTAACTATTGAGATTAATATCGCAAATTTTGATAAAGAATTTGTTAATTCTTTTAATCCTTTGTAAGTAATGAGATTATTTGATAAATCAAGTTTATGATATTTTATCTGCTTAATAAATGAAATATGGTAATCATTTATATTCATATCTATTTAATTATATGATTAGATTTTATACTTGAAAAATCATGGTTTCTTTCATCGATTCTCCTTTTCTTTTTCTTTTTATCACAATAATCCAAATAATACTCCAATTCTTCATCATTCCATGATATACATTTCATTACAATAAATGGATTATTTTCTCTTTCTAATGATTTTGAACAAATTGATTTTAATCCACTCATTTTGATATTGTTTCCATTTAGATTTATTAAATTGTATACTTTAATTGAATTAATATTATCAGCTAATAATTTTACACTTTCATCATCAATTGCGATATTACTCACATTAATTACACCTTCATCATCTATTAATCTATTAATTCTTTTCATTAATAATGCAAATCCATTATTACCAATTGGATTATCTGTCAAAATAAAAAAATTTAGGTAAATATACCATGTATTTTACATCTAGTTATATTATCATTTTCTTTCATATAATTCATCAAATACTCAATTCCATCTGAATAAATATTATTATCACTTATATCCAATCTGATCTTTTTATGAATATTCTTTAAACCATCTAATAAATACTTCAATCCAATAGAAGATAATCCCATTTCTGTTTGAAATATATTTATAATTATTATACTTGAACAGTTAATAGATTCTAGTAAAAAAATATGAGGATATAATAATTTCATTCCTAAATCTCCTATTTCATTTCCTTCTAATTGAAGTGTAAGAAAAAGAAATGAAGATAAATTGTCAATAAGTATTTCTACACTTTTATATGTTAGTTTATTATCTATATAATAATAGAAATATCAAATTATACTTTTCAAATCTAACTCTTTTATTTCTTTTAATTCATTTGATCTTAATTCAATGAATGATTTGAAAAATTCATCATCAATTTCTAAATTGCTTAGATTTAGTGTGTTTCCATGATCATCTTTGATGTATTTGATCAATTCCGAAATATCTTTATCAATCAGTAATTCTTTACTTTCATTAAAATCAAATTTAATATTGGAAATTGGAAATTTTGAGAATAAAGCTTCTAATCCTTTTGAATGAATATTCCAGTTTGATCTAATATCGATTTTCTCAAGATTTTGATATTTGTATAATCCTTCTGATAATAATATCATTGATTCATCATTTAAATTCATACATTGAAGATCCAATTCATTTTTATAGTTGATTAATAACTGTAAATATGGAAGCAATAATTTGAATGATTTTGGACCAATTGGATTTGCTATTTCATAATAAATATAAAAAGTACAAATACTATTAGGAAAATGTGAAAGATTTACATGTTTCAATTTCATGAATGGAATTGATTTAAGAAACGATTGAACGAAATAAGAAGTAAGATTACAATAGTGTAAATCCAATTTTTGTAGATTTGATAATTGAGAAAATAATGATCCAAATAATGACTGATATTGTGGTATAATATTTATATCTAAATATATAACAATAATTATTAAATACGAAATAGAAGCTCTGTTGGATTGATAAGTTTCAATATTCTGAAGAAATATATAATTCCTTCTTTACATAAACATATGTTATTTGGAAAAATAGCATATAATCCTATATTAAAAACCATTTTATCCAAATAACATCCATTTCTTTCTTTACATCTGTGATACTTTTGAAATTTCAGTCTCTTATATATTGAATAATCTCCTTTATATAGTTTCATCATCAATAATGCTGATAAGATTCTTTCATTTGGTTTATGATTGTATTTTTTTATTAAGCCATTTCTAATACTTTCTCTTTCTTCAATTTGAAAATAATGATCTGGAGAAAAAGAGATTGACATATTTTTTATTAAACAAATGTCATGTTGAATTAACATATTTCCTCTTTCATTTTCAACCAATAAATATTCATCTTTTCTAATTCTGGTAATTCTATTTAATAACTTACTAAAATAATTCATTTCTATTTTATTATCTTTTTTGTTATATTTTAATTCTTTCACTATTTCTCTTATGTCTGGTCTATTTTCAGGATTTTTATTCAACATTCTTTTTATAATTTCTAATAATTCTGATGGAATTTTGGAATGTTTTTGTTGGGACATAAAATGCGAATAACAGTTTATGAATGATTCTTTATCTTCATTTGTAAATGGTAATTCATTTGTTAATATTTCATAAAATATACATCCAATACACCAAATCATACTACATACACTCAACTCTTTTCCATTTAACTCTTCTGGACTTATGAATTTTAAATCATATAATCTCATTTCTTCTTTTCTTCTTAATTCATTTAAAAAACTATCAACTATTACGACTTTTGAAATATATTGATCATATAGTAAGTTACTGCTCTTTAAATTTGTATTGATTATACCGTTTTCACATAATACACATAATACATCACATATTAATATCATTAAACTCTCTTTGTCACCTGATATTGAATTTGTTTGAATTAAACACTCCAAATCAATTTCATAATAATCAGATTTTATCAACAAACAGTTACGGCTATTCAAATAAAACAGATCCATTCTATAAAACATACTACAACGTAACTCTATTAATTTACTCTCTCTTTCTATTATGCTATACACCACACCCATTTTTGTATTTTTTATGTCAAATATTTTTATTCTTATCTTTTCCTTATTCTCTTCTACAAACACTAAATTCTCACACACACTTTTGCCTTCATTTCTATGAACGTTTAAAGCAATTTTATAATAATTATTGGACTTAGATGGTAATAAGGACAACAAAATACCCTCAACATAAGAAATTGAAGAAAATATCATTTTTGGAATTATATCGAAATATATTCGTTTTTTTTACATTTTTTGAAATTTCTTTTTAAACAAAATAAAATTACACAAACACAACAAATATGCATTAACAAAACCAAAAAAATAAAACTTATTCAAATACAGATAATTCATCCAATAATTTCTTCATCAATCTAGTCTTTTCATATATCTCTGGATATTTCTTTGATATTTCTTTGAATGTGTCATGTATAAATACCATTAAACCTTTTCGAACTACACTATTATCAACATTTCCTGTTAATCGAGCTATACATTGACCTAACACTTCTTTACTGCTATTACCAAGGAAATCTTTCAATAAAACAACCAAAAATAATTTCACTTGTTTGGAAGGATTTGAAAATTTTATATCTCTCAATATTCCAAATGACAAAGTGAATTTCATTATCATGTGAGATAATAACTTCGCATAATTCGCTATCTTTCTTGATGGATAATTATCAATCTCTTTAAAGAAATCTTTAAATGATAATTTCAATGTAAATTTGTGACTACTGTTGAATGAACATAGATGATCAGCTAAATATGAATAATATGGATTATATAATTTCTCCTATTTAAAATACGATTAATATATATATTATACTTGACCACAACAATCTAACAAAACATGCATCACTTCTCGACATTGGATTTTGTTTAAATTCAACTTTTGTAATTGTTCAAAACAATTCATATAATCTTCACTTCCCATTATTACTACAAATATTGATCTTCTTATATCAGTGTTCATTCTCATTTCTTTTGCTAGATTCAATAACGATTCTTTCTTTTCATTTGATAATGATGAAACTATATTATTAGTTAATGATTCTCCTACTGTATTATTATTATTATTATTATTGATAGCATCGGGTTTCCATTGCCCTCCTATTATCCACCATCTTCCTTTTGTTTCAACATTCTCTAAATCTTCTAAACTAATATTAAGTGGAGTATAATTTGATTTTTTCTATTTATGAAATTATAATAACTATTATATAAATAAGTTATACTGATATAGTTTTGATTTGTTTTTTCATATTCTTAATTCTTTCTATTTCAGTTGCATAAGTAGTTCTTTCTCTGTTATTCTTCAAATCAACTATCATTTCAAATATGATTTTTGATTTTACTGATATTTCTTTATCATTTTCTGTATTTAATTCTTTGGCTTTATCTTTTACATCAACAATTATATACTTCAATGATTCAGGATCATCATTTCTCAATTGAAATCCACAAGTCTGCAAGCATAACAACAACAATTCTAAATCTAATGGAGTAAATGAAGATATTAATTGTTTAATTATATCAAATATAATCCTACAACTAATACATTCAAATTCATATAAATAGATAATTGATAATAAAAAATTATTCACTTTCTTATTGTAAATAAACTCAATATCTTTTGATTTTGCTTTTTCTTCGTTTGTCTTTTTGTATTCTTTAATATATTCATTATAGACTCTTTCTAAATAATATCCACTTACATTATAACCATAAGCATACTATTAAAACATAAAAAAATATATAAAATATACAGAAACACCTGATATAATCGCACTGTATAATCTATCAATTGATTGTATAACTTTAATCTCATTTCCTATTCCAGCAATTACTAATTCAGTTAAAATCATATTTACATCATTTTGTGGATTTGAGTGATATATTTCTATTATATTTTTCATTGTAATTATTAACGTTTCATCTCCTAATTTGTTTAATAAACTATTCACTGATTTTCTAAGTGTTGACAATTTTTCTATTTCTTTATCACTTCTTTTTCGTAAATGTGGTGGGATGTATTTGTGTGTTTCTTCTCCTATTGTTCTTCCATAAATATCAGTCTTTATTTTTGTTGATTTCTCTTTTTTCTCTGGTTTAAGAAGTGATTCTTTCTCATCATCTTCTTTATTAAACATTTCTATATCTTCATCAAATATACTCATATCCTGCGATTGTTGTTGATTTTCTTCTTCCATTTCCTCTTCATTATTTATTTCTTCATCGTTTACTTCTTCTTCTTCTTCTTCTTCTTCTCTTCTTCTCTTCTTCTTCTTCCTCTTCTTCTTCTTGATCTACTTTCTTTGATTTTTTCATCTTTTGTTGTGAATTTATACTACTCTTATACAATCTATCTGCTCTTGAACCAATCTCATCTAAGAAATCTAAAATATCATCTCCAAATCCGTCCATTGCTAATTCTTTCGATAATTGTTGTTTGTTCTTTGAAGATTTCTTTAATCCCAGTTTTCTTTCTAAATATTCTATCTCCTCATCTTCTTTTGCTATTCCTGCATTGAGTTGACTAACTATTTAATTGAATAATATAAATCAACAATACTTGGCTTTGGTTGAGTTAAAGTTTTATGCACTTTTTGTTCTACATTATTATAAGATTCATAAACATACTTTTGTTGGGCGATTCCTTGCTTGATCCATGAGAAAAACGCCTTTTCATTTTCATACAAAAATACAAAATTAATACAGTTGTAATACAAGCCGTTTCGTATTATAAAAATGGATGGTTTACAAGGAATTGTGAAGGTCATAGTTGATAAATGTGCTGAAAAAGGTGAAGTGGTATCAAGAGTATTAGCAGCATTTGTTGCAAGAACAGTATAATCTCTCATATACAATAATTAGATGGTTTTTGAAAATTCAACTCAATTTTGTTTAGATAAAGATATGAATGAAGATGATATAGACCATTTAATAAATTTGACTGTAGATAGATTGTTAGAAAAAGACAATCCTTCTTTAGAAACAATAAAAACTCAAGTGGCATTTGATCAATGTTATATCGATTCAGATGAAAAGGTAGAAAAAAAGAGACAAATATGGGAAGATAGAGTGAAAAGAATTCAAGCTGATATTCTTTCTGTTGCTCCTAAAGGAACTAATGATTATGATAGTCTTATATTATTATATCGTCAAGTATGTTTCTATTTTTATTAACATTCTAAAATAGATATTTTCATATTTAATGGTCTATTACGATGAACAAGCTAATAGAACAGCTGAAAAAGAAATAGTAGCAGCAATGGAAAGTGTATTCCCACGTGTAGGTTTAAAGAACTTCGTAGAAATGAGTGAAGGTGATAAATTATCACAATTAAGCGAATTAGCTTCAATAGTCTATGGTATTAGGTTATACAATAAAATGTGTGGTCAGGGAGGTGCTGGTATAGAAAATGTAAGAGATTTAGCCCTTCGAGAATCAATAGACACAATGAACACAATAAATGCAGAAATACAGGAAGTGAAAGACTTAGCTGGAAAATACAGTGAGGTATTAACATTTATACATTACCATAAAGATGAACCAGCTAAAGAAGAGCAAGAAATAAGATGGAAAGATGAATTAACTAATGTTCGACAGTATTTATCCTACTTAGAAAGTCTATTAGATGATATATCTGAAATAACCACAAAAATTACAAGTTATTCTGAAAATTGGAAAGATGAATTGAATTCATTGAAAGATTTAATAGGAAGTAGAACATCCGTACCAAAGGAACAAGTTTATCCAAAATTCTCTAATTTATCATTAATATGGAATACTATTCAAGCTGCAAGAGAGAGATTAAATGCAAGAATTGAGGCATTAACTGAATTAAGAAAATGGAAGAGTACTTATACAAGAACATTACCTGCTGATATATTGAAGAGAGCAAGAATCGTATATATTATTATATTTTATTTATTTGTTACAATAGTTTGGACCTCCAGATGAAGAAGCAATCAATAAAGATGCAAAATCAATCAACGAATCTGAAGAACCACCATCTGAACCAGTAGATCAATCTTTAACCACACGTTTAGTACTTCAGAATACACCTGAATTTTTACAATTACCATTAGCACTAGATGGATACTGCTCTTGGACGTTAGTTCATCGTCATGGTATATTAATTCCTGGTATTCCAGAGTTGGGAGTTATTCAATATAAAAGTGGATTATATGTATTTAGTAATACTGAAGCAATCACAGCCTTCCAAGCCAATCCTCAGAAATACATTGATGGTGTATTAGAATGTGCTAGAAAGAATCCAGAGTTAATACAATTGTTGAATTTAGGTAGTTATTTCCCTAAAGTTGCATTGAGCAATTTTGTATCTAAATCCAATGGAGTTCATCCATTATTAGCAGAACCTCCTCCCAAAATGGTAGATGCAGCTACAGAGACACCAGTTCATTTTGTAGAGAAATATATCGATTACCAATATGAATGGAATGAATGGAATTTGAGAAGAAAAGCATTACAAATGTTGAAATTACAGAAGTGTAAAACTATTGGTTCACAGACTACAAGATCTGCGTTTAAGAGAGTTGCACAGACACAAGTATGGCCTGCTAGAGAACATGATACACAAACTATGGTGGATGATGGTACAAATCCAATAATGCAAAAGAATTATGTAATAGGTTTGAGAGGTAATCCAAATAATGTGAGTAAAACTGTTATATATCGACATGAATATAAATAAATTAACAAAAAAATAATAATAAAAACAATAATAATAATAATTATCTATTTTTTGTTTTGTTTTATGTTTTATTATCCATGATATCTTGATCTATTTCAAATACACCTGTACTTGTTTGAAACATGTGTATTTCCATCAATTTAGCAGGCCATTTAACAAAAGAAGCGTGTATATGATTACCTTTCAAATCAGGCATGTCTCTTTTCAATTGCTTAATCATTCTCTTTGCTTTATAATATCCAATCATATATGAAAATGGCTTGAATCTAACTTTGTGAGTAATTCTTATTGCTTCAGCTGGTTGAATATGTACAATTCTGAAATTTGTTTTGTTTAATATATCATCAACATATTTATTTAAATCATTTACTAAATAACCAGCACACCAACGTAATTGTTCTTTTGGAAGTTCAAAATCGTTATTCCATGTGAATTCTGCGTATCCATATGCTGATTCCATCAAATGATCTACTTTTTCACACTCTTCTGCTGCTTTTGTATATGCTTTACCCATTTGATTGAAAGATCCAGAGAATTCAAGACAACTAGAAATTATTGACTATTAGATATACATCACATCTGCAGCATCAACATGATAAAACCCTGCCTTGGTTTTCTTATATTGTATTAAGGTTTTTCAATTTAAATTACAATAAAAAAAGATATCTAAACGCACCGCCATATCCTAAAACGCTAAAAGCAGGTTAAAGGAATGATTGTAATAAGAGCAAATATAGAAGGAGCTAACATTTGTTTCAACTATCGTGTTTTTCAGTCGTGTTTTATACTAATCGAAGTAATAAAACAAGCGCGTTGATTGAACATATTTTAGTAGATTATACACTCACTTCACAATAAACATCACACAAACCATTGAGTAACCTGAAGGCAAACGCTATATACTATTCTATCATCGAAATTAATAATATATAAAATTCTTATCAGATGAAATTGACTGTAAGCACATTAATGTTTAGAAAGATACACTTCTGAAAATACTAATAATGCTCTATAATACCTCGCATATATTCATGGTGATATTATTATCACTCTTACTGATCTGACTTTAATATAAACCCACACATATGAATGACGAAATCTGATTGGTCAATTGTTTTTTAATAAATTCGTATCGTATGGATGATCAAGTACCACAATTCATCCAGAAACTTTATTACGTCCTATCAAACCACAAACATAATGGTATAATAAGTTGGAGCGTGGATGTATAATTTCCTTTATATAACCATTTAGGGCTCTTCTTTCGTGGTACATGACGTAAATGTTTTTAAGAAGTGTATTCTCAAACCGATCTTTCATCATCCAAACTATAATTGCTTCATTCGAAAATTAACAACCTATCAGTATTGCTTATTTCATGCTATGATTAGATTTATGATGCAATGCATAAGCACATCATCCGTTCCAACTATATTTTCTCATCCTTGTTTTTTACGAGATAATCAAGACTGCCTTGATCATTTCGCAATATCATGTTCGTCTAGTATTATAATATTCTATTGTAAATATAAATAGAACCAGAAACGCCAATTATTATGGCAATGGAAGGAGATACTGCTCAAATTCCAGTGTTAATATTATAAATGACAATTTAAATATATTTATGACCATTATTTATTAGGATTGTTGTTTTTCATGTGTTTGTTGGTTGATATAACAACAAAATAAAAAATCTTATGAAGATTTCATTATATTTAAAATGCATATCAACATGCTGTTTCCATAATTTTATGATTCATATGCTTCAATTAATCATTAAAAATGAGATTATTGAAAAGAACAACAATACAATTAAATACACTGTATTCATTTTAGATGTATTTAAGGGGGTATTGAAATAATGTTCAATTAAATAGGACTTTCTATTCATTCAAAATAATCCAACCAACTCTTATTCAAGTATGATTTCTTTTTTTAATCTACTCTACGGCTTATATGTTGATGTTTTATTTTTTATAAACTGATTATCACCTTATAATAGACTTGTCTACAAGTTTTAAGGATTAAATATGATAATCTGATCTAACTTTATGATCTTAGCTTTAAATTATTCTGAATTTATATTTATTGTATTAATAGAAATGAGAGAAAAGTGGAAGAAGAAGCGTATGCGAAGACTGAAGAGAAAGAGAAGAAAGATGCGACAGAGAGCAAAGTAAGCGTCTTATTGATAACCATTTAATATGGATCATTTGTGTATTGGTTTTAGGATTAAGCTATTTCATAAATATCAAAATTGTTCCAAGAATGATTGAAATCTGAGTGATATATATAAACCATAAAGAGTAATACTTCATTTCAACATCTTCTGAGTGTATAGTACTTACATAAATAATAATTATTTAATAACTAAAAAAATCATAAAAATAGTCTATAATTATATATTTACATTATTCATAATCAATTGAATTATTGTATCTTAAGTCCTTTATCAATTTTATTCTTATAGCAGTTCTTTCATCTCCATTTAACACATCTTCAACAAACACACATTCAACCATTATCATAATCATTTCACAAGCACCTCTTATCACTCCACAAAGTAAATTACTATAGAACAAACCATGATACTTTTCTGGGATTTCAACAAAATAAGTGAAAGGATTTTCATTGAATACTATATAGCAAAACTAAAAACAATCTAATCATACCTAAAAAACATTCAGTATTAGTTTCATTCCAATCTGCTTCTTCAGCTGTTATTCCTAAGAACAATTTTAGTGCACTTTTTGCAATTGCAGTCAACCATAGTCTTGAAATCCTTTGGTGGAGGTGGTTCACATCTGCATAAAAATTCTTCTATAATTCTTTGACCAATATTGTAACTATCATACAAAAATATAATTAACAAGTGTCAATACCCCATTTTATCCAATTGCTCATTTACTAACTTCACTTCTTCGAAATCTTTGAACAATTGAATAACTAAAGATCCATAAGTTCAAAGCAAAGAATTCTCCACTTACTTTTGTCATAGAATCAAATAATGAATCTTTAGATTTCGATGATTTAGACATAAGATCTAAAAAAATAGACTAACAAACCTCAAACTTTATTCTTAAAAGAAAGTGTTTTTCTTGATGCCTGAGATAGAAACACCTTATATAGAAGGAGTATTAGTTATATATTAATATGATCTATAGATATCTAATATTATAAGATACAGAAATGACACAATGGACTTATGCAACAATATTTACGACTTTTTTGTTAAAGACAATCATGATGTATGAAAATGAGATAATATAAACTAGGTTGATAAACAAGTTATAGATTATATCAAAGCAAAGTTGAATGATCAAAATACTGGTATTAAACTAGTATTTTTTACTAAATGTTATATAATTTTAATATAGCAAAATATACAACACAATTGTTCAATATGTAAAACACCAAGAAATGCACAAAATGAATGGAAATTACTAGCCAATCCATCGACAAATAAAAGTAAACTATTAGAAATCATATTTCCAATATTAATATGTGAAAAATGTTATAGAATACACATTCTACAAGAAACAAAGACAATATTTGAAGTAGGAATTGCAGTATTACCAATCACATTAGATAATATAAAACATTCTCAAAATACATCAACCTCCATGACATCTGCATCCTCATTATATGATTCAGTAAGTGGAATGGAAACAATGAAAGTTCAAACATTACATAAATCAAAATCATTATCAAAATCTTTAGTATTTACAAGTCAATCACCATCCAAAGTTAATAAGTTAAAATCAAACACAAGTACTCCAAATTCAAATACTCCCACTAACAATAGAAGTATGAAATCTTCATCACCAAAACCAGCACAATTACAACAGCCACCACCATCATTACAAGAAGTTAATATTAAACAAGATAATGAAAATAATGAAATAAACAGAAATGAATCTTTACAAATAAACAATCCAATTCCAAAGAATGAAGTTAATACAAATCTAAGTAGTACAATAGCTACAATTTCATCATTACAACTACCACCCAATGCTGCACAAATGCCTAAGTGTTCATTCAGTTCAATTACAGAAAGTAAACACATACAATGAGAATCGTAAAGGAATAAAAAGAGGAGAATATGATGAAGAGAAATGTTCAATGTTGCAGAAGAGAAGTAATGGTTTTTTCAAGAAGTGGAAATATGTTTGTGTAGTATTATCTGGTGAATATTTGTTGGTGTTTAATAAAGCGGATGATAAAGTTCCTAAACATGTTTATAATATAAAAGGATGTATAGTTGATCATGATGATAAATTGAGTGTGAAAAATTTGCCAAATGTATTTGAAGTTAATTGTAAAGAAAAAGATAAGAAAGTTGTTGTTTATTTTGCTACTAATAATAGTGTTGAAGATGAATATGATTGGATTAATGCAATAAGAAACAATTCAAAATAATTATTATTATAACTCTGTTTAATTAAATGTATTAATTAATTATTATTCACTTATTTCTTCCACTTTATAATTTGAAAATAAAGCATCATCAAAGAGTGGAAATAAAGCTCTTCGCTGTTGTAATCTCAAATGATGACAACTAACAAATCTGTGAATACTTAATAATATCTGTCCATCTGAAAACAAAGATGGATAATCTTTCTTCATTCTTAATAAAGATGAAGCACATTTTTTATATGATAATAAGTTACACAATCCACTGATAAACCTCATCATTTCATTCAACTTCTTTGTATCTTCAGGAGGTAAGTTTATATGTATTGGTTCTGAATCTCTGTCATACATTAATGGCTCATCATATTCTTCTTCATCGAATTCTTCATCTTCATCTTCTTCATCATAATATTCATTCTCTTCACTACTTGATCCTGTCCTTATTTTCTTTAATTTTATACCACTATAACTATCATCAAATTTATTTTTATGTTTACTATTATCAGTATTAAGATTGAATATTTCATTCACATTTTCAGGTAAAGCTATTGGAATAGGTGAATGAGGTAGTTTTTTCCAACCATAAGCTTCAATTTCTTTAATTGTCTCTGTATTACTAGCGATTAATCCCATTATGAAGTAAGCAGTACCTCTCAACGAAGGATGAACACTTCTTTCAGCTAATTCAACTAACATTGGGAAAAATGAAGGAATTGGAGTTCTTTCACCATTAATCTCTTCTTCTGTGAATAATTTATCATTTAATAATTCACAACCACCTTTGGTAGTATAAACATGACCTAATGCCCACAATGATTGTTTCTTTTCTAATAAAGTTGTCTCATTGGATAATATCATACTATTATATTTCTCTAAATTGCCATATTGATTTAATATTTCACATCCTTCTTTAGTTTTAGCTAAACATCCATATAAATGATCTGGAATAGGTGTTGATAATGGTATTGATGGTTGAATATCTAATGTAAATTCAATCTTTGTTAATGATGGTGTATTTTGATTTGTATTACCTTGTCCACCTGCTGTTGCAGTTGATATAATCTTAGATGATTTCATTGATGATATACTGGTTGTAGCTGTTGTAGCTATTGATGTTGTAGATGTATTACCACCACCTAAACCTCTTTTGCTTGATTTCTGTGTTAGATCAATAAACCAACTGGCAACACTATTCTGTTCACTACATACTGTAGAGGATTGTGCATTTTGATTGGCTTCTAATACATATTTTCTAAGTGTAGAATGTGTTAGTTTAGTAACATAAGGAGAATCTTGTAATTTACTGATTATATTATTAATAGACATATCTTTAACTTCTAATAATTCACCATTTTGTGTAACAAAGTAAGAGCCAATAAATAACATAGCATGTAATTCTTCTCCTGTTTGAATTGGATAAGGAGTTGATAAACCAACTGGTGATATTACATTAGCACATATTCTAATATCATTTTCAATAGTACAACCTGATTCATACAAATGTTTACGAATATGACTCAAATCTACATAAGTATCAGTATTTAATAATGTTATACCACCTGCTCTACTGATGGATATAATTTCTATTTTGAATGGAATCCATAGTAGCCATTCTAAACATCATTTCTCCACCGTTTAATATATCCTCAATATATTTACGACTAGTCCAAAATGGAATGGAACATGGTGAACTTTTATCAACTCTACGACGTTGAGTTCTATCAAATCCTTCAGCTAATGCACTTTCTAAAGATGTTACGTAATTGGATAAACCGTTAAACTGCCATGCTGATAATTCTTCATTTACCCATCCTTTTAACTTCTCAAATCCTTCACTATATTTGATCATTTTCATGAATAAATAACCTGAATTATTCAATTCATTCAACTGTGGTTTACAACTGAGAAATGCTTCCAAGTTCTGTTCTTTATCTATTGCTTCGTATAATACTGAGATTGCTGTAGAGGAAACATCTTGTTCAAGTGATAATTGTGATGCTAATAATGGAATACCCCAAATATGAAAATTAGGACTCTAATAATAATAATAATAATAATAATAATAATAATATAAATAATAATAATAATAATAATAATATAAATAATAATAATAATAATAATATAAATAATAATAATAATAATAATAATAATATAAATAATAATAATAATAATAATAATAATAATAAAATAAATACATTCTTTCTAACTTCTGATCTTAATATTCCCAATATAAATAATCTCAATGACTTAGTTCCAAAAGTACACCAGCCTTGTATTAGTTCTCTACTGGATTCATTATCATTATAAGATAATCTACTTAATAATAATCTTGCTATATAATCAAATCGTGGAGATCTTGTCATTGATTTTATTATATCTAATATCTTTGATTCTTTTAATAAATTTGTACCATTTTCAGTGTGTAATAAAGTAGCGATTATTACTATATATAAACTAGACATTGTCCTTTGAACACTACTGGGTGAAAATAATTGTGTTAATTCTAAGGTTGTTTCTGTAGAAGTCATACTAATTTCTAATAATGAGTGTAAATTTTTATATAATAAATCCATTAAATTACCATATTTATTATCTTTCAATATATTCAAACCATCATTCGTAGCCATACATACTCTTGTCCATAACACAACAGCAGTAGTAATAACAGGTGATAAAGAGAGTGTAAATTGTATATTCAATATATTATCATTGCCTTCTTCACTTACTGGCAACATAAACTCAGTGATTTTTTTCATAAACTTTGTCTTATATAATTCAATAGTATTTTCTTCATTTAATAATGCAAATTGAAACGTATTCACAACTGTATTCCAATTCCAATTATGTGGATCTTTATTCTGTAGTATTTGGGTACTTTTTATCAATTTACCTAAATGATTCGTTTCATGAAAGGTTTGATAGTTTGTCGTAAATACTCTATTACTTTGTACATTTCTATCTAACAGTGGAGCTTGTAAACATACAATATGATGCTTTTCAATTAAATTAATCATAGAAACTAAGTTAGATAAATCTTCACAATACAATAATAAAGTTGAATTTACATTAGTATATAATGAATCCAACAATAACTTTGTAAAATCATTGTCATTTGGAGCACCAGGTTGTTTATGTATAACCGCTGTTGCACGAATATAATTACGTTGTAATACTGGATCATCCATTTGGTTAGTATATTGCGTTGATATTGATACTAGTCTATCCAATGTAGCTAAATGTATATAGTCATTATCAGTGATTAGTAGATAAGATAATCGTAATATTTCACTCATTAAACTACAAGCAATACTACTTAGTTTATCATCAGTACTTGTATAAGATAAATAAGTTAATGCATCAAATAGATTGTTATTAATAAATGCATATAATAATAATGATAAATAACTTGTTAATAAGTTAGTTTGTGGAGAAATAACATTCTGTGAACGATTAATCATTAATTTTCTCTTATTCCACGCTGGTAATAAATATCTGGAAGTATACGTAACATTATTATTATTATTATTATTATCACTTCTATTCCTACATAAACCTAATATATCAGAAAATAAATTCAATATTTCAGTTTTCAATTCATTGGAAGATGGTAATGTTAATAAATCAATTAAAGACCTTAAACCACTGTTAGATGTAGGAGTTGAAAGTATTAAAAAACTAATCCAATTCCTCATACATAATAATAATACTTGATGACAACATTCCCATTTCTTCTTCTTATCTTGAGCTTCACAGTAGTTATCTTCAGTGTATGGAGCTATTACAGATTCTAACTCCAAATTGACTCGAATAAATTTCTTATTTTTAGGATCTTCCATTATAAACAACAATGATAATAAAATTGAATCAGCAACATCTTGTAATGAAGGTTCTAATAATGAATCAAATAAAGTTGTTATTCCTCTACATTCACTTACCCATACTGGATTATGAAGTGCTAATATTCTCAAAGATTCTAAACAAACTCTTCGAAAATTATCATCAGGATCTGAGGCAACCGCAACTATGGATGAAATTATAGTCGTTGGTAAACCTAATGGTTGCATTTCGATCCATTTCTTTATACATTTTAACGCTTGCATTCTTTCCCATACATATCGTTTATCTCTCTCTAAGGCTCTAATTAGATACAAATCAATATGATATAATAATAAATATTCAATCATTTCTTCATTTATTAGTAAATATCTAACTCCTCTTAAACCATTACCTCTTATTATTGAATCTTTTGAGATGATTAAATCGTGTAATAAATCATAATATTTATCACGATGTTCCCATATTTCTGGCTTTTCTTTAAGGAACTTTATATATCTTTGTAATGCAGAGGATAATTCCTTCCTTTGACCTACTGTTATACATTTCTTAATTTGATCACTTATTTCTTTGAAATTATTCATTACTGAATCTTTCTTTGATTTTGATTTTATTTTGACTGTTGTATTTACTGTATTTTCTAGAGGCACTAGTGAGAATGTATCGTCTACTGGTAATAGATTCTCTGGTGGAATGAATGTTGCATGTTGTGGTGTTAAATATTTATGTGGACTTAATGTGGGTGATGGTGGACCTGGACGATCTTCAGGTATTGGCATTTCTTCTTTAATATCTTCTAATGTTGAGGTTAATTGTGGTGAATATGATTCAAAAGAAGAACTGGTTCTTAGTTTTCTTGGACTATCATCAGCTGTTAGGGGAGGTGGTTCTGGTATTGGAGAACTAGGAGGAGGTTCCAGTGGCTCTTCAATCTTGAATTTGTCATGAGAAGCTTTTCTATGGGAAGTTTCTGTTTCTAAGGAGAAATCATATTCTCCAGAGTTTTTATGATGAGGAGTAAAGGCGTCTTCATTTACACTTGAGAAAGAAGAAGCTATATAATAGAGTTAAATTGAAATACTTTGTAATGTAAATGATTGCGGCTCCATTGTCATATTTAGTATCCTATTTCTCTCGTTGGATCTTGCGAAATAAACAAAATATTTTCTTATTCAACTCAAGCTTTAGGTTTGACTTGATTCATTTTTTCTTTTAAAATCTCTTCGGTAGATTTAATAACACAGAGAAGCTGACCTCTATTCAATTCTATTGAATATGAACAAATCGTTATATAACAAGGGAACTAGTCTTATTGACAATCTCTTGAAAGAGGCTGTAAACGATCCTAATGCACAGTTGATACTCAACTTACCACAACCAGTCGTTGGAGTTAAAGTAGATATTACAGGAAGGCTAAAAACGAAGAGTGGTGAAATCCCGCTTTCTTATTTAACATTAAAATATAATTGGATGAAATGCACAAGGACACTGAACTGTAGTTTACCTAGATGTTGTAAAGCCACAATTAACGAACCATTACGATTAGCTAAATTCAGGTGTTTGCTGTGTTACAATGAACCAGGTGCATCCAGAATGATATTTTGCTCTCATGAATGCTTGCAATACCATCTAAGGTATATTTTTTTCATTTAATTTCTCAACAATTATATAGGACTTGTCCACATAACAATGTCAAAAAAATCACAACGAATCTTAGAGATTGGTGTGATGATATAATAAGTCTACAAGCACCAGATCTAGCCAGTACACTCAAATATATCCCAATCAGTAATACTGATCAATATGTCCCAACCAACGATGATGCAGGTAAGTCAATACGAGTAGAAGTAACAGCTTTAATCAATGGTAAAGAAATCGCTAGTAGAACGTTAGATACATTAATGACTTTCCCCAGAGGTCCTTCACCCCAACCACGTATGTATTTATCATGTAAGACTAAGCCATATATGACGAATCCAATCAGATTAGCATCTTATAATATACTAGCCTCAGTATATTGCAGTGAAGGTTTTTGCCCTCATTGTCCAGATTGGGCAAGGCAGTGGAATTATAGAAGAGATAATATTATTAGAGATTTAACAAATATGAGTGCAGATATTATATGCTTACAGGAAGTACAGTTTGAACATTACAAAGATTTCATAAAGCCAGAGTTGGAAAAGAGGAATTATTCAGGTTTATATAAGCAGAAGACAAGAGATGGATTAGAAGATAAAATCGATGGATGTGCTATATTCTACAAAAGTGAAAAATTCGATCTAATTAACAAAGATGAGATTAATTTCAATGATTTAGCAAGAGAAACATTCCAAAATGATTATACAGTGATTAAAAGACTATTACACGATAATATTGCACAAATTGTCCATTTTAGGTACAAATACCCAGGAGATAGTTCAGCAGATATAGTTATTGCTAATACACACATATATTGGGATCCAGAGTATCCAGATGTGAAATTATGGCAAACTTACAAATTACTTCAAAGATTAGAAAATTATAATCCATTTCCTATTATTTTATGTGGTGATTTTAATTCTACATTACGTTCTGCTGTTTATACATTCTTAACAGAATCATGTGTAGCATCCAATCATCCTGAATTAAAAAAGGATCCGTTGAATATTATAGAGCCGTTATTACCTTTAAAGCATAGTTTGACATTACAAAGTGCTTATAAATCTGTATTAGGAAGTGAGCCACAAACTAATTATACTGCTAATTTTAAAGGAAGTTTAGATTATATTTTTTTCTCACCAGGAACTATTCAACCATTTGCAGTATTGAATGTACCAACTGAAAGTGACTTAATTAATGAAATTGGATCTACCGAATTACCTAATCCTGTCTATCCTTCTGATCATATACCGTTATGTATGGAATTTGATGTTATTCCACAAGTTATGCCACCACCAAACATGTATATGCCATCTTATTATTAGTTAATTAACTCAAACTCTCACACACACATTTTTTAACATTAATTAATTATTAAAAAAGTAATTTTTCTATTATATTACTCTAAATAAAATAGTATTATGCTTTTTTGATGGTTAAAATAATATGAAATTACAATTTAACATAAAAAATAATATTCATCTTTTAATTAAATAAAATTGAGTTTTACAAAATTTGATTATGAGTGTTTAAATGTACTTCTTGATGAAGATTCTGTTGTTGAAGACAATGATATTGATGGATTCTTGAACATTGTTTCTAATGCTTGTAATCTTTCACCAACATCTTGATCTAATGCATTTAATTCTTGATCAACATATTGTCCTATCATAATAAATATAATATATATATATATATATATATATATAAGTATACGATTTCTAGGTCTTTCTGGTGAAGATTTACCAGTTCTTCCTCTACTACCTCCAACAATTGCACTACTACTTCTCTTATTACCTATTTTTTTCCTTGCTAATTGTTTTACACCAACATCCTCTGGATTAATATGAGTTTCTTTATATTTCTTAATTGTAGTGATTTGACCTGCATTTTCATCACCATACTTTATTTCATCTTCACTCACCTTACGATTTGGTCTTGTAGTAGCAGAATGTTTAGACGAACCTGATGTATTATTCGATCTACTGATAGAAGCACTTTGACTTCTTTTTGGAACTAATTTATTCCTTATTAATCTTGTACCATTGTTTTCATTATCAATATTATCAGTTTCTTCACCATTATCATAATCATTGTCTCTAATGCTGGCACTCATGTTTTCAATGTCTTCATTTGTATAATGTTTCATCACACCATTCTCTTTTAGATATTTCAACTGTTTTATACACATTTTTAACTATTAAAAAATACAATAAAATATTTTACAATATACTTTCTCTTCCAGCTCTTTATCACTCATTCCTGTATAATCAGCAGATAAATTCTTCTTTCCTGCATCTTTAGCTGATTTCTCATTAATTCCAGTGATTGTAGAACACATAGATTGTAATATTGAATCAATATCATATTTTGTTTTTGTGATTATCTCTGTATATCTTAATAAATCACATTCTCTCATCATATCTGTGAATTCACTGGATACTGGAGTAGGTAATGGACTGTATTTTAATACTATAATAATTAGGAAATATATAAATGATTTATGATATAAAATATTATACATAATTTACTAGTAGCTTTCATTTTGGAGTATAGCTCTTTGTTTTTACCATACAAGACCTTTGAATATGTTTCTATACCATTTATAATAAAGAATAATATATATACTCATCTGAATGGCTTGATCGAGTTGAAAAATCATTGTTTTTATAATATCTACTTGCGATTTGTGGATTTGTAATGCAGTATTAATTGGAGAGTTGTACACTTGTTCCAAACGCTATGAAATAAAGAGTAATACAAAGGATTTAATACATTCATATTAACAAAGGATCTCTTATAAAGCTTCTCCAATTTTGCAATTAATGCATGATATCTACACAATAAACCTAGTACATGTTATACTCTTCTTGTATTTCTTTCGTATAGTCATCTTTAGTCTTCAAAATTTCAGTTTGTATACCTTGTAAATATTGACACTCCATTCTGTGCTTTCTCTTCAATTTTACCAAATCAAACTACAATAATTTAGAAATGATACAACAAGAAATTTAAACTCATCTTCACCAGGATCATTCTTTAAATTCTTATGATCAGTCTATACAGTAAGATATGTTTCCAATATACCATTCTATGATGATGATTAATATCTTTTCAATATTGTAACGACTTTATTTTTATATAAAAACTTGGCTTGAAGACTTTTTTTTGTTGGTGATGTTTAGCAGGAGTAAGGATATTAGAATATATTTTATAGGTGAGAACAGGAAGAGCTCATTAAGTAGTTTAGACAAAACACCTAGATTTGACCAGGAAGAGTTTAATGACTGGTTATCGCACTTACCCACAGTTAGGACCATGGTAGTTAGTAGTATTACCAAAGGTGGTGGAATTATTGGACAATCTATAAATATTTCTATGGAAGTAAATGGTATTCCAATAGAAAGGAAATTAAGGTATTAATGTACATATATTTTATAGTGATCTTAAATCTATTATGTCATTATTAAAGAAGAGATATTCAGGTATTTGTTTTCCTCAATTTTTTGATGATAATGAAGAAATTAACACAAAGAATATGAAAGTACAAGTAGCACAAGCAGTAAGATGTCTAGCATCTATCCCATTTTTTATTGAAGATTCAGATTTCTCAGATTTTTTATATTCTCAAGGCTATAAAGGAAGTGGTTTTTCTATTAAAGGGTTTAGAGTATATTATTATTATTATTATATATTTATTTGTATAGAGTCGTACAGAAAGTGTAGAAAATGTCGGTTACTCTCGTTGGCTCTCTTTTACTCATTATATTCAAGAATTAATAGACAAAATCCCATTACATAGCAGTCTATCCAAACAATCAATTCCATTACCAGTATTAACTAAAGATGAACATAATGAATGGTTAAATAAAGTAAATAATGAAGAATTATCAGTGTCAATAACCTATGAACAAATTGAAGGCAATGTAATGATTTGTATGATGAATACTAATCCAAATAGTGTAGTATCTAGAAGATCAATGAAGTATAACATTAATATATAGTAATATTATATATTTTATAGAGATTTTGAACAATATTTTACATTCATATCACAATGTTATACCTCTTATCCAATCAAATTGCTCAATATGGAAGAAATCTTAAAAGGTATAAATTCAACGAATGAAGAATATGATGTGATCTGTGAAATATTAACCATTCATATGAATTATCTATTAACAATACCATACATCAAACATCATATATTCACACGATTATTCTTGTTTTTACCTGAAATATCATGGAAAGCATTTATCTATCGTCATGATTTATGTTATTCTGTTAATGATTTAACAAAAGCTAACTTATTAGATACAATTGAAGATATGAGAACAAACATAATTGATTTTACTGGTGGAAGTGAATATATTGATGGTTTTGACCATTATTGTGGATATTTAAGATTACTATCAAATGAACAACATCGTGTTCCTGATAAATTCAAAAGTGATTTAATCAGTCATCAACAAATATTATATAAAACGATAATGAAGATTAAAGATATGATTGAACCAAATCTAGGTAGATATAATATACCTATATATAATGAATCATTCCCACTGTTATGCCAATATTGTAGAAGACAACCTTATAGTCCTGAGAATTCAACAGATAAACTGAATTTAGGATCTGATTTAATGATTTTACCTTATATTTATAACAAATTAAATGATGATTTAGATTATATTAAAGATATTATTAGTTTATATGAACATAAAGAGAAATATTCACAGGAATCTGAGTTATTATTAAACCAAGTATCTTCTGTTATTACACCAGGTAGAAGTAATAATAAAGAAACTGATTTTACATCTGTTACTGAGAAATTGAATTTTATTACACAAATAATCGAAAGATTTGATAATGGAATATTGTTTGCATATACACAGTTCCTGTATATATATATATATATTATTGATATTATATTATGAATAGTAAAATAATAAGTAATTCATATGATCAATTAAGTAATCTACAAAAGAGTAAACATTATAAAGATGTATTACCTATTGTCCATTTATATGAACCAATATGTAAAGAATATAGAATAAATTATGTTAGAAAACTATCAGTAGATACGTATAAATATAAACACAATTTATATATATATATATATAAATAGAAGAGATGTTAATTTAGATGTTTATGAACCAAGTGATTTAACATCATCAGTACCTCGTCGCAATTTTGAGAATAAATTCGAATTGGCATTTTACAAATGTTATGGTAAAGTTGGTATTGAATCATCTGAATATAGTTTAAATACTGAATATAAACCATCAGTATTGGTTCATTATCCAATGGAAATTGAGTTACCGTATGGAATTGAAGAATTCTGTTATCCCTTACCAATCAAATTAAAGACAGTCGTTAATATAACGTATATATATATTATTTATTAATTGTTTTAAAAATAGTGAAGCAAATAAATTATTGGATAAAAACAATGAATATGGAAAACATCATATATTTACAGTAACCAACAGTCATGGTGAAACTAATTATGGTTGTGTGATGTTCAGTAATGAGATAATCCTTGATAATGAAAAGGGTGATATGTTTAGTTATGAAACAGCTCAATTTATTATCAGTGAATTGCCCATCTTTCAAATCCATCTTAATGTCTTACATCATATAATCAGCATGGAAACTGAATATATAAGAAACAAAGCAAAAGAAATATGTGAAAATGCTAAAGATTTAAGAAGTAATGATAATGTTTATTTAGAAAGAGTTTCTTTATCGGCTCATAATGTGAATAAAATACCAGAACCAGTAGTAGCAATATTAAAACAATATAGAAAATTAGATTATCCAAACAGTGGAGATAAAATAGTAGTTCCATTTTTACCACCCGAAAAAATCATACCTAAAAGAATGCCAAAAGGTTCCACTGAGTTGATTAATTCTGATTTAATGTTTAATTATTGTATTAGCGAACCATATGTTGAGTTACTAAGTATAGAACGATTATTTCAAACAATTGGTTGTTTAATAACAGATCATAGATTAGTCGTTGTATGTTCTAATACTGATCAATTAACTTCCACTATTTTATATATTATTTCATTATTTTACCCATTTCCAATGTCTCATACCATTAATTTGGTTTTGTCTGATAATTTGGTGGAGCAAACTCACATATTGGAAGGAGGAATGGGATTATCAATTATTGGAATTAACCAATTAAAAGAATCAGTATATTATATTATTATTATTATTTATAGATTGATGATGATGGCATGGTAATATTGAATTTAGATACTTATGAAATAAAAATACAAAACCGTGATAATACATCATTGAGATTACCATTTTACAACAAATTTGCAGCTTTATTCTCAAATATAATGGAACAAATCAAACGAACCTCTGATAGAATGACACATGATCATTTATTTGATGAATTTAAAAAGTATTTCAGATATTACATGAGTAGTTTAGGTAATTTATTGATTGAATTAAAGCAAAATGAAGATGAAATCATTAAATTATTAGATAATAATTGTAAATATGACACTGTATTAGGCTATTTAGATAAAACTAACATTTCATTTTTAGAGACAATGTTACAGTCATCTTTAATCAATAATTTCAATGATGTTTTATGTGATGTATTAGAATATGAAACTCCAACGAGAGATTTGACTGATTTAATGAAATTCAGTTGTATTCAAAGATTCGAAATGCCTTCGATGATTAGAAAGTTTTATAATCCATCACCGCTTATTAATGAAATATTAAAAGATATTCCAGAAGATGTATTACAGAAATATCCATCTATTTCTGACAAACTAAATACAATTGTCAATGATCCATTTGTTTTGTTTAAGAAAGAAGAGTTTCAGAGTGATTTATATCAAAGTAATTATTATATGGATATTCAAATGATATTCTCCAGTGAAAGTCCAATAATATCGACTATATGTGAATATTTGTTTTATTTATTTCAAATTATATTAAATCAGTATCCAAATATAATTGTTCATGTGTTAGATTCGATTGAATTTAATACAACTGATAAGACTCATTATAAGTTAAGATTTTACCATTTATCAAATAATCGATGTGATAATGATTCATTAAGAGTGTTATATACAATTAATACATTTTTAGATAATTGTTTATCAGGTTTATATGTAAAAATTGAATATGGTTTCAGTCCAAAATGCAATTATATCTGTGATAATGTTACTTTGATAAATAATGACCATTTAATCAATATGAAGAATGAAAAAGATAAAATTGATAATAATACGACCAATAAAGAGACTCATTCAATGTATTTAATTAAATGTAATTCTCATTTTAATAAAATAACAGAATCGTTTATTATAAGTGAATTACTGTCAGTAACACAATCAGTTCAAAAAGGAATAACAATGAAAATTACTAGAATGTATATTGAAGAAAAGCCTGGTTGTAGATTATGTTATGAAGTAGAATTTAATGATAATCGCGATTGGATTAAGAGTATTAATAGAATAAATGCAATTGATTTTGAAGTAATTGAGTATAAACATAAATCAGTTAGATTCTAATGTTTTTTTTTCAATATTAATCTAATGTGTGTATGGTTGTATATAAAACATAACATTACTATAATAATATAAATAAAATAATTTAAAGGATAGAAAAAAACAAAATTAATGTCATTAAATACCACTTCATCATATATCTGCATCATCTAAAACTCATTTTAGGTTTAAATTGAAATGAGGTATTAGATGCAGAATATCCAGACAATACAATCTGTAATTGATATTCCCATCTTGAAACACCAAGTGCATGCCATAAATCACTATATATATATAATAATAATAATAATACGTATTTTCACACACTCTATTCCATTTTGAACAAACACAAGCACATCTACTGAGTGATTTTGGATCTAAATATCTAAGTATATTACTTAATAATTCATTCGTCAATGGAATCAGTGATTTTGGTAACTTCTCAGTCTTTAATTCTCTATATAACCTATCATCCTTTGGATTATCATCATATACAGTATCATCAAAATCATTCTTTATCATTTTATCAGCTCCACTTTGTAGTAATAATCTCACTATAGGATAATGTTTCTTTCTACAAGCATAGAATAATGCAGTTTCACCATACTAACAATATAATAATATATATATATAATATATACTTGATTCTTAGCATTTATTTCAGCTCTATAATCTAACAATAATTCAACTAATTCAATATTACCATTATAACAAGCGAAATGTAAAGGTGTATCTCTTTTATTGGTTATTGCGTTTGGATTGGATCCTGCATCTAATAATGTACGAGCAGCTTTGACATGACCTTTATTACAGGCTACGTGCAATGGAGTGTAATTATCCTAGAATTTATATCTTCAATGTAATAATACTAATCCCAAACATGAATCTGGAGGTACACCTTGCTTTAATATAATATTTGAAATAGTTTTAAAATCACCTTTATCAGCAGCTATTTGCATATCGTCAATAATAGCTTGACTAGAAGCATTCAATGCTCTTAATGCAGGATCTTGAGGTAATGACTATAATAAATCATTATATTCACGAAATACCTCAAAAATACTATGATGACTGTGAAACCTTCTTAATGGACTTTTAACTTTCTTTTCTTCAATTTCTTTTGAAGCTTTAACTTTTCTCTCTCTTATTTTTCTCTCAGACATACCAGACAATGCAATAAAAAGAAAAACTTCTTTGCTCGGCTTGAACCTTTGAAACTTCAATTCTATTTTGCAAATAAGAATTTGCTTTATTAATTTCTTCTTTTCTTCATTATGAGTGGAACTGGTTCTGGTGTATTATTAATTAAATTTTTGTTTATCTTATGTAATATAGTACGATCTATCATGCACTACCTATTCACCTGAAGGCAAAATATATCAAGTCGAATATGCAACTAAAGCAGTTGAAAATAGTGGGTATGAATATTATAATTTTTATAATTGCATTCTATAAATTTTTAGAACAGTTGTAGCAGTTCAATGTAAAGATGGAATTGTGATTGGTGTTGAAAATATTAAAAAATCAAAAATGCTAGTAAAAGGAGCAGGTAGAAGAACCTATCCATGCGATAGACATTGCGGCATAGTATTTCTAAAATCGTTCATAAATTAATAAATAGGCATTTTCTGGCTTAATTGCTGATGGTATGAAATTAGTAGAAGAAGCCCAATCAGAATGCAAAAATCACAGAGACAATTTTGGTGAACCAATTCCAATGGAAGTATAAAATCAATATAAATCATCTATATTATATCCTAGTTACTAGCAAATCGTGTAGCACAATTAATTCACTTATACACATGTTATTGGTATGCTCGTCCATTCGGTTGTTCAATTATAATTAGTGGATATGATTATCACAACGGAAGATATGAATTATACTCAGCTGACCCATCAGGAGTATGTTTAAGATATTATGGTGTTGCTATCGGTAAAGGACAATCAGCAGCTAAAACAGAAATTGGTAAATATAGATTGAATGATAAGAATTGTATTGAAGCAGCAAAATATGTAGCTAAAATGTATATATTTTGATTATTATTATTCTTGTAGAATGCACAGTGTACATGATAGCACAAAGGATAAGCCATTTGAACTAGAAATGGGTTGGATTAATGACAGTATCAATAATAGATTTGAATTAATCCCACAAAATATCGTAGATGAAGCAGATCAATGGGCTCTTGTAGAAATAGAGAAGGAAGAACAAGCAGATGATGATGATGAGTAATAATTTTGTTAATTATTATTATTTTATTAAAACGTGTTTTTATTGAATTTTCAATACACTATATAAAAATGAAAATAATAATAAAACATAATTAATATAAACATTAAAAAATAAATTACGATTTATTGTTCTTCTTTTGTTCTTGATCTTCCCAATATCCTACGTGGAGGTTGAATTACTGCTTTTAAATAATCTGGAAATGATAATGTTTTATTTGTGTCTCTTGTAACATCATCACCAAATAACTTCCTCATTTGTGCTTCAAATTTATCTTTACCATATCTTCTATATAACATATCCATAGTTTCATCAACACTGATAGTGCCAACCAAATCTTTATCAAACATTAAAAATTGAACTATTAAAAAGAATTGAAAGGGTTCCATGCTATATTTATTGCCAATTGGATCTACATTTCTTTCATACATTGAAATAAATTCATCCCAGCTTACACAACCATCTAAATCCTCATCAACTTCCCATATTATTTCTTCTACTTCTTTCTATTTAAATAGAGAATAAAAATTATAATGCAATACCTTTGTACATTTTCTTCCTAAATTACGAAGAACTTCACTTAAATCTTTAGCTTCTATTTTTCTATCTGGTCTTGATTGAATTTCATCTATTTGAGCTTCTAATGCTTCAATATCAGCTAGAATTTGTTTTAATTCTTCATCAATCTCTTCTTCTGTCATTATTTCATTTTTATCATTTAAAACAACAACATTATCAGGATTACGCTTGTGATCCATGATTTTTCTTTTTCTTTCAGCTTTTGGCTTTATCTTTATTCTAATTTCATTAACAGGAACAAAATTAGCCATAAAATTGAAAGCACGTTGAAGTTGTTTCATTTCTGGTCCTTTAATCAAAGGCTCACTCTCTTGTTGATTAGACATGATGAGATAATTAAAAAAGAAAAAAAGAAAACAGTCGAGTCAAACTTTTTAGCTTGACATTTATTTTGAATTTTATCATTTAGATCAATTTAATCAAAGTAAATTATGCAAAGTATAGCTTAATTTATTAGTGTATAGGTACAAGTTTTGGAGGTGGTGGTTTATTTGGTAATAACAACACGACTCCTTCTACTTCTTCTTCAGGTTTGTTATTCGGAAATACTTCATCAGTAAATAAACCTAGTACTGGTTTATTTAATAACAATAATAATAAACCGGGTGGTTTGTTTGGCAACAATGGATTAACAAATACAGCAACAACTGGTGGTGGACTTTTCGGAAATTCAGGAACAACCAATGCTACTACTGGAGGTGGATTGTTTGGAAATACAAATGCAGGTGCAACGACAGGAGGAGGAGGATTATTTGGAAATACAGCAACAAACCCAACAACAACAGGTGGTGGAGGATTATTTGGAAATAACGGAACAAACCCAACAACAACAGGAGGAGGATTATTTGGAAATACAAATGCAAGTACAACGACAGGAGGAGGATTATTTGGTAATACAAATGCAAGTACAACGACAGGAGGAGGATTATTTGGTAATACAGCTACAAATCCTACATCTGCAGGTGGAGGATTATTTGGAAATAATACAACAGGTGGTGGTTTATTTGGAAATGCAAATAGAACAGGTACAACGACAGGTGGTAGTGGTGGATTATTTGGAAATACAGGAGGTACTGGTGGTGGTTTATTTGGAAATGCAAATAGAACAGGTACAACGACAGGTGGTGGATTATTTGGAAATACAGGAGGTACTGGTGGTGGTGGTGGTGGTTTATTTGGTAATGCTGGTGGAATGAATAATAATAATAATAATAATAATAATATGCCATCATTATCACAAGTATTAAACCCAACAGGTAATACAATGAATATAAACAATGATACATTATACAAAGACTTACAACCTCAAATACAGGAAGGAATTAATAAAGTACAACAACATATCAATGATGCTGATTCAATATTAGATCAATTACAATTATATAAAGGAAATGAAGTTAAAGAAATAGAAACATATATTAATCAAGTATCTTTGTCATTGTTATCACTTGAAAACATACTAGAAAATCAGAAACAAGATATATCATCAGTTCGTTCAACAATATTGAAAGATAAACAAGTTGCATTAACTGCGTCGCCTGATAATTACTTTGATGTAATGACAGTTAAAAATAGACCTTCTCCTGGACCTTATTTTTGGGAATTATTAGATTCATTTGAAAAGTCAATTCAATTTTATAAGAAAAGAGTCGAATCAGTGGAGAGAACATTTGAATTATCAACAAATACAACTATAACAACAAAACCTGCTGGTGAATTGATTGAAAATACATTAAAATCAGAAGCTCAAATATTTATGAATTTAGCATCTGAAGTTGCTAATGTTCATAATGAAATAGAGAAATTAAAAGAGCAATATGATATAAAAGATGAAAATAAGAAATCTGATTTAATGAATTTTTAGTTTTTCTATTTCTTTAATTTATTTATTGTTATTATTTCAATTGTTTTTTTGTTCTTTTTATTAATCAACAAACACATAAAATATATAATAATATAATTACATTTTTGATAATAACCATTCAAATGCAGACTTATAAGTATCTGGTTGGTATGCTGATGTACTGAATATTCTAAATGGCTTGTTAGGAAAGTTAACATTCTTCAAATTCAAATCATTTAGTATTACTCCATTAGATTGTGCATTTGATAGATCTATCTTTGCAAAAAGCACAGCAGCAGGTATTTTTTCAATGTGCTTTTGATTTAATTAACTATGCAAATAGTGTTAATGTTAAAAAAAACAATATACAAATTCAGCATTATTAAATCTTTCTTTTTCACACTATCTACTAAAAACATTACTACATTCAATAATATAACAATATATTAATACTAGCTTTAGTATTATAATTTGGGAAATCTTCTCTTAACTAAACACTTTATTCGCTACAGCATGAACCTAAATCATGAATTTCAAAAATAGTATGAAAAATATTAAATTAACCTCCATTTATTCTAAATTTACTAATTATATATATAACACACTTCTATTGCTTCATTTGAACTATATTCAGCATATAAAACAGCACACAATAATGTAGTCTTTCCTGTACCAGCAAGACCTACAATTTATCCATTTATTGTTATATCAAAGACAAAAACAAGCGGTTCCTATTTAAGAAAAGATATAAACTTATAAACAAATGTAAAATACTGATGATATTATGCTAGACTTTGAATTAAAAATTGTATCATGTAAAAACGTTCTTATTCATACATTTGTTTTTTTAATCAAATAAAAACAATAATATATTAAATATATAATCTTAAATTCACAAAAACTAAAATTGAGAAGATAACCACTCAAAAACTGGTTTATAAGTATCTGGCTGGTATATTGATGTTCTAAATGCTCTTAAAGGTCTGTCTGGATAATTCACATATTTCATATTCAAAGCATCTAACATAACCTCATTAGATTGTGTATTTGGTAGATCTATTTTTGTAAATAACACAGCAATAGGAATTTTATTTAAATCTTCTAAATCTAGTAAAAATTCTAATTCCTATTATCATTAAAATATAATAAAAATGTCTCATACATTTTGAGCTTCAGTAAATCTATCTGCATCTGCACTATCTACTAAAAACAGTACTATTTTCAATAATATAACAGATTATAAATACTAGCACCACATTGTGGTATATATTCTGACCATAAATATCGAACAGTCTAGAATATATTAAATACTATCATACTTCATGTCCACCTAAATCCCAACATTTAAATGTAGTGTGAAAAATAGTGAATTGCTCTTCATTTGCTCTCTATTTGCTAATAATGTTTATAATATACTTCTGTTGGTGCAAATGAACTAACTTCAGAATGTGAAACAGCATGCAACAATGTTGTCTTTCCTGCATTATCAAGACCTATAAATTAACTACACAAACAAATACCTATAAAAATAATGGTAGATTCTTTATTAGTCAATCCTAAAACTTGTAAGAATGAGTTAAATATCGATGATAATAAATTACCCATTGAGAAAAAGGAGATGAAAATAAAATATTTTCAAGTCAAGCTGAAACGGCTATAATTTTACTGTTTTTTCGCATTTTCATCACATTCTCAACGAATACCGAGTATGAAGAATGGTGAAGGGTTTTTTTATAACTTTGACTTCCCACCAAAGTCAATCAAAGAGAAGCTAAAAGAACAGTATAGTTTAGATTTTTAATAATTAGGACTAGTTCTTATCCTATTGTGCACAAAGAACTTACAGAAGATCAAATATCAGTATCACGAGAACTACAATCCATATACAATTCTTATTTACCATCTAAGGACCAACACACAAAGAGGATGCGCACATACAATTTTATAAGGAGTTTTATTGATAAGCATCTGAGAGGATGTAAATGTTCACAATATGGATCAATTAGAAGTGGAATTGACCTATTTGACAGTGATATGGATATATCTATTGAAGGAAAACCACAAATGAGTGATTACCAAAAGTTAGCAATACTAGCAAGAGCATTAGAGTATTATTTTTATTGATTATTTTTAAAATTAGAAAAGCTGATGGTATAAATGAAGTAAAATTCATTCCAACTGCTAAAACTCCAATAGTTAAAGTTTATTCTTCTACCTATGTAAATATGGATATAAGCTGTAAAGGAGATGATGGTAAATTATGTCATTTGTATTTAAGTCGATATGTCACTCCCAATATTAGTATAATAATAGAAGTATGTCGTATAATCAAAATATGGAGTAAAACTCGTAATTTTATCCCATCCAATAGTAGAGGATTAAGTCAGTTTAGTTGGATGTGTATTTGTGTATTTTATTCATTACAACATTATACAGAGTTTAGAGAAGTATCATTACTGAATGGAATTGAAAGATTTTATGGGATAATACGTTTATTGTATTTAATATTTGATGATTTTCTAAATACAAACTGGATGGAATATACTATCTCACCACTCACTGGAATGTATATAAAACGAGAAGAGAAAGGTGTAAATTATAATTGTTATGGTTTAAATCAAATATCTATTGAAAGTCCATTTCATACTAATATTGATTTAGCTGTGATGATGGATCCAATAGCAAGGTTACAGATAATAGATGAGATGAAAAGAGCGTTATTATTGTTAGACTTAAATACACCTGAATCAATTAGAATGATATTTGCTAAACCTACATCAATCTATGAGCCTGTTAATATGATATTAAGATGTAGTGTTTATTTAGTATATTTGGCTAATAATAATAATAAGGGTAGTGATGAAATTAGATATTTCTATGTTACTGATTTGAATTATCAAGATGAAAATAAGATTGAAAGTAGAAAGAATATGAATGAAATTAGAGGTTATATATTAGAACCAATTCAACAACAAGGTGTAGAAGTAATGAATAATAATAATAATAATAATGAGTTTAAATTGGTTCAAAATATTGAGAGAGTAAGATCTGACTGTTTTCTTACGACAATTAATTTCATTCAGACTAGTAGAACCACTTTCTTTATTGACCCTTTCCTTAATAATCAAGTTGTATACTACTCTCAAACTATGTTAGCTGCTTTAGCTAAGAGGAAACTATTTTATTAAAATAGTCACTTTTAGTATATTTATACACCACTTTTTCAATTTATTAATTTATTGTATGTTATGGTGTAAGACTAAGTCTATGATTTCATTTGTGTGTGTGTGTGTTGGGAGTTAATTTATCAATCTGTTTTTTATTTGTAATAATTACCTGTAAATTACATCAGTGTTCCAAAATGAAAGTAATTGCTTTATTTGTCTTATCTTTGGCTTCTATCTATGCCTTAGATAATGGAGTCGCTTTAACACCTCCAATGGTATATATATTGTTACTTATATCTAGGGTTGGATGTCATGGGAGAGATTTGGATGTGAAGTTGACTGCAATGCTCATCCAGACACTTGTATCAGTGAGAAATTAATAATAGAAACAATTGATCATATTGTTGATGATGGTTATTTAGCAGCTGGATATAATGTATTTTTTGTAATCTATATTGTTATTGATAGTATGTAAATATCGATGATTGTTGGGAATCAATGGAAAGAGATGAGCAAGGTAAATTATTCGCCAATATAACTCGTTTTCCTCATGGAATGAAATGGTTAACAGAATACGCTAATAAAAAGGGTGTCAAATTAGGAAGTTATACTGATTATGGTACATTAACCTGTGGAGGATATCCAGGTACTAAAGGATACGTAGATATAGACGCAAAAACATTTGAAGAATGGGGAATAGAAAACTTAAAAGTAGATGGTTGTTATTGTGATGCATCTGAATATAGAGAAGGTTATACTAATCTCTCAATTGCATTAAGCAAAGCTAAACCAGCAATCGTCTACGCTTGTTCATGGCCAGCTTATGATAAAACCGTTCCATTTGGCGAATTGCAAAAGATCTGTAACTTATGGCGACCTTGGTATGATATCTATCACAGCTGGTACAGTGTATCCAATACAATCACATATTGGGGTGATAATCAAACATATTATGCTTGGGCTAATGGTCCAGGTCATTGGGTAGATCCAGATATGTTAGTGATTGGTAATCCAGGTGATGGATTAGGTTTGCCTGAATATAGATCACAAATGGCATTATGGGCAATGTTTACTGCTCCATTGTACATGGGAAATGATGTTAGAAATATTACTAAAGAAGAAAGAGATATTTTATTGAATAAAGGAATAATTGAAGTTGATCAAGATCCATTAGGTATAGCTGGTAGAATGTTCTTTAGAAATGATGAGTTTGAGATATGGGGAAGACCATTGTATAATGATGATTATGCTATTGCCATTTATAATCGTGCTAATAAAGTTATTACAGTTAAATTCGATCCACATTATTTACCTATTAATTTGGTTAATAAGAAGATGATTATGAAGAATTTATGGACTAATAATGATGATGTCACATTAGGATTAGGTGAAACTTATGTTGTGAAAGATATTATTGCTCATGATACTATAATTTACAGAGCTAGATTTACAAATTAATTCTATTAATATGACATATTCTCTAAATTATATATTCTTGTTTTATTATTGAATGCTCACTGTTTAAAGAGTTTTTATTATATATAGGTTTGATTATTATTTGAATAATTGTGTTCCAAAATGAAAGTAATTGCTTTATTTGTCTTATCTTTGGCTTCTATCTATGCCTTAGATAATGGAGTCGCTTTAACACCACCAATGGTATCCTTTTCAGTATTAATATTAGGGTTGGATGTCATGGGAGAGATTTAGGTGTGAAGTTGACTGCAATGCTCATCCAGACACTTGTATCAGTGAGAAATTAATAGTGGAGACAATTGATCATATTGTTGATGATGGTTATTTAGCAGCTGGATATAATGTATTTTTTGTAATCTATATTGTTATTAATAGTATGTAAATATCGATGATTGTTGGGAATCAATGCAAAGA
Organism: Proteromonas lacertae; assembly: GCA_002245135.1. NCBI lineage: Eukaryota > Bigyra > Opalinata > Proteromonadidae > Proteromonas > Proteromonas lacertae. The sequence goes on from NGBS01000004.1 coordinate 54,833, forward strand.
GATGAAAATGGAAAGTTATTCGCCAATATAACTCGTTTTCCTCATGGAATGAAATGGTTGGTCCAGTATGCCAATAAGAAAGGAGTAAAGTTAGGAAGTTACACAGATTATGGTACATTAACCTGTGGAGGATATCCAGGTACAAAAGGTTATATTGATATTGATGTACAGACATTTGAAGAATGGGGAATAGAAAACTTAAAAGTAGATGGTTGTTATTGTGATGCATCTGAATATAGAGAAGGTTATACTAATCTCTCAATTGCATTAAGCAAAGCTAATCCTCCTATTTTATATGCCTGTTCATGGCCAGCTTATGATAAAACCGTAGGTAATAAAGAATTACAAAAATTATGTAATGTCTGGAGAAACTATGGTGATACTGTAAGTGCTTGGTGGTGTATTATTGCTATTATTAACGAATGGGCAAGTAATGAAACTTATTATGCAGTTCCAAATGGTCCTGGCCATTGGACTGATCCAGATATGTTATTAATTGGTAATCCAGGTGAAGGTTTAACCAACGCTGCATTTAGAACACAAATGGCATTATGGGCAATATTTGCTGCTCCATTATATATGGGAAATGATGTAAGAAACATTACCAAAGAAGCTAGAGACATATTATTGAACAAAGAAATTATTGAAATTGATCAAGATCCAATTGGTATTGCTGGTAGAAGATTCTTCCATGATGGAGATCATGATGTATGGTGGAAACCTTTACAAAATGACGAACATGCAGTAGCAATATTAAATAGAAGAGCTGAACCTCATGAATATGTTTTTGATCCTCACTACGTTCCAATAAACTTTGCAGGAAAAAAGATTGTATTACATGATTGTTGGAAGCATGAAGATGTTGCTACATTAAAATTAGGAGAGACATTCACAGTTAAAGGTCTTGAAGGACATGATACAGCAATTTATCGTATTAGATTAATTGAATAAAATTAATAATACTAAATATTATGATTATTTTTACTTTTATAATAAAATAAAACAACAAATAGTAAATAATTAAATACTATTTACAAAATAAATATATAAAAATTAAAAATCTTCATCAAATAAATCTTCTTCCTCTTCTTTATTATTATTTGTTGGATTTATTTTTTCTTCTTTTGGTATTTCTTCTTTTGGTGTTTCTTCTTTATGTTGTTCTTCTTTAGATGTTTCTATTTTCACATTATCTTCAAATCCTTCATCAAAATCATCATCATTATTTTCTTCTTTCTCATTCTTTGAGTTTTCCTTTGGTTTATCTATTGATTCATCTAATTCTGCATTATCATTATTGTTTTCATTATTTACATTATGATAGTCAGGAGGATAACTGTATATTCCATTATTTCTTTTATACTATTACAATAACATAAAAATTAAATAATATACTTGTTTTCTCTTCCTTTTCAATCTTTCCATATACTTTTCAACTTCTTCTTGTATACTTTCTTCTTCCTTCTTTTTCTTTAACATTTCTCTTTTATATCTCAATTCAGGTTCAACATATTTTATTGGTAATTCTTCTATGTTCTCAACTTCAACTAATGTAGGATTTTTTGATTTTATTTTTGTTTTTATATCTTTTTGTCTTATTTCTGCTCTTTCTGTAATTATTTCTTCACTCATATCTTCTTTTAGTTTCTTTAAATATTCTTTCTTTGACTTTGATAATTCTTTTTCTCTTTTCTTTCTCAACTCTTCTTCTTCTTTTTCTTCTTGTTTTTTCTTCATATCATCTTCTCTTTCCTTTCTTCTTTTATCTGATAGATATTTTATTGCTATTGTACTTCTTGGATTAGGGTATTGTTTGTTAACCAAATATCTAATATATTCTTCACTATTTTTTTCTTCTTCTTTTTCTTTTTGAATATCTCTTTCTTTCTATTCTATTAGATTTTATAAATTATACATCTTGATATATTCTTTCAGATATTCTTTTCTTTAATAGTTGCAATTGCTGAAATCTTTTTGAATCTGGATTATCAAATGAAAAAGGTTTTGGTTTAGTAAATTGTGGTTGTAACTATTAAAACAATATAATTATAAGAACTATTTATATACATAATCATCTAAAGATTTCTTTTGTTTCATATTCTTTTCCTCATTCATTTTTTTCTCTTCCAATAATTTATATTCTTTAGATAATTTATCCATATCCATTCTTAATGGTAAACGAGATTGTTTTATTAGCTTTTGTGATCTACAAATTACATAATTAATAATGACATACTTTTCATTTTTTCTTAATTTCTTATTCTGTTCAACTTCTTCTTTTTCTTTCATAATTTCATCATTTGTATGTTTTTGACATAAGTTTTCTATTGCATTAGCACGAAATCTATTCAATAAACCATAATAGAAGAAAGTATACTGTTTGTGTTGTTTCTTAATTTCCTTTTTTCTATTCTTTACACTTATTGATTTATTCAACTGATTAATGATTTCTCTTTCTTCTAATCCGTGAAATGGCTTTATTGATTCTTCTAATTCTTTTTTTCTTTTAGTTATCCTGTCTTTTCTCATCATTTCTTGTGCTTCCATGATATTACCAAATCTATTATCTAAACTGGAATATGGTATTTTATTTGATTTGAATTTATAGTTTTTATATTCCTTTTTAGTTGTTTTTGGTTTGTTCATGCTTCGATAATAAAGATTCTCTGGTGCTAAGTTTCTTTTCGATGTTTTCAATGGTTTTGGAATCTTTGAAATCATATTTTTCGGTTTTCTTGACATTATTTCAGCCATTAATATATTTGTTGAATTTGTAGTCGATGATTCACTTGTAGTAGATGATTCATCAGTATTCTCACTTTCGCTTTCGTCTTTGCTTTCGATTTCATTTTGATTGTAATTATAATCTATATTTTCATTTCTATTATCAATAAAACTATCATCTATTATTCCATATTTACTATATTCTTCATTTGGTATTATAGTTTCAGAATTATTATACTTCTTATTGGGTGATGATGGATTGGATAAACGATTTAATAATTGTTTTGAAGGAGAGTATGGAGGTAATTCTGAAACATCATTTTCGATAAATCTAATTTTCTTTTCAGATGAATATACAGGCTATTTAATATACTTTTTATGTTATTATACACTATATGAATCTTTTTCTTCATTTTCTGGAGTTGTATAATCATTATTCTCACAGTATATGCTTTTATACTGATTAAATTAATAAATATCATTATACTTGTAGATTGTTATATTTATCTGGTTTATAATGTTTGAGTAAACGATTTAAGTACCATTGCATCTTTTCCTCCTACACTATATGTATTTTGTTATATACTTTCGATTTGAAAATGAGATTACTACTTTCATTTCTTATATTACTATCCATATGATGAGATATTTTAAAAATGTAAATAAATGTAATTTACTCAAATTTACATTTCAAAATAGTTTAGAATTTAAATAGGAATTTTTATATAGAAATTTTATAATCATTTTTATTCAGTTGTAGATAGTAAATAATGAAAATTTTAGTATATTTTATATTTATAATATTGTAGATTAAAGGTGGTGTATGGAAGAATACTGAGGATGAAATTTTAAAAGCAGCTGTTATGAAATACGGTAAAAACCAATGGGCCAGAGTTGCTTCATTGTTATCACGTAAATCAGCTGCTCAGTGTAAAGCAAGATGGTATGAATGGTTAGATCCAAGTATAAAAAAGACAGAGTGGACAAAAGAAGAAGAAGAGAAGTTATTAGTATTAGCAAAAACATTACCAAACCAATGGAGGACAATATCTCCATTAGTAGGAAGAACAGCAGCTCAATGTTTAGAACATTATGAGCAATTAATAGACAAAGCAACAGGACGAGAAGATGAAGATGATCCTCGTAAATTACGTCCAGGAGAAATAGATCCAAACCCTGAAACAAAACCAGCTCGACCAGATCCAATTGATATGGATGATGATGAAAAAGAAATGTTACAAGAAGCAAGAGCCAGATTAGCAAGTACAAAAGGTAAAAAAGCCAAAAGAAAAGCACGAGAGAAAGCAATGGAAGAATCTAGAAGATTATCAGCTTTACAGAAAAAAAGAGAATTAAAAGCAGCAGGAATAGAACTAAAAGCCAAACAATTTAGAAAGAAGAGAAGACAAGAGACCGATTATAACAGATCTATCCCATTCTATAGACAAGCACCAGCCGGTGATTATGATACATCTAGTGAAGATTTCCTATCTGAAGATCCTGAAGACCATTTAAAAAGAGTGAATGAATTAGAAGAAAAGAGAAGAGATGAAGAAGAAAATAGATTGAAACAGAAGGATAAAGCAAGATTCAAATCATTACAAAAAATGAATTTACCTGAAGCACAATTACAAATGAATCAATTATTTGATCCAATGAAAGGACATAAAAGAGCAAAATTGAGTTTACCTGAACCAGTAATTAGTGAAAATGAATTAGAAGAGATGGTTAAAATGGGTGTAGAAACTGAGAGTTATAAAGGTAATAATAAAAGCTTAACTGATAGTTTATTAGGAAATTATAAAAGTGTCACTCCAATGAGAACAGTTGGTAGAACTCCACTAAGATCAGATTTACTAATGGAAGAAGCAAGAAATATTGATAAAATGAGAAATTTGCCAACACCCATTTTGGGTGGCCAAAAAATAGAATTGGAAGGTGGTTTGAAGTATAATGGTTTAACTCCCATGCCACCTCCATCATCCGTTATTAGACAAACACCTGGGAAAGGTTTGAATAATACACCATTTAGTTTTGGCACACCCTTCAGAGACGAGTTTGGCTTGAATGATGGTAGTGGAGGTAGTAGTAATTCAAGTGATTTATGGGATAAACTAAACAAAGGTGAGATGAGTAATGTAAAGGAAGCATTACGAAAAGGATTAGAAAGTTTACCTGAACCACAGAATGTATATGAAACAGAAATACCAACACTTGTAGAAGAAGAAGAGGAAGAAGTAATGGAGGAAGATATGGAGGAAATTGAGAGAAAAAGAGAAGAAGAAGAAGAATTGCAACATCAGAAGGAGTTAATGAGAAGGTCTCAAGTATTACAAAGAGATTTACCAAGAACAACTAATACAGATTTGAATGTAATAAATAATAGTGAAATTGAAAGAATGATTGTGAATGAGATGAATGATATGATTAGATATGATATGATTAAATATCCTATTAAAATAACAAAGAAGAATAGAGAGAATATGAATAATAATAATATTCAAAGAGAAGAATTTGATGATGATATAATGATAGAAAGCAAAGAATTAATTAACGAAGAAATTGAAAATGTAAAGAATGAATATATGAAGAAGTATGGAGAATTAAAATATGACAATTATGTGAATATATGGAATAGTATTAATGATAATTATATATATAATGTGGATAAGAAACAGTATATGAAAATTGAGGAAATGAGAAATGATGAAATAGTAAAGTATTATGAATATGAATATAATATATTAAAAGAACAGATGAAATCATTAACAAAGACTGTACAGAAGAAAGAAAATAAAGTGAAAATATTGATACAAGGATTGATTAAAAGAAATGAAAAATTGAGAGAAGAATTGAATAAGAAGTATGATGAAATAAATGATTCTGAAATAAATAAAAGTTGTTTTGAGAAATTACAAAGTCTTGAAGAAGTAGGATTGAATACAAGATTAAATGTAATAGAAAGTGAAGTGAAAGAAGCAGCAGAGAGAGAATATAACTTACAGAGAAGATATGCTGAATTAATGAGAGAAAAAGAATTGTTAAACAATAATTAATTGTTGTATTACTGTTAGTATTGTTTATATATTTAAAATATGAAATGTTTGAATTTAAAATAATAATCTATACAATAATTAAAAAATATAGAAAAAATTTGCGCTACCCGGGAATCGAACCCGGACCTCATGCTTGGAAGGCATAAATCCTAACCATTAGACCAATAGCGCCTGAATTTATTCCTTTTTCTACGTTACATAAAGGTATGTCAATTCTTTTTTCTTTAATATTTTATAATTCAGATATACTTGATGAGAATAAATACTCTATATTCATTTAATACAACCATTAAAAAACAATTAAAACAATATTTATATAATCATCATAAGTCATTTAATCTTTCTTTTTTGTAGCAGTTACACGGTTATATGTTCTTTTAAAGAAATCAATGAATAAGAATAAGTAAGAAGTGATGATACTAACACCTATAATAGCTCCTAAATCACTACCATGACAAGATTGATGATTGTATCTTAAAAATGCCCAAGTAACCCAACAGGCAATTAAATCAATAACAAATTGAGCAATCTGTAAAATTGTTAATGATTTCTTCCACCATATATTTCTGTATCCCATTGAACATAACATATAATAATAATACATTATAATGTGAATCTATTTACAAAATTAGAAAAATAAATAAATATATATATACAAATAAGTTCACTAAAATAGGAACCCATTGGACGGAACTATGATACACTTGTTGTGCATATGTCAATAACAATGTAGCAGCGTGATGGTAGAAATGTAAATTATCAACTGGTTTCTTTTTTAATACAATTAAAAATGTATCAATAAGTTCGTAATATTTCAATAAATAGTTGGCATAGACTACTAAAGAATATACTCCATTTTCGTGCATAGATCTTGAACAAATAATAAAATACCATCCATGTTGTAAATAAGATTGTAATACAACATTTCCTAATATTGTAAATAGGACTAATGATGCAATTGAGAGAAATCCGTTATGTACAATACAAAAATTACGTAATGGATGAGGATTGTAATTCTTCATGATTTTACCTAAAGTAGGAACTCCAATGACATAGCTATTTCAATAGTTATTACAATAAATTATACATAATCACAACGGTAAGTACTGGGAACCAAGATGATAAACTTGTTTGATTGTAAACAAATCTCCAAGATGGGGTAAATTCGAAAAATGGTTTATAAGCTGTTGTTGTAAATAATAACACAGTAACAAAGACTAATTCCAAAAATATTATAAGAATCCACTATATGTGATTAAAAACAATGACTTTAATACTTTTAAAATAGAGACTATTAATGGAGTTGGTTTTGATTGTTTCTAAATAAATATAGTAATATGATTTAGGAATTTAAAATTAACAAATTTTTGCAAAAATATGGTTAATATATATGTATTGATATATACTTCTTCTGCCATTGAATTTAAAATGCAAAAAAATCAAACTTACAACAAGCCAAGCTTTTCAAAATTTAAAATCTTGAATATTTTATCATGAAAAAACATTTCGCTTATAAATACATACGCTTATTAAAATTTATATTATTGACAATTTTTAATGATAATAATAAGATGCAAAATTAGTCTCACAATATGTTTTTGCTAATTGAAGAGTTAAAAACACATGTAGATAATGTGCTTCATCAGAATTTATTCTATTTGCAATAATATCATGAACTCTTTGCTTAATGCTAATACAAATAATAGAAATTATAAATAATACTTTTCACTTTTAAAAACCAGACAGATCGTTATATCTTTTCTTAAATATTTAATAGTCAAATCTGATATTGTAAATATAGATGTTGTATCAAATCCTGTTATATCAGTAAAATCAATAATAATATAACTCAAATGCTTTTCTTTCACTAACTCTGCTTCGATTTGATTACACACTCTAATACAAGATCCAAAAAACAAAAATCCATTCATATGAAAAACCATAATACTATCTTTAAGAGTAGAACCTCTTGGAATATGATAAACATCATTTACATGATAATTTTCAACATTTGAAATGAATTGACTATCACTTGTTTGATAAATATATCTCAAGAAACAGATAACAATACCAACTGCTAATCCAATTGTTATATTTGAAAATGCTGAAGAGATGAGAATAAGAAACACAATTATTTTATCAATCATATTATATTCCCACAATGAATCAAACAAAGATTCTTTAAAGAAATCTATAGTCATAAATATCAATGAACCACTTAATAGAAACCTTGGAATATATCCAATAATAATCAAAGTAGATGGAATAAAGAAGAAACATCCCATTGTTATTAACACAGTGATTGAAGATATTAGTGTTTTGCCTCCACATATTTCATTAAAAGCAGTATTTGCTAATACTAGTTGAGTTGGATATCCACCAACCAGTGTATTAAACAAATTTCCAATTCCATGCATTCTATATTCATCATTTAATTTAGTATTCTGTTTTAATCGATTTGCTATCATTATTGAATGAATTCCTGTGTTTAATATTGGACCAATTATTGAGGCTAATAATATTGTACTAATCTAAAACAAATAATATTATGTAAAAATACATTATTATATAACAAATTCCAAACTGGTGAATGATTATAAATAAAACTATAATATTGAGTAAATTCAATTCCTTTTATATTATCCAACAACCACAAATTACTCTGTGCATTTTCAAATGGAATATGTTTTGCATATATAACTATATGAACAATTGCTGCACTAACAAAAAACATAATAGGAAAATTGTATGGATTTGGCATAAACTGTTTTAATATAAATAAAGTACAACCAAATATATGCGGTATTAAAAAATGCCATATTTGGCTATGAAATATTAAGTTAAAACTAAATGATTCACCATATTGTATTTCGTAATAACTTACATAACTATTCATAACAATAGAAATATATATATATATATTATATACCAAAAATAACCTATTGATGCAAAAACACCTGATCTTACAGGAAGTGGAATATTTTGAACAATAGAAGCAATTTTTAATGCACCAAGTAAATAAACAGTTAAACCAGATATAAACGACACAGAAGCACATATGAACAAAACACTTACAACCTTTTCTTCCACTTTTATATCACTCATTTCTGATATTGTTATAAACAATGGTGATATAATGCTTGCTGCTTCAAAACTGTTTGTTACTACTGCTATTTTATAATTTCCTAACAGAATAGCAAATATTTGCACTGTTATTACACCAATCAAACAATGAATAAATGATATATATGAATATCTATTTATATTCATCATAAAATCAATACTTAGTTAAATCACCTCTATATAATAACTGTGATACAGAAATAACATCAACCAACACAAACGATGATCTATTTACTTAATAAATTATTAATACGTTAAAACACCTGAAATTATATCTTGAATCACAGTAACAGATGCATTCTTTATGAATTTACTATCTAATGATATACTTTTCTTTTCATTAGAATTAATAGGTAATAATAATTGACTGTTACTCATGTTATAAACAAAAAACAATTCTTTTTATTAAAATTATATCCGTTTTATATAAGACAAATGCTAGAGACGACATATCAACCAAATATTATGAGAATAAATCATAATATAACATCTAATAAATCTGAAAAAACAAAAAAAATCTAGCCTCTAATTATTGTCTTTTTTATAGAACCATGTATTACAAAAAATATATGTTCGTTAATATAGAATAGTCAATATACATTGCACAAATGACATTAATTAGCACTTAACTTATCAAAATTTTGCGATGAAAGTTAAGCTTACTACTATTATTACAGTTTCACTTTCTATTTAAAACAAGCATAATATTAATGATGGCTAAATTATAATTGTTTTAGCGATTAATTATATAACATTATAGAGATAAGAAACAAACTCATAAGACCAACAGAGATGCATAGAATGAACCATTTTAAAGAATAAAATTAGTAATTGCTAGATAATTTGTTAATTCGTGTAACAGTTGCCTTATGTACAATAATTGAACGATTTGATTATATAGAAGTGTTTTTATATAATAATGAAATAAGAACTTGTAGATAGGGAAGCACACATAATAGATATTTTATGAAGAATAATTGTGATGTTTACAAAATTAATCGATGTTATGTGTATTTTCGTTTTTATTTCTACAAAATAACGAATTCTACTAAAAGCAAGAATAAATATAGATTTACACTATGACTTTTTATTGGCTGTTTTTAAAAATACATTCAATTTGAAAATAACGGTTTAACACACACTTGATCAATGAAAGAATTAATCAGCTCAGTGAACATAACAAATAACACTACACAAAAGGATTACAAAGATTTTTTACCAGATCTAAATCAATATACTCTAACTGACAGTGAACATTCATTCATATCATTATATGATATATATTCTAAGAATATGAACTCAAGCGCCCCATTATATTCGAGCAACAGTAACTTTGAAAATCAATTTACCTATTACAGCGATTATGAAGACATATATACCTCGTCACTAGATTCAATAGAATCAAAAAAATGCTGCAGCTATGATAAAGGTAATAATATACCTTTTTTGTCTGATGAGTATTGCAGCTATCAGCAAACTGTTAGTAATAATTATTTAACAAAAAGTCAGACGCAAAATGTATCACACCCAGAGATTAAAAAATCAGAACCATCTGAAGATATTCCAAGATTTGAAGAGAGTATACTAGAAGAGGATTCAGAAACTGCATATCATCAGTTGGAATCATGTGATGATGATATTAGCTCACAATTAGAAGAGGATGATGAGTTGTTAGACCTTACATTAGTTAAAATAATGAAAGAGAAATTATTACAAACCGAAAAATGTCAAGACTGTAGAAAAACATACAATAGAGAAGCATTAGTAGTTTACTGCGACAAACCTATTTGTTTAAAGTGTCTTTTAAAAATTAGCAGAGATGAATGGAGTAAGGTCAGAGATAGAGAATGGAAAAAGACAGAACACAAATTTACACGTAAATGCCCACACTGTAATGCCAAACGAAGTTTTTACAGGTTTCAGTTAAATGTTACTACTATGTCCTATCAATATTGTTCCTATTGTAAAATCAAAAAAGCATGGAGATACATCACAGAGAAGAAAAATATTAAAAGAAAAAGGTTTTGATGTGACATAAATGGCTAGATAAAAACGCTTAATCGTATTAAATATGTTACCCTTTTTTAAAAAGACAGTAACAGCATGAAATTCATTCATATTAGTAGTTAATTATTGTGATTTAAATAAAAATATATACTAAAATATATCCGTTTCATTTTAATAGTTTCAATTATTCTTATATATATATTAAAGAGATATGAAATAACACTGGATATGTTAATAATAACTATTATAAATACAAAATTAGCTATTATATAATAATGTAGTCAGTAAATTTGGTTTATTGATTTTGTTTTTCTTTTAGCAAACCTAAAAGCTTGACAATTATTAACCATTATTTTTTACTTTATATAGATAAGATTCTCTTAAGGTTTTCACTACAATGAACCAGGATGATATCAACTTTGATTTTGTCAGTAATCCAGAAAAAACTATTGATGATGTGAAATATGATATACAAGAATTGACATACAATAATGACCACACTACAGACAATGACAATGTTAATGACTTTTCTTCACTAAATATTATGAATATAATGATTAATGAAGATTTAGATTTAGAAGAACCACTTTCACCATCTATGCCATATTGCTGTTGCGCTAAAAATTATAGCAATATATTAAATAATACTCTAACTGACAAGTATGTTAAATATAGAAAAATAGTGGAATCTATAAAAGATAGGAGTAACGTAATGAAATTAAATGTTGATGAAAATATAAAGACTCTAATTAATCAACTCAGGAACGAGTACTCACAGCAATTAGTGAAATGTTCATTTTGCAAGCGCAAAGTATCCATTGAAATTGTATTTAAATGTTTATGTAATGGCGATACAATTTGTAGGATTTGTGCTAAAAAGCAAAAGTATAGACATGATGGAGTCTTACAGGACTATGTTGAAGAAGAGCCTTACAAGAAATATTGTATTAAATGTAAAAGATGCCATAAATATAGAGAAATAAATCAATTTAGAGTTATTGAATTGAATGGAGTTAATAGAATAACATACTGTAAGTTTTGTAGTAATTTGAGATACTTGAAAAGCAAAAGAAGTATGTGACTGTAGTGATTGATTATAAATAAAGGCTTATAAATAATTAACAATCCATTAAACTAATATTTCTTACAATGTAACAAATTTGTTTTTTAGTTATTGCTAATGCATAAAATACTACAGAGTTGTTTTTAATAAAACAAATTTTAGTTGAAGTCACTTATTAACTCATTTTATTTAAAAAATAGAACAACTTGGAATAATAGTTATAAAGCTATTGTACAGTATATATATATATATATATATATATATATATATTTAACAATTGATATAGCAACTTATTTCTTTTGTAATATTTAAACATTTTTAAATCTGGTCCATGATAATATTATATGTTCTAATTGCAAAATATAATACTGTTGAATATGTTTTTGAATTATTGTAATTGCCTTAACTCAGTTTATGGTAAAAGAAATAATAGATACAGCTATAAATGCATGTTGTGTGGCTTGTACACTTTAATTTAAGATACTTAGGAGAAGATTAAATCAAACCGTAAGTTTTAATGAAATTTAACCTTAATTTTTTTAACTAAATTCTTTTAGTTATTAACAGTTATATATTATTTTAAAAATCATGAATCAGTATAACAGTACCTTTAATAAAACATATGATAATACTAACAGCCAAGTTGTTGATGATTACAATTTGTCTGATCTAATTGTAAATGATGTGTGTTTTGATGATTACTACTATTACCAGACACAGAACATATCAGAAGAGAAAAATGTAATGAATTCTGAAGACTCTATTTTTCTAAAACCTCCAGAAATGACTAATAAACTTACACATTTAGACATAAGCAGCAAGTATATTAAGTACGAAGAAATAATAGAAAGCATGAAAAAAAATAGTTTTGCAAGTAATCTAAAAGTTGATTTAAACATTAAATATTTACTTAATCAATTGAGAGAAGAATATTCACAAAAATTAATAAAGTGTTCATTTTGTGATAAATATAAATCAATAGATATTATTTTTAGGTGCAAGGCTTCGGATAAAGTAATATGCAGAGTATGTGCTAAAGTGATGGGCTACAAACATAAATCACACTTGCTGGACTATGTTGAAGAAGTTCCAAACAAAAAATACTGTCTTAAATGTAAAAGATGTCATAAATATAGAGAAATTAACCAGTTTAGAGTTATAGAATGGCATAAAGAAAACCATATAACATATTGCAAATTCTGTTGCAATTTGAGATATTTAAACTACTGAAATGAAAAACACACTACATAGTGTAGATGCTGAATTTCTATTAATAAATATTTGTAGATTTATTCTTTAATAGAAATTTTTAATTTCCCTATATTTGCACATAATATAAAACAATCAATAAAAAAACATATTTCAGTTAATCAATATTTAACACTATCGTCAATATATTTATATCTTTTAGAATCTATAAAACATTCATCACTTTGCATCTTTCTTTTAGTACATATTCCACTATTAAAATGGAAATCTTTTCTAATAAATCTATAACAATTGATCAAAATATCTGAATCAATATAAGGTATTGTTTCAATCATCTCTCTTTCACTTAAATTCATAAAACTCTTCAAACTTACACAAGCCAATATAACTCCAGCAGAAAACAAATTTAAATATGGAATATTTGAGAGTAAATAGTCTTCTATAGATTCATCTAAGAGCAACCATTCTCTATTATAATATTCATCGATTTTCCATACATTTGATTTATTACTGTTATAATCAATAATATCTCTAATATTATGTGCTATATCATCTTCATTGATAACATATCGAAATATTAAATATGAATGCAACGGTAAGCAATAATTAATCAGTAACTGAATACCAGCAAAATATGGAAATGATATAGAAGTAGGTATATAAATTAAGCAATATATTTGTTGATATTTCAAAACTAATAACGATAAATCATTATATAATGATATTATATTTTCTTTTGATTCAATAATATTTCTATTAATTATACATATTCCAGTAGATTCATCAATAATAAAATCAATAGGATATGATATAGATCGATCTAATAGTTTGATATTATATATATTCATTAATATATTGATTAGTTTATCATTCTGAAGTTCTTTTTCGGATATAAAGATGGTTATTTGTCTGTATTGTTTTCTATTAGTATTATCTTTATAATTCTCTTTATTGATTATAATATCTCCATTCATTAATCTATTCTTAAAACGGTTTAATTCATATAAATGTGATGGTAATAAGAGTGTCCTGTAATTATCTGATAATATGAAATTGTCTATACATTCAACTATTCTGTTGGTATTATTATCATTATTGTCATTATTATTATACTCTATTAGAACTCTTAATAGATTTAAATATATCAAATATTGTAATGATTTTATTAATTCATCTTTTACTATCTTACTATTGTATTTCTGATTACATTCTTTAAGTTTAAATTGTGTTGATTCTATTGTTTTTCTATTAAGAATATGTTACTATAAAATATACTTTAATTCTGATGATTCAATATCTATTAAATTGCTTGAGATGTTTGTATAATTATGTTCTTTTAAATAGGCTATAACTGGATCTGATAATATCTGTAATTCATTCAAATAATATGATTTATTATCATTGTTTTTGTGTGTTGGAAGAATTGATAATGGTTTTATTGATGATGATGATGATGGTGGTGGTGGTGGTTTATTGGTTGAATATAACATCATTATACTATAAATATTAATTATATATATTATATACTCATCATAATAACTATCATTATCATTACATGGATTTGTAGGAGGTTGTAGAATTGGGCGTAGTTGTGCTTCTACTGGTTGTTCTACTGGTTGTATTTGTGGTTGTATATCTAATTTGATCTTTTTAGTTACTGGTTCATCATCATCATCATTATCTATATGTATATCAACATTATAATTATCACCATCACTTTCACTATCAGATATAACTATTGATGTTTGTTTCATATTCACTGAATCAATGTAATTAAATAATATTATATCTTCATGTAATGGCTTATATTTATCTTCATAAATCTTAATATCATTATATTCACTAGAAAATGATAAAGACACACCCAATATAGGTAAATGAATCTATTTAATTATATATATATATATATATATATACTTGTAGTAAATTAATATTAATATATTTATATTTGCTACTTCTTTCTATTAATGATAAATGGTTAAACGTGATTGGTGGATCATTTATTGTAATATTTGGTAATGTAAAAACATTATCTTGATCATATACTTTGTAAATACCTTTCTATTAAATTCTTATATATATATATATACATCTTCATTACTATATAATTCTGACAGTATATTCAATATTGATTTATTATTATTATTATTTGTAGTAGTTTCAATCGGTTTGAATTTAGTGAAATATATACCTAAACTTAATGAATTAATAATAGATGTTGATGGTAGTGTTAATAAATGAGGTGAATATATCACACTATCATTATCAATATAATGATATTCATCTCTATTACTAATATTATCATTATCATTATATAATATATCAACTATTGAGAAACTGTCTTTATTTGTATTATTTGTGTATTTTACTATATTATATATTTTGACATTATTGTATAATTCTTTCTTGTATATGTCTGGAAATAGTTTGAATGTATTTAAATAATTTGTTAATGAGGTTACTAATATTATATATATATTATAATAACAATAATTATTATACAGTCGAATAATTGTGGTATATTCTCCTCACTGTAATATTTTATTTTTATATTAGAATAATTATCTAATACTTCGTAAGGTAAAGTTAGATGTTTATTATTATCACCATTATTATCATCATCATCATATTGTATTGACTGTATTATATCTATTGTATTGTGTATTATTTCAGGTTTGGATGGTTGATATATTCTCAATTGGTCATAGTCTATTAGTTCATGTTTATCTTTCAGTTCAATGGCTTCAAATTGATCTTTAACACGGTCTAACATGATCAATGGTTTTATAATGTCTAAAGGTAAGTCTATTACTTGAGGTAAAGTAATCAAGCCTTCTTCATCATCTTTTTCTATGGAAAATATATAATTACTATTGCTCTTCTCATTATATAATGGTTTGTTGTAAAGCTCAGGCATTTCTACTAATGGAAGCTCAGTTGTTGGTTTATCTACTTATTAACACAATTTATCAGTACCTATTTCAACAGTAACATAATCTTCCATATTTATCGCATTAATTAGTGAGTAATTTACATTCTCAACTTCATTGCTTTGAGGTAGCATTAACCTTCGTATTTTTTCTTCTTCATCCCAATATTTTCTGCTCAAATCCGCGAAATAATCAATGTTTCTCTTCTTTAATTTCATCAAAAACAATCAAATCACTTTTTTTCAAACTTAAAAACAGATTTTCATACACCCAAAATATTAAAAAACAACAAAAACACAGTTTAATGATATTCTGAATAAATGATTCTAATAGATTGTGGATATGGTGAATAAAATATAACGATTGGTGAAATAGGGGTTATAATATTCTTTAGAGTATAAGAATGAGAGTCATCAATAGTATAAACAACTGTCTTTTCATCTAAATCAATAAGCATTTCAACATACACAAATCCACTCTCTTTTTTATAAAAACCATTCGCAATTTCTTTATTGTTATTGAAAAAACTACCTTCTTCTACAGAATAAACGAATAAACCATTACTGACAAATGGATCAGTTATATTTTTTACATTATTACACCCACCAATGCAAATGTCTTTATCACCATCTTCAACAACAAGCTTAATCTGTAATTTACCTTTTTCTAAATATGATTTACCAATACAACAAAAACCAAAAGGTGAAATATTTGAATTACGACTGGATTGAGCTACAAGAAGATCTGAACTGACACTAACATGTTCAGTTGTTGTATTTGGATTAAATTTCAAATTGGTAGTTCCAACTGAAGGGGAAGATGAAGATGATACTTTTGATTCTTCAAATGTACAAGATTGTGGTTTTATTTCTAATAAATATATAATAATAATAATTTTATACTTCTTTGACTTGGACTATTCAAATCTGTCAAAATTCTCATTGATTTGCTACAATTGAAATTTCTTTTTTCTTGAGTAAATGTAAATTGAACTAATAAATATAATATAAATAATATATTATAAATATACTATCATTTGTATTTCTAGTTTCAGCATCAATACAACTTATATATCCACTGCATTCATTTGGAGTATTAACAATCTTATCAATTGCAGTATGTAGATCCTTAGCTGATATTCTTTCATTCTCATTTCTAGACAAACACTGTGAAACAATATTCTCTATTGAAGGTGGTAAATTATCAAACTTTAAAGACATTGGGTTTTTCATATAATCAATAATAGAATAAACATGAGGAAATGGAGTAATAAACCCATTATACAGTGTATACATTAACACTCCAATTGCCCAAATATCAACAGATGAAGTGATTTCTTTCTTTTGGAATAATTCAGGTGACATATATTGAGTTTCAGGGTCATATAATAACACTGAATTGTAGAATATTAAATCACTGAATGTATAACCACCTACTAACACACTTTGATCTCTTGTGATCATTATAGCTGATGGTCTTACTTTTCTATGGATTAAATGATTTGAGTGAATTTCTAAAATAGCTTCACTGATTTGTAGCATCCATCTGTTTATACACTATATGATACATGTTATGTAAAAAAATATTATACTTCTCTTGATAAACCAGAGGTTGTTCTTGAAAATTCATCCAATTTGTTGTAGAGTGATCCATTTTGAATATACTCCTGTGATACCAATATTCTATCTGGAGTGACATAATAGTTGTATATTTGTATTAAATGACGAGATCTCATTTTCATTACTGCTTCAATCTAACAATATATCCAAAAACTATTTTTAAATACTTCATTCTGTAGTTGTCTAATATCAGATGATGGTAATATGGCTGTTGATATCTTCTGAATTGTTACTATCTTGTCATCGTCAGATCGTCTTCCCTTCCAAAAAGCATACGTAGATCCATTACTTAATTTTTCATCAAAACAAAAATGTTCCATTTGTTAGATCCTTCTTATTGAAAAGATAATTTGTGTAACGATTATATTTTTTAAACTTTCAAAAATTGAAGAAACAACAAATGTTCGAAAATAATATAATAAAATTAATCATATCACTAACTATAGGAATACTTATAAATATTATTTAAATGTGATTTGAATTTTGAAAATTCATCAACAGATTTCCACTCTCTGAATTCCCTGTACCTGGTAGAGGTTCTAATACTGACCCAGACTGTGGTAGGAATTGTGTATAAACACCCAACTGTTGATTTATCATATTAGGGTGAGAAGAGTATTGATCTAAATCTGGACCGTCTTCAACTATAGGATCTTCTTCATCTTTCTTTGTTGGAGATTTTTTCATGTTTGTATAAACACAACAATTAGTACATTTGGACATCATCTTTTTCAACTCTGATAATTCATGTTTAAGCTGTCTATTCTGATCCATTAAACCTTTTATCGTTGCTTCTTGTTTTTGTGATTTTTCTTTTGCTCTTTTCTGTTGTTTTACCAACCTTTCTCTTAACTGTTGTTCAGAGTTACTGTTTTTGCCATCTGTTTCATGCCATAACCTCACATGCTTTCTTAGACTCTTAGGACTCATAAAATTCTTACCACAACCTGGATATTTACACTGATAAGGATTTCCTTCCTGATGAATTCTTAAGTGAAATTCTAAATATTCTTTCCCTTTAAATGATTTACCACATCCTTCATAAGTACAATGATATGGTCTTTCTTCAGAATGGGAGTTCATATGACGATTCATAGCGGATTTTTCAGCAAAAGCTTTCATACATCCTTGAACAGGACAAGTGAATGGTTTATCTCCTGTATGAGTTCTTAAATGTCTATTTAAAGCCCATCTACTGTCAAAGCTTTTTGTACAACCATCAAAATTACATACATGGCTTTTAAGTTTACGACCTTGCATTTGAATCATTTGATCCTTCTGAATCATTTGCATCGACATATCAATTTGATTCTGTTGACTCATTAAAGGTAAAGGCACTTGAATTTGATTTGTATTCATGGATGGCATATTCAATTTGCCATAAGCTAAAGATTGCGGTTCGTATGATTGAGCATAGGTATAAGAGTTATTGTAGTTACTTAGCGAGTCCCTAGTTTTATTAAAGTCCGAACAATACATAGCAGCATCTTGCATCCTTTACTATAATAGCTATATGAAATATAAGATAGATAAAGAGAAATTAATAAAAGAAAATTTGAATAATCAAAAAGCTTGTTGGCTTGGTAATATTACATAAATGACAAATAATGTGTAACATCAAAATAAACATTATTAAACAATTATAAACTTTAAACTAAAACTTAATTCATATTATTAATCACAATTAATACTCAAAATTCACTTCAAAAGACTTATCAGACTGTAAAATGTTCTGAATGTCTGAAGCAGGAACAGACGGTTGAATAATTACATAAGGCTAATGCAGAATATAAATATAAATATAAATATATATACATCAGATGCCTTTCTAGTTATTTCAATCACATTCATATTATTCAATTTCTTACATATATAATCAAATTCATACCTTTCAATTACACTCCCTTTATCATGAAGCAACACATCACTCTTCATACGATTATACAATGCAAAGGAATTCACCATTTCAACTCCATTAATTTTAATATGTTGAATGAGAGAATAGAGAAATAATTTTTCATATAAAGATGAAGAACAAATGACTTTATTTAATATTGATTCTGATAATTCTTTACTTGATAAATTAATATCTTCAATTGTCACTTTCTGTACATCACTTTGTTTAGATTTACTTTTTGAGGATGATTTCTTATTATTATGATTATTATTTGTTATTTTTTCTGTATTATTTATTTCTTCTCTAATTTCTACAGCTCTTCTACACATTGATAATGCTGTTCTTATATCTCCACTAAGGTTAGTCACTTTACCAGCACACATCCTTATACTATCTGTACTAAATACCTCTAAGTCCTTCAATCTGTCCATTATTATTGTTTCGATTTGATCTCTTGTATATGCATGGAATATTAGTCGATTTGTATCACCTATTCTACTTTTAATTCGTGGAATTAATCTTTCAGGTAAATCCATTGTATTGGCTATTCCCTATAATTATATATTAATATATTATAATATATACAATTACTATTAATCTACTATGTTTATTATTTGGCCATTCAAATAGATTATATAATACAGTTTGATTTCTTGTACTCATATAATCTAATTCATCTGCTAATATCACTATACATTTACGATTAGCTTTGGATGTATTGAAATAAGTAGTTAATTTCTATTTATTATTAATAAATATAATTATATATAAATACAGTTAATGCTAATGTAGGTGATAATAAATCTCCACTAATTGAATTCCATATTTGACTATATATTTGATGGGGATTTGTCACTCTCATTCCATTCACTTCAATATATTGAAACTCTGGTAATTTTCCAGTTAAATATTCATTTTTCAATGTTAAAATTACTTCTCTAACCGTTGCAGTTTTACCAGTGCCAGGCATTCCAGATATATAATAAGCATAACCACCACCACTTCTTATACCATTTCTTAACCAATTATAGATTATACTATTCTCTTTTTCTCTACAGGGTAAGTGAGATGGAATTGATGATAACTGTAAGGAGTTTAATGCAATTTCATAAATACTTTTATTCTCATTATTTTTAGGTAAATTTTCATCCAAATCTTCAAATGGTGATGGTGTATAAAACATTGTTGTTTGATCCATTATACCTTTTTTAGAATAACTATTTAAAATTAGATTAAAAAAAATATAATATACAATTTTGTTCTTTCTATTTTTTGTTTTTCATTATGTTCATTGTAGAGTGGTCTAATTATATGTGTTTTTATATCACAAAAATAATCACAATAATAAGAATCTTCCTTTTCTTCTTCATCTAATTTCTCGTATTCTGATTTACGACATACATTTACTTTGTATTTTATACAATCTAATGTGTTATTATCTATATGATTCGTTTCAAATAATTCACTATTAATAATAATCGATTAATTAACAATCTATACATATCTCCATGACTAGGTGTTCTTCCTCCTTTTATTTCTTCTGGAAAGTAGTACCATCTACATTCAAACCATTTATCTTTGTATTGGTCTTGCCATATTTTTTCTATTTCACAAATTGAAATATTCTATTTGTTATTGTTATAATTAAATAAATAAATACCGATTTAGTTCCATTGATTATTCTAGATCCAGTCGTTTCAACAACAACTCTATCAGCAATGTGATAATCAACACCATCAACAATTACACTATCATAAAATGTATCAGCTAAGTAAATAATATGTTTCTATATAACATACTTCCTTTTAATTTCCCTTTACCAACAAACGAAATAACATCATTCTTTGGTATTTCTTTTTTACTTCTTCTTTTTGGTTCATCTTCTTCATCATCATTTGATGATTTTACTCTCTGTCTTTTTATTGCTTTCCTCATTTCAAAAAATAAAAAACAAATTATATAAGCTTGATTACCTCAAGTTGTGTTTTTCTTCAAAATTCTATATGGCAACTCCTTTCTGCCCTTCTAAATGTCCATGTCCATGCACACCATATACATGTCACTGTGAACATAAAATTCCATGTTTTTTATCTGATCAGAATAAAAATGGTCAAGCAATTAGGAATGATTATCAAGATGCTTTCCCTGTGGCTGTTAGTCAAGCAATGGATAGTATACCACATGATTTACCTCAACTAATAAAAACAAAATTACAAACAATGCATTTATCCTTTTTTTCAGAGGCTACACTACCAACTGATATGGGTGCATTTCGTATTAGAGTGTATACATCACAAGAACATCCTGATTTGTATGATTTTTAACTGATTATTTTAAAATTGTATAGTTCCTTTCAACCAGTTGCATTAATTTCAGGTAAAATAGAAAATAGTAGTAGTGTAGCTGTTCGTGTGCATGATCAATGTTTTACATCTGAAGTACTTGGATCAAAGAAATGTGATTGTAAAGAACAATTAGAATATGCAAAAAGCTATATAAAAGAGAATGGTGGAATGATAATCTATCTTCAACAAGAAGGTCGTGGAATAGGTTTAGCAAACAAAATAGCTGCTTATCATTTACAAGATGATGGTAAAGATACAGTAGAAGCTAATCGATGTTTAGGTTTAGAAGATGATTATCGAACTTATGAAAGTGTAAAACAGATATTGGAAGATTTACATATTTCTTCTATTAGATTAATGACAAATAATCCTTATAAGAAAATATCGTATAAAATATAAAAATAATAATATAAATACATAGTTTGGAACAATTGGGTGTGAAAATTGATAGTATAATTCCAGTTGTTATTCCTCCTAATAAATATGATATTGGATATTTACATTGTAAAGCACAAAGGATGGGACATATGTTGCCTTTGGATGGTATTCCAAATTTTAATAGTAACAGCAATAATAAAGATGAAGAAATAGTGTGATAATTAATAATAATAATTCGTTAATGATGTATATTTTTATTTATACATTAAACAAACACAAAAAATAAGTTAAGAAAAGGGAAACTCACTTAAAAGTCTATAAGTGAAAGAAATGAATGAATTATCATCATATTTAGTTTACAATTGAATAGTTCTTTGGTTTTCACAAGCATATCCGTAGTATCCTTGGAAACAAGTACATATTCCAGTCTTTGAATCACATAAACCTCTTCCAGAACATAAAGTCGTTTTTAGATCACCATTTACACCTGCAGGTGGAGTTATTTTACCTTCTACAACAGTAGGAGCAACGCCTTTAGAAGGATTAAATAATGCAGTTCCTGTATCTGCGTTATTTGCATTTAATTCAGATGCTGTAAATTTGCTTGGATCTGATGATTCAACATTTATTTCAATTTGAACATCAGTATTACTACTATCTGGACAAGTGATTTGAACTGTTGATTGTGAAAGAGGAGGGATTGTTTGAATTGCTCTTTTCATCTCTTCTTGATAAGCATTTGCAACTGTACTGTCTTTAACATAAGTATTAGCAGTATTACCTACCACACATATTTTTGCTTTATCTAAAGCAGATATTACTGGTGTTGGGTATGTTACTCCATCATAAGTTACTTGTAAAGAATATCCCTTTGTTGCACCAGCCAATGCAGTTGTATGAGTTGTTGTTAATTCATATTTCATTGTAGAACCAGAATATATAACTGGATCTAAACCCATTGGACATTGTCTTAAACTACAATCAACACCTTCATATCCAGCATCACATTTACAGGTAAAGAATTTATCTAATTCCCAACCATAATAAGCACTACCTTGTTCTTTAGCATAAGCTGTACTACTCATACAAACACCATTTCCACTACAACTTACTCCTTCTACACTACTAGGACAACTACGACGTTGACAAGCACTTCCTTCATATCCTTTATAACATACACAATCACCAGTTGTTCTATCACAACTTCCACTGTTGGAACATTCAGCATATCTGTGAGCTCTGCTCTTTGTCACATATCCTTTCAAATTTTCACTCAAACCATACTTAGGTCTCCATTCTGTCTTTACTGCTGTATTGTCTACATCACCATCATGATCTAAATCTCCCAGTGGAATATCGACTAAGGCTTCACCATAGGGACATGCTCCTATACTTATTATACTGTTATAATATACTTAAAGAGCAATCAGCACCTCCCCAACCCATATAACACTCACACTTGTCTTTTGGACCACAATTACCATGTCCGTTACAATACTTGTAACAACCTAATACGCAAGATAAGTATAAAACCAACAAATAGATAGCTTTCATCGTCAAAATGAAATTTTCTAGTTTGAGATACGTTGATAGGGTTTTCTAAACGAATATATTTTTTCATTGAGAAATTGAGAAGAAGAAAATGTATGTTGAGATTCTACTTCATTATAGTAAATCAAAAACTACTACAAATTAAAAAACATAAAAATTATACAAAATAAATAAATCAAAAACAATTTCAACTATACCATCCATTGGAACAATCGCCACTTAACCCTAAATTCAAAAGATTGTACATAGGTCCTTCTAAACCAATGGGCTTGTCTTTTATTATGTCGTTATCTTTATATTCAGGACTATATCATAATAACTACATAAAATAAATCATACTTATTTACATAATTCTCTTCAAATGTTGTTTTAGGTATTTTTATTCTGTAAATTGGTATTCTTTCATTCACAAATGATGAAAATTCTAATCTTCCAATGTTGTGATTATTCTTACAATAAACAACATCATTTTTCACTTTTATATTATTTAATCCTCTTTTCTGTAATACCCGTGGATCTATCCATAGATGGTTTGAATAATGCTTGAAGTCTTCATCTTTGGCAAGTAATAAAAAACATTTACTACATCTTAAACCATGATGTTGTTTTGCTTCTTTCTATTATTCTATTAAATAATATATATATACTCTTTTTCTTTCGCGTGGTTCTTCTTCTTCTTCTTCTTCTTCTGATTGGTCTTTAATAGCAATATTTGATTCATTTTTGAGTAATTCTTTATTTGATGGAAGAGGAACATCAAATTTCTTAATTTCTTTCTTTGTTTCTTCTACTTTAGATTTTTCTTCCAGTTTTTCTTCAATTTTTGACTTTTCTTCATATTCTTCTTGTCTTAGTCTCTTCTTTCTAGATTTCTTTTTGAGTTTGAGTTTTTCTTTTCTTGAGAGCGTTTTATCTGTATCTAAATTATCTCCATCAGAAGATAATGGAATGTTTTGATTCATTTCAAGCCTTGATGTTTGACATTTAGAATAAATCTTTTTTTCTTGATATGAAGAGATCTGAAGTGAGAAAGAAGAATAAATGTATTACATTTTATTATAACGATAACTTAGTTGATGATGCTGAAATATATGTCATGAAGGAGACTTACAAAGTATGTAATCTATTATAACCAATGTAGGAGCTGGTATCAAGATCTGATTCAACTGCAGAAGTCGATAAAAGAATGTTTCTAAACTTTTTCAGATTACCTGGTCTTTATGGAGGTATTTCAAAATCTTTTCTATTTCTTCTAGAGAGAATGTTCAAACTATTCGATACTAGACAAACGAATACAGTCAATCAAGATAGTTTCATAAAGAATCTCGCAGTATTATGCAGAGGTACAACAGATCAAAGAAATAAATTTCTTTTCAAACTCCACGATTTAGCAGATGAAGGTTCAATCCCAGAAGAGAATATGTACACATTATTCCGTAACTTACCATCATTATTACTAGTGGTAATATGGCGTAGAGCATTTGGTACTAAGTTACCAGGTGAAGTTGAAGGATCTGATTTACTTCAGTTAGATAAAGTGTCAAAAGAATATGATGATGGTTATGTTAGAGCATTAGTACACAATATATTTGAAAAAGTAGACGAAGATAAGAATGGTAAATTAAATGAAAGAGAATTTGTAAGATTTCTTGATTTTTTACCTGAATTGAGGAATTTTATAGAATCTTTTTTACCTTATGAACCTGATAATTTAACATCACAAGAAGCTTCTACTTATGCAGCATTGCCATTCGGTATTAGAAGAGTATATCTTTTATTATATTGTATTTATATTTATATTTGATTTAGTTTGGTTCAAAAGTCCAACCAAAGACTGAATCTGCTACAGAGAATACAATCACATGGATATTACAATGTGCAAAATGTCAAGCGACAATGTGTTACTGTAATCAATGTGGTGGTAAATTACAACCTGATATGTTGTTTGTTACTGAAGATGGACATCAAAGACAAAGAATGAGGTGTAAAGGTATACATAATTTCTTATTTTTATATATATATAATAGAATGTAATGCAAGTGTAAAAGTGAAATATTGTTTCGGATGTGGTGAACTATTAGATTATAGAAATGTTGTTGGTTTATTAGATAGTGAAGCAACACGAGGTGCAGTTGGTAAACAAGGTTTCTTATATCGTAAAAAGAAATTCTTCAATAATATCAACAAGAACTATTTCTTATTAAGAGGTAATATGTTATATAGATATGAAGATGAAAGTGCTACTTTACCATCACAAATAACATTATTAGATGATTGTTATATTAGATCAAATGATGCTCCAGATCCAACAGCAGGTGGGTTTTATCAAATATCATTAATTACTGTTGATAATACAGTAAGAAGAGAATATTATGCACAAACATTTGAAGAGAAGAATGCATGGGTAAAAGCGCTTCAAAGTGGTTCTAGAGTGAGAGAATTGACAAGTTTCTATGATATGACACGTGAAATTGGTAGAGGAAGATATAGTCGAGTATTTAGATGTAAAAATAAAATTACAGGTAAAGATTGTGTTGTTAAAATAGTTGATAAAACTAACTTATCTCCATTAGAAATGTCATTAATCAACAGTGAAGTGAAAATATTAAAAATGGTAAATCATCCCAGAATTATACAATTATTAGATGTATTTGAATCACCTGAGGATATTTCATTAATATTAGAATGGATGTCATCAGGTGAATTATACTCACATATTGCAGGTTTAAAGACAATGACAGAAGCTGATTGTTTCAAGATAATGAAGCCAATATTTGAAGCATTATATTATTTACACTCCATTGGTATTGTTCATAGAGATATTAAACCAGAAAATATATTATGTGGTGCAAATATGTATGATATTAAATTAGCTGATTTAGGATTAAGTTCATTAATTATGCCAAAAGAACAATTATTCACAAGATGTGGTACAATATTTTATATTGCTCCTGAAGTGTTAATTGGTGATGGTTATGGTATGTCTGCTGATATATGGAGTGCTGGTTGTATTATGTATTTACTGTTATCTGGATGTTTACCTTATGTTGGTGATTCTCCTGAAGTAGTTGCTGAAAAGATTAGAAATGATCCAGTTCAATTCCCTCATGAGAAATGGAGAAATCGTACAAAAGCTTGTCAATCTTTGGTTAGACATTTGTTAGATAAAGATCCTAAAACTAGATTCACTGCTAAACAAGTATTACAAGATAAATGGATGGTAGAATTAGAATCAAAAGAACCATCTGAACCATTAATCACTCCTACTTTAGATATTGAACATTATATTGATCCTTCCACAGATTTCTCAAAGTATAGTTTTGCTACACCTGTTATTCGTCAACCAGTTACTACTGGTGGTAATATTCCAGCTGCTCCTAAAGCAAATAATCAAACTGCAATACCACAACCTAGTTCATAAAATTAAATATGTATGATAATTAATAAATATATTATTTCATTAAGATATGGAAGTATTTTTTTATAAAGAATACATATATGATAATATATAAACAACAAAAACAAAAACAATATTATTAAATTATATTTCATCTTCATGAAGTAGAAAATTAGGAATTCCATTTACTATACCATATTCTCTTCCACAATGTTGACAAACAAGGATTCCTTTATTTACTTGTACTTCTAACAATGCATGATGGAATAATGTGAGAAATGATTCGTTTGAATCAGCATCAGGAGGAAGTGTATCAGGTAAATCAGTAATTCCAACCTAGATTATTATATATTAACAATATACGCATTGAGCTGCAAATTTTAATGCAATATAGTTTACTTTGCCTAACATATTTTTCAAAAATTTGGGATTTTGTTCAATTGTTTCAACTTGAATATCATCAGGAGTACATACAATCTAAAATAAGATAACTAATGCAATACTATTAAAGGGTAGTTCTTCTTTTCAGAACTTGGATCTTTTGTTAAGCTTTCAATACAATTCTATGAATATATAGAAAAGTATATACTTTGACATTACAAGTTAAGAAATTATGAGTCAACAATTTCATTTGTTTTAACAATAATTTGAAAAATGATGTTTTTGATTTTTAAAAAGGCTTGAATTTTGTTTGATTACTAAACACAATAATAAACTTCTGATTTTGATTTCTTGCTTTATGATGGGTCATAGTATAGAAAAAGATGATGAAGAGAGTACGGTGTATGAGTTTAATCCACCATTACAATTTGAAGAAGAAGAAGTGAATGGAAGACCTTTAGAAAGAACTCCCTCTTCTAAATCACAGGATGCAATAGTCGCTGATTCAGATTATAATGTAATATATCGTGCAGCTTGTATTAATATTGTTATAACATTTTAGGGAGACATTATTTCAATTTGTTTTTATTACAGATATTTGAATATGGAATACTATTCTTCTTCAGGTATAACTCTAAAATAATGTAATGAAATAGATATAATGAAACAGTAAATAAATTTATAGAAGATCACTGCATATTCTTGTCAGTAACACTACTGTTATGTTATGGCACATCCATTATCCATTACAGTATATATTTATATTATAATCAATTTCACAGTAACCAACAAAATGAGTGATTCAACAACAGATCTTACTCCTCTACATTGGAGTTATATAGCAGCAGAGTTTGTATTCTTCGAAGTACTAATTGGTGCTACATTTAAGACCAATGTCGTACTGTGTGTGAATATATTCCCACTAATACATTATCTATTTTTAACAATCAATTTATTACTTGCTAAAAGATCAATTACCACCACAACTGCTTCAATCACATTCTTTATATCTAATATAGCATCTATAGTATTAGTAGAATCATTTACAAAGGTATTTATTGAAAGTTTTTGTGTTTATGTTATTGCTATTGTTTGGATGTTATATTCACAATTACAATTTTGGATGTTTGTATTGAATGAAAAAGATACAACTGTATATGCAAGGTCACAGTATACATATATATATAATTATTATTATATTTTAAATAGTGCTGCAAGTTTATATGGAATGTCATTTCTAACATTAGTGTATGTGATGTATGCTTTAGTGTTTAAACCATTAATGTGTTGTTTCCCTTCATTAAGTAAATATGTTAATGATGATAGGAAGGATGAATAAATTAGTTGTACCATATTAAATACACACAATTTTCATTTTAATTCCTTATTTAAATTTAATTAATCTCTATAATAAACACTGTTTTTATTTTTAAACTATTGTTGATATAGAAAAAAAAATACAACAATATTCATAATACATATATTTATATATAAATGATTTACCAATGTTACAAATGTTGATAATTCAAAGAAGGAGGTGTAATAGAAAACTTAAATGTATCATTAAAATCATTCTTAAAATCCATATTACTTCTTTTCAACTTAAAAATCGGTTCTAATCTTTGCATTCTAATCTTCTTCTGTTGTAGTTTCAAAGTTGTTTTTCTCAACAAAGTTTCATATTCATTTGTCTCATTTTCATTATTAGAAGCTGTTCCATTGTTACTATCATTACTATTGATAGAGTTTGATATACTATCACCATCTACATCATTCTCACCATCCACATCATCATCATCATCTTTATGTGAATTTGTAACTGTATTATCAGCAATAGATTGATGGATTGTTTCTGATACGATACTTTCAGGGTAAAATTGACCTGGTATAGAGAATGCGATTGGATAATCTGGTAGTACAAATACTTGTCTTAATTTACTTTCATAATCAATCATATCTTTCTCTAATATTAATGGCAATTGTGGTGAATCATGAATATAATCTAATAATATACTCTTTATAAAACAGGGAGATTTCTTTTCCTTTTTATTATCATTTTCTTCTCCCACTTCCACTCCTTCATCTTCTTTTACTTCTAATATAACTTCATCAATATTTGCTAGTGAGATTTCTTCAGGTAATAATAATAATAGACCAGTATTATAATCCAATACAATCTGTTTATGATTCCAACCATCTAATCTCTTACGATATTCAACAACAGACATTATATATTGTTTCAATTCATTATTCTCCAGTGGTAATTGATATGAATATAATATAGAACTAACTACTAAATGTAATAACAATTGTTTAGTTTGTGGCTTGGGTATAACAGCATCTAATGTCATTGAATTAATATAATCATCTGGTCGATCTCTGAGGGTAATATCATCTAATGATAAGTTACTTGTATCTATTGGAGAATCATGAATAGCTTCCCATTGCAATCTAAGAGCAATATGGAATAGAGTAGATGAATAAGTATTCCAATCCATTGATAATAATATATTAACAGTCTTACAATATTCTAATAGTAATTCAGGACAATTAACTGGACAAGAGAGAATACCACGGTATAATAAACTGAAAATAGCTTGCTTTTGAAAATCAGTAAGTTTTCTTTGAATTACCTTAGGTTTCTGTATTTGTTGTTGTTGTTGAGTATCATATGATTGATCTATATCATCTTGTTGTTGTCCAGAATGTTGTGATTGTATCTGTCTATTATCATCATCTTGTCTTCTTATTGTAGAGGTTTGTATGCTTAAAGATGTAATTTCTGGTGATAATAGTGAATTGAATATCTTTAAAGCTGATAATTGAATTACTACATCATCTGATTTGATTCTTTCCATGATGGATCTTAGTAGATTATCGTTTAATGGTAAGGTTTCTTTGGTATTACTACAGATTAATTCGATTAAATGTAATAAATATCTTTCATTTGGTAAATTCTAATGTATAATATAATATAATAATAAGAATAATATACTAATGACATAATGTTATAATTCATTATTTTATCAATCACTTCAATTGTTTCATGTGATCCTTTCAGTTTATTTTCAAATTCAATAATCAAATCTTCTAGACTTTTCTTCATATTCTGATTGGCTAATTCTAATACATTCTCTAAAACGTAATATGAATAAATCGACAAGAATATATCAATAGTTTCAATAATCCAAGGTGTTAATGCATTTCTAGTAATTCTAATAGTATTCACTATGACAGGTATCATATTCTTCAAACATTGTTTGGCTGTTTCTGAATCTACTACAGTTTGTGATCTTAATCTTGTCATTTCTACACCACCAGACATACTATCTTGATGTATTGGATTAGGTAATCTCATGGATTGTACAACTCTACCTCCTGTACTCTGTGTATTTAACATTGTACTGGATGTATTAGCTGTATTTGTATTAGTAGTAACAGATGTATTTTGATTGGAGGATGAAACTAGGATATTTGTAGCTGATGCTGTTGAAGGTGGTTGTAGAAATTCATTGGATTTGATACTATCATGCATCACTTTAGCATGACGTAATAAATATAAATATAATGGAATGCTAATGCTCTTCTATATATAAATTACATTAATCAAAAATATACATTCATTGAAACACATAGTGCTCTCATACATTGTATTGAAAATTCAATAGGTGACCATCTTATATCATCTAAATGATGTAATAATGGGTTTAAAAAAGTATCAAAACTATTTGCACTAATTACACCTGCTATATTGGTTAAACAGTCAAATGCTACTGATTTTGGTGTATCATGTGGCTCTGCTGATGAACCATCCACATTACTATTGGAAGCTTGAGGGATTAACATTGTATTTTCATTCAAATTCTCAAAAATTACTGGATATATTTCTAAAATGTTTGAATTTAACGTATTTTCATCCATAGCTAATATTAATAACATTATTGACCTTAAAGCTTCTAATTTTGCACTAATTAAGTGAGAAAATGAATAAATAAATAAATATACGTGTAATCTTTTTGAATATTATCTGATTTGAATCTTGATAATGCAATTAATTCTTTTACAAAAACAGATAATTTATTCTTATCAGCTAAATCATCTTGATATCTTAAATAAATATTGAAAGTGGATAATGTTAGCAATCTGAGATCAATATTGGGTTCTTCTAATAAGTGCAAAACTATATTAATCACTTGTTCTTCAAATAGAGCTAATTTATTGTGACAACTTTCTAATATCTTGTTTAAGGATAGCATTCCTACTTTTACATAACTATAACAACATATTAAAAATTAAACAAAATACCCTATTCTTCCTTTGTATAGATCTTTATGTATTCTATTTTCAAGCACTCTATAAGCAATAATTTTATTATTTTTATACTTTCCAACATTTGGTAAATGTTTAGGATTTCTAGATAGATAATTTGTAAGCCTTTGTATTTGATATGGTGTAAGATTATCTTCTGTTCCCCTAGTATGGGGAGGATATAATTTGTTTACTTGTTTTGTTTCTTGAGGATACAACAAACAACTCCCTGCAATTCCCATCTATATAGAATTTTTAGAATTTATTAAGAAAAGCTTGTATGATAAGCTTGACTGAAGCTTTAACTGTTTGATAAAGCGATGAAACCAGCCAAGAGATGTCCTTCTTCTCCGTCCTTACACACTCTTGCTAAAAAGAAATCGGCATCCGGTAAGAAGGTATCGTCAAAAGTTCAAATATCACCACATCACACAAATGCAAACGACGAAGAGTTTTTAAAAATTTTGAGGAAGCTACATGTCTCATCTCCATTATCCTATCGTAGTCATTCTGATACCAAGAAGAAAACACCTCTCTCTTCAGATTCTTCCAACCATGAATATTCTAGAAACAAAAACAAGAGAGTTAAACATAATTTAAGTAATTCAAAAAGACACACACCAGAAATATCACCAGCATCACCTTATACTCCACGAATTAGACATGAAGAAAGTGGTCATAGGAGTCCATTTGTCGAAAAACTGGCAAAACCAACAAGATTTACATCCAATAGAAAAGTACATATCCACAAACCAATTCCTAAATACCCTGAACCGTTCATTGACTCATCCTCTCCAGATCCTAAAGAAACAAACACAGACCAAGCAGAAACAGTTGAAGAATCTAATCCTTTATATGGCAGAACAATTTCAAAGGAATCAATTCGTAAATTCCTTTCACAAATGAATCATGTTTTAAACACTGATGATAATTCTTCAACAATTACATTGAGTGATTTATTAAACTCTGAAATGGCAAAAGAAGGTGATATGAAAGATGTAGGACCATTTTTAGACCTTATTGTTGATTATTATAATACAGTTACAGCAAAAGCTGTTAATTTAGATGATTTAGACAGTATTTCTCAAATGTATGATTCTTCCGATGGAGGACCAGGTAGTGGTAGACAGAGAAGACCCAGTACGCCATCATTTAGTATGTGGTCATCTGATAAAGATAGTTTAAAGACAAATTCGAAGAATTTATATGATAGTAGTGAGAATATTGAAAGACCACACTCACCTTTACCTGAAGAAATGGATTCTAATTCAACTGATGAATAGTAATTATTATGTACATATAAATTTACTCATTATGTTAATTTTAATACTTTCTGTTTATGTAATGTTAAAATACATAAGAAACAATCATTATCTTAAAGTATAATAAGCCAATAATATAATATATTAATCTGTTTAGTTTGAAGTTTGCTTCTTCTTTGTAAGAGTAACTTGTTCTCTCTTTACTGAATTTAATAATACTTGAGAGCTTTCCAAAATCTTCATGTAAGCTGCTTCGGTTTCTGTGATTGTCTTATCATAATCATCTCTGGCTTGATTCTTACGGATCAAAGATTCGTTTAATTTTTGGAGACGATCAGTTAAAACAGATAAATCTCTTTGGATTTTTGCTTTTTCTTCTTCTTCTTTTAAGATTTGTCTGTTGACTTCTTCTCTTTTTTCTCTTAAATCCTCAATACCTATTCAATAATACTTTTAACTATACATCTGACTAATTCATTATTGTAATTTTGGAGTGATGATCCTTGAGCTGCCATTCTATATATAATTAGTATAATTGCAAATAAATAAGATATGAATTGATATAATAGTTGTAGATATGTGAGGACAATAAAGAAATAGATTCATAATATACATTAGATGTTGATAAGATAGTAAATTGAATTAACTGAAATATGCGTTATTATGAAACGAATGATCTGTTTGGGGTTTTATCAAACTTTTTCTCAAGCCTAGTTTTGATTTTTACTCATTTCTTCAACGTTATATAAGAAAATGGATATGGCAAATGTTATGAATTATTAATTGCGACTGAATTACATGATTTAGAAAAGTAATGGTTATTAAATGACATTTGTTGAATGTCATTCAACTTTATTAAATCATTATCTGCATTCAAAACGTTCTTATCAAATAAATGTATCATATTGTTAATAGTTAAATTTCGATTTTGATGTGAAATTGACTTTATTAGTGTGAAGTTGATGATATTTAATAAATATACATAATTATTATCATTCGTATTGTAATAATATTATATAATTACATGTGTTTTAACATTTACATTTCTAATATGATTGAAAATTTAAACAATCCCAATAAAAATACATTATTATAATGTAATTAATGTAAGTCCGCGATTAAAAATTATATTATCTCTAATTTGATGTTTGCTTCTTCTTAGCAATAGTTACTTGTTCTCTCTTTACTGAATTTAATAATATTTGTGAGCTTTCTACAATCTTCATGTAAGCTGATTCAGTTTCTGTGATGGTTCTGTCATAATCATCTCTGGCTTGACCTTTAATAACTAAAGAATTATTAATCTTTTGTAAACGATCAGTTAAAACAGATAAATCTCTTTGGATTTTTGCTTTCTCTTCTTCTTCTTTTAAGATCTGTCTATTTACTTCTTCTCTCTTCTCTCTTAAATCCTCAATACCTATCAAATAACACTCATATCTATACATCTGACTAATTCATTATTGAAGTTTTGAAGTGATGATCCTTGTGCTGCCATTCTATAGTAATATAAATTTAAGATCCTTAACAATTTGTATCCAGATAAGATAAGCGTAGTAAATGAGTACTACGTGGGTGATTAATAGCTTTAATATGTGTAAGCATATATACATTGAGTGATTCTTTAGTTATGAAATTCAATTAAAAAATAAAACGAAGGTTTGGATTTTGTCAAGCTTGTTTTTTTCGTTTTTATGAACATTATAGAAACTTCATTAAATTGATAATAGAATTATCTAGTTTGATGTTTTTTTATGTATTTGATTGTAAAATAATATAGTTTTTTAATCTGAATTACTGGAATTATAATAGATATAAATGCTATATATTACCTAACAGAATATTATTCATCATATATTATCTATATTTCATTGTTTTGTCACACACAAAAACAAAATTTCCAAAATGTTCGATATATGTCATTTTATATCCTAAATAATCTTGCTAATATATAACGAAGAAGAATACAACTTTCTAAAATATTTTTGGAATATAATGACAATTGAAACGTTAAAGATAATTGTAAAAAAATATTGATATAATACTGACTTTATTAAGAATACATAAATGTAATATTGGTTATGACATTATGCATTTCCATAATTCAACAAAAAATGGTCATTAAAAATAATATTAGACTTAAAAATACGTGGTGTTTACTACTAAGATACAGTCTAGTTTGATGTTTGCTTCTTCTTTGTAAGAGTAACTTGTTCTCTCTTTACTGAATTTAATAATACTTGAGAGCTTTCCAAAATCTTCATGTAAGCTGCTTCGGTTTCTGTGATTGTCTTATCATAATCATCTCTGGCTTGATTCTTACGGATCAAAGATTCGTTTAATTTTTGGAGACGATCAGTTAAAACAGATAAATCTCTTTGGATTTTTGCTTTTTCTTCTTCTTCTTTTAAGATTTGTCTGTTGACTTCTTCTCTTTTTTCTCTTAAATCCTCAATACCTATTCAATAATACTTTTAACTATACATCTGACTAATTCATTATTGTAATTTTGGAGTGATGATCCTTGTGCTGCCATTCTATATGATATAAATATATAATTCTTTTATAGTAGTTATAGAAGGTTAGATTAGCTTAATATGTGCAAGATATGTAAGTTTAAATGATATAAATGTATAAATAATACATACTTTTATTGATATTGGAATATGTTAAGTAACAGAAATAAAACGAAGATTTGAGATTGATCAAACTTATGGAGTTAAAAAATGTCGTTTTTTATTTCGTTATTTTTTTGAGTTATTGATTTTATTTGGCAATTGCATGTGTTATGATTATATAAATGCGTTTGAGTAGTATTTTGAAGTAATTAGCGTTAATTATAAAGTTATTACAAAGAATTCATTTATAGTCTATTTTTTATGTGAAAATATCAATTTAGATAGGAATCCTAACAATTATTAGTTGATTATAGAAATTTGACAATTAGATGTTTTTATATAAGATCATTGCAGAAAATGCAATAAAATGCAACAATTAAATTATTATGATAGAAATATCCAATATTGATGAAAACTAATATTAGAAATTTCATTTATTTTAATAACTAAAGACATTTTGAAATAGTGAATCCTATAATTTCTTGTAAGTCTTTCTAATGATATACAATTGACTCGTTATTGTTATACAAGTACAAAAGAGAAATAGTGAAATCTCAAAATTGATTTGTGATTATTCTCATAATTACTTTAAAAATAACTTTATTCAATTCTTTTATACTATGTGCATATTGTTACAATAATTAAATAATTATTACCATTTCTGATTAGATTTTACACTTGAATGTACATTTTCTTTTTATTATTTTTAATTAATAACCCAATATAAAACGACATTCACTATGAAATTAAAATAATATATGAATAAAGTTGAGTAGGTAATATAAATTAGTTTGAATGTTTGCTTCTTCTTTGTAAGAGTAACTTGTTCTCTCTTTACTGAATTTAATAATACTTGAGAGCTTTCCAAAATCTTCATGTAAGCTGCTTCGGTTTCTGTGATTGTCTTATCATAATCATCTCTGGCTTGATTCTTACGGATCAAAGATTCGTTTAATTTTTGGAGACGATCAGTTAAAACAGATAAATCTCTTTGGATTTTTGCTTTTTCTTCTTCTTCTTTTAAGATTTGTCTGTTGACTTCTTCTCTTTTTTCTCTTAAATCCTCAATACCTATTCAATAATACTTTAACTATACATCTGACTAATTCATTATTGTAATTTTGGAGTGATGATCCTTGAGCTGCCATTCTATATATAATTAGTATAATTGCAAATAAATAAGATATAAATTGATATAATAGTTGTAGATATGCATTATATATATGATTATATTGTTTAATAATTCATACTTTTAGAGATAATAAAGAAAACTAAAATTAATGAAATATCGTTTATAATGAAACGGACAATTTGCAGTTGTTTAACGAACTTTTTGAATATTAAAGTAAAAATAACGATATGTAACGAATAACTGCATAATTTTTAAAAATATACAATACAAGGAAGTATTTTGAGTATTGTAGTGATGAATATAATTACAAAATAACAATCATTTGAATGTAATTTATTTGTGAATCGTAGGCAGTTGAAATAGAAATGTATTTTTACCGCTAGACATAATATTGATGATAATCATATATGAAGGCAGCAATTCATTTTCTTAATTAGATATTTTATCTTCATAACTGTTATATACTAGAATAAAGAAATAACATATATTAAATAATTTCTTTATTACTTGTAATTCATAATATTTATTGAGAAAAAACAAAATACACAAAATGTGTAATACACTTGTATTAATAATTCAACCAATAGAAATCTAGAAGTAATTAAATCACTCAGGCATCTATAATTTCATGGTATTTTATTAACTCTAAATACATTATATCATTTCTAACTATATCTACTACTTCATATCTATCAATTTGGTATTTTAAAGTTAAACTAACAACCCAAATACTGAATTGATTTGTTATCTCGACTCAGTGGCATTTAGAAAATCATTTTCAATGTCTAACTAATTTATAAATTAATATATTATACTTTATGCTATTTTATCTATAGGGTAAGCGTTTCATTAAACCAGGTCGTGTAGTAGTTGTGTTATCAGGCAAATATGCTGGACGTAAAGCAGTTATCATGAAAACTTCAGATAACCCTTCAGGAACCAAAAAATTTGCACATGCTATTGTTGCTGGTATTGACAGATATCCAAGAAAGATTACAAAATCAATGACCTCAAAGAAAACTATCAGACGTGCTCGTATAAAGCCATTCATTAAAGCAATAAACTACAATCATGTTATGCCAACAAGATATGAAGTAGATTGGGATGTAAAGAAATTTATTCCAGAAACCGGAGCTAATGGTGCAGTTGTTCCAGAAAATATTAAGAAATCAAAGAAAGATTTAAAAGATTTCTTACAAAAGGCTTATTTAAATACAGAAAATGGTAAAGATGAACCAGCAAAGATTGCTTCAGCTTATTTCTTCACTAAATTACACTTCTAAGGGGAATATCACATGCCTGAGATATGTTTTAATTGATTTTGTTTTGGATTAATAAAAAACAAAAAATAATAATTAATATAAACGAACAAAAAAACATTATATTATTCATAAATATTAACTGAGCCATCTCCACCACAAGAAGCAATAGTAGATTCAAGTAAAGGATGAAATTTAACATCAGTACAAACTCTGTCATGTGCTTTTATTCTTTTCATAACACTGGCATTACGACTATTATAAAAATATATGCAACCATTCGAAGAACCACTCAATACTATAGATCCATCTGGTGAATAGGAACATCTTATCTTATTCAGTCCAACATGATGCGCCTCATATCTTTTTCTAGTGTTCAATTTATAAGGAGGTCTTGTTGAGAATTGAGCAATGTAATTACCTTTTGATTCAGCTATGAATTGATCTAATTTTGGATGTTTTGCCAAACTTGTACAACCATGTCCTTCCATATATATTTGATTGGATAATCTAATACCAGCATTAAAATCCCATACAATTATAGCTTTATCTAATGAATTTCTTTGTTTTGGTTCAGCTGATGAGATAAAAGATTCATTCTAATTATCATAATAACGAATAAGTAAAATATTATACATTTAAAAACATTAAATCATATACTTCACCAAACACTGATCTATATTGATGATTTGGTAATACTTTATGGCTTCTAATA
The DNA here is from genome assembly GCA_002245135.1 of Proteromonas lacertae. Classification (NCBI taxonomy): domain Eukaryota; class Bigyra; order Opalinata; family Proteromonadidae; genus Proteromonas; species Proteromonas lacertae. The sequence continues at coordinate 93,807 of NGBS01000004.1, forward strand.
TCCCAACAAACTATACCAGCAGCTTTACTACCTATTAAAAACATATTTTCATCTTTAGGATGAAAAGCAACACATGTTACTTCACTATAATAAATATATTTTAATATATAACAAATAAAATATACAAGTTATGTTTGAATGAATCACTGATACTACCTGTTTCTACATCTAATAAATGAGCATATTTATCTAATGAACATGATAATAATTTCTTATTATCTTTACTCCATTTAACATCTCTAACTCCTTTCTCATATTCAAGTGTTAATATACTATCTGCTTTTCTAAATACATCATAGATTTTGACTGTATGATCCAGTGATGCTGAAGCCAACAAATGACCTTGTATATTACTCCACTGAATAGTTGTGACTAATTGTGTATGTTCATTGAATTGATAAATCAAATCTGTAGGAATTCTATTATTTTCACGTTTTCTAGTTATAATATATTAATTAACCAATATTAATTACTTTTTCATAACCTTTTCTAATAAATCTGGTATTTCAAGTGATGAATGATATTCATCTTCAATTTTTAAACACGGATATTGTTTACCTATGGTATATAAAATTTCTTCATCCTTTTTAGAAATATATTCACCGTATTTTCTCTCTACTTGCGGATTTTCTTCATATACTACATCATTTTCTTCTTCAGAACTGTCACTATCATCATCATCGTCGATAAAACGTGGTCTTTCTCTTTTTGTAGGTTTATTCTCTTCTGGGTCAGAAGAATAACCTTTTAATAAATCCATAAGCTTGATTATTGTTTGATAAGAATTAAAGAAATGTCTGGTTTTATCATAGGCAAAAGGTATATTCCAATAACTATAATACAGTACGAAGCTATGGATTGGGAATATTGATCCTGATGTTACAAATTCATATATTGAGGAGGAAGTTTATAAGTATGTTATTAGAAATCTTAATTTAATAGGAGATCTCAAGGAGTAGAAAACTTCCAGAGAGTAGTGGCAGGATCTGGCAAGCCAGACTACTTTATTGTTACATTTCCTTCTTTCAGTAGTGCTGCTTCATGTAAAAATGGATTTAGAGACTTTAGAATTGATGGAAATAAAATAATAGTTAGTTGGTATATAGATAAAGGAATAATATGGATTAAAAATCTTAGGTATGTTACTTATATATATATATATATAGTAAAGATATGACTCGTGAAGGATTGATATCATCATTTGAGCAATTCGGTGAAATAATAGGAGGAGATATAATAAAATGTCCTTTTAGTGGGAAGTGTAAAGTATAATAAAACAATAGAATAATATTTATATATTTTGATAGGGATGCGGTTGGTTACATTTTAAGAAAAGAACAGCCGCATGTTACGTAGTAATGGCATGTGAAGAGAATCTATTTATGATAGGAGGATATCCAATTCCATTAGAAGTATCATTGGCACAAGAATATAGTATATATATATATATAATATAACAATATTAGCTGAATCATATGAAAAAATAAGACAAGAACCACAACCCCACTTTGCACAACCAGGTACTCTTGAATGGGAATTTGCTACAGAATTAAGAAAAGCACAAATGAGAATAAAAGCAGAAATGTATGCAATAAAAGGAATTCACAGGAATGAAATGAAAACTATCTGTGCAAGGCATATAAAAGATCTTGCAAGTTATAAAGAGAAGATTGCGAAATTGAAACAAATAGTTGAACCACACAAATAAAAATGAATTTAAATAAATGAAAATAATTATTTATTCTTTCTTTGTTTTTGATGTTTGTTTTTTCTTCTTCATTAATATTGTCACTCTATCTGAAGCTAGCAATATCATTGCTCCCATAATTGTGATATTCTTTACAAAATGTATAAATTGTGTTTGATCAAATGATGGTATAATGAAATTATGTTGTAAAACAGTTAACTATTATCATATATTGTATAAATTATACACATAAGAATGGTACAAGTAGAAAATAGCAAGTTAATTGATAATCACCAGATAAAATAAACAATGAACCTATTGATCTATATAAATATTGAAATACCAAATAACTTGAGTATTTCACATAACATTAAAATTTCACTCATGTGATAATATATAAATCCATATCCATAATTAAGTGTGATTAACTTTTGTCTATTACTATTATATCAATAATTATACTGTAGTGTTGCTAAATATATTGCAAACTCTTGGGTTCCATAATAAAAAGAAATTAAAGCTATTTGCAGTATAGATATAATATTTTCTCATACAACTCATTGCTGATATTAGAAAAAACGAACAAAAGAGTAGTCTACCAAAAAAAATTATTATAAGTCTCATTTTTCAAATAAAACAAAAAGAAGAAACGAATAGAATTTTAAAAATATATTTATTTTCTTTTCGATTTTTTGTGAGGAATAGAATATGTCACTTTCATTTACTCCAATAATATTCTTTATTTATGCATTTATTGGTGGTGTATGCTCTTCAATGTTTGGACCAGGACCTATAGCAGCAATGGTTCTTAAAGTATTCATTATAGTGTAATTTAATTATACAATAGTATTGTGCGAAGAAACAAAATAAATATGCAAAATATTTTGCACTAGGAGCTTCAATTTCAGAATCACTTTATGCTGGAGTTGCATTATGGGGAATGAATAGTTTTTTAATGGAATGGACAAAGCCAATAATGCCATATGCAAAGTATTTATTTTCTTATTTATTTTGTTTTAACAGATTAGTTGCTGGAGTAATAGCAATAGCATTAGGTTATTCATTAACAATATTTGTACTTAAAGATGTATGGGATGATTCAGATAAAGCATCTGAAAAACCTCGTGATGTTCAAGCTTCATTCTTGTTAGGTTTTACCATTAGTTTTGTGAATGTTGCTTTATTAGGAACTTGGTCAGGTATTTGTGCAATGATATTATCAGATTCTTTAAGACCATCTCTTATTTCAATATTCTTTTTTACATTAGGAGCTATGTCTGGAATATTTTCATGGTTTAATGTGATAATAAAAGTGATTTCAATGTATAGAAATAAATTATCAAATCAAGTGATTTGTAAGGCTATTCATGGTTTAGGATATATTTTAATTACCGCAGGATGTATTATATTAATTATTGCAATGTTCTTTTAAAAATGTATATTATGTCAAGACAAAAGAATAAAGATAGGAAAAGATGTGTTTGTAATTAGTTCTAAATAATTATTTTAATTAAGACAAGAACATTTTCCATCTTTTACTGAACAAGATCCTTTATCTTTACATGATTTTGAAGCATCTACAAATGAAATTGATCTATATCCTCTCTTTTCTACATTTTGACATACTTTACCTTCTGGTACTGATAATGCTGATGCACTCCATCTGCCAGCATTACATACATAAGTAACCTGAACTACAATTGCATTGATTTTCGCATGTTTTTTCACCAGCCACTACAGGTTTGTTGTTGATTAAACATTGAACATTTTTCATTACCATATATACGATTTGCACATACAGATTGATTAGTTGGATCACATAATGATTCTATATGTAATTCTTTTGTTTTTGGATTGATTCCACATGTTTCAGTTTCTATAAGTTTTAATAGTATATATAATACCTTTCAAAGGATGATATTCCCATTTTTTGTTTTTACAGATTAAAAATCCTTTATTTGCTGTACATTCACTTTCGCATTTTACTGCATTTTCTGCATCACAGAACAAGCCTTCACAGTTAATCAGTTTGTAACCTTGAGCATTTGAAGTGGCATTAACAATTTTGTTTTTGATACACACATGACCAACTATATACATTTATATTATAGCAGTAATAATACAGGGTAATTGCTTAGCTAATTTCTTGCCATTTGACCATTCAAAATAGTATGTATTACATTTTGCAACATCATTACATATTATAGTTCCATCTACGTATTTTGCTGATGATGCAGATATAAATATGACAATAACTAATAAGAAAAGGTAATAGTTTGACATTTAAATTAGTTCTCCGGATAGAAAAGTTGTAGCGAAGTAAAGAACAAGTAGAAAGTGAAGAAATAAAGGATTTATATTATGTAACTTTATTGATTAAAGTATATTATTTATTATAATATGAGATTTATGAGTAGAAACAAAAAAATGAGGATTAATCATACGATTAAATATTCATAACATAAACATTTAACAAATTAAATTAGTTTCTACTAACTAAGCACTTTTATATTGTTTTACAGACGATTGATAACTATTGATTTAAAATCATAAATAATACTCTAGTTCTTCTTTATCGTGTTTTCGTTTTGATGCAATCATCTATAAATAACAATAATTGGAAATATACTTGTTGTGCTTTAGTATAAAAACTCAAAATATCACTGTTTGGTGTAATCTTTATGTCTACTTTATAATATATTAAAAATACTATATTCAGGAGGTGGTAAAGTATTGTAGGTAGGTACAACTCTCATTGGTTTCTTGTTAGTAGTTGGCTTGAAATAATTAGAATAATTATAAATACATTAATTGTATTAGAGGTGTAATTGATAAAGCTATTTTCCGAATAGGTTGGAAGGTTGGATAACGCAGAACTCATCAGAAAAATGAGAAAAACAAAATAATCATTCAAACTAGAAACTATCCGTTACGAAACAAAAAAATTCTTCTCAAAAACCCAAATCGATAAAATCAAAACGTATATAAACTTTATTCTAATGAATTTCTACATATTTGTTCATAAATACTATCAACAATCTGTTCTTTTCCCACTTTTGATATTGCCCATAAAATATCCTGTTTAGTTATTTGATGCTTTACTTTCTTCTTTGGTGACTTAGTTCGAGATGAATTAGGTGTAGAATCTGTTGATTTATTATTAATATTACTATTGTTAGGAGTATTTTGTTGTTGTTGTTGTTGTTTTAGTTTATTTTCAATTATCTGTTTCTGTAGTGATTGTTGTGGTTGTTGTTGAGATGGCTGTGAATGTGTTAAAGTTGATTCTTTCTCTAATTGAACTGTTTTATCAACTAAAGGAGTAATAGTCAATTCTTTATTCTTTGAATATTTTTTATTCTGTTTTACTAAATCATATCTTGGAGTATTTCGAGGTGTTATTGTGGTTGAATTAATATAAGGAGATGATGCTGATGAAGTAGCAACATTATTATCATTATCATTGTTATTGTTATTATTTCTATTATTTCTTTTTATTAGTTTCTCATCAAAATCTTGTTCTGATTTTGTTGATTTTATTCTTTTATTCTTAATAGTTTCATTGTGTATTTGCGTTTCTAATGGCAGTGGTGGTGGTGGTGAAGGAGGAGGAGGTGATGATGATGGAGGAGGTGGTGGAGGTGGATGTAACGGTGAAACATCTTCTGATTTAGCTATTGATAGATTCTGAAGTATTGAACTGAGATCTGAATCTGACATTTGACCATGTGATGATATCGTACTCTCTGTTTTAGAAAAATCATCTTCTGGGGGAGGAGGGGGAGGTGGTGGTGGAGGAATCAAGGATGAAGATGAAGAAGGTGATTGTTGAATTGGAATAGGTGAGATTGGTTTTTTATTTACAGTAATAATAGATTGATGATATGATCTGTGTGTAGAAGATGCTTTTGAACTATATGAAAAAGAAGGGCTTTGATTTTCTGCATTATTTTTTTGTGGTGATTCTTTTTTAATTATATATGGTTGTGTATCAGATCTTCTTGGCAATTTAAAGGCTTCCCTCAAATAATCAGGAATGGACACATCTATTTCATCATCCTTTTAAAATTATAGAAGCTTATAATTATACTCTAGCTTTATGTGATATACTCGAACCACTTCTCCTGCTCTGTTGTGATTTTCTCATTTTTTAAATTATCAAACTTGTTTGACAGTTATAAATTGAATTTTATTGATTTTCTAGATATTGAATGAGCAAATAGTATCAAATACTTTTCCATAAACTTAATCTTAGAAGAACAGACAAGTGAATTTGGTTTTTTCGTTTTTAATGTAATTGTCGATTCATTTGCTAATATATTTATGATAAAATAGAGTGTTCTAAAAGTCATAATCCAAATAATCTTATATTTTATGAGTGTTTTATAAAAAGTTCAAAATAATGAGTAATTTGCTAAGAAATCTGGATATTATTAAACATTTTTATTGCATAAGCATAACATGTATTAATAGCAACTCATACAAATCTAAATTGATTCAGTAATTTCAATCATTTTCTAACATGAAACTGTAACAAAATTCTTATTTTTTTATGTTTCATTTTTATGGGTTTTATAATACTAGTCACTTCATCGAATCCAAAACAAGTATTTTTTATTTAGTAGCATCATAGGCTCGTTACTGCTTAAAAGAATTACAGCTTAGACAACAGATGGGTTTAATCGAAAAAGAAACAATGGTTTTAGCGGTACCTGATCCTGAAGGTGCTCGTATAGGAAGGTATCTTTTTTGAATATATATTATAGTGGTGGTGGAACTATAAACGCAATTCTTTATGCTGCTCAATGGCTGTCGTTTCAAAAAGGTCTTCATACAATAGATGTTAATGCATTAGAAGGTCATACACTATTAATAATACACTCTGGAGGTGATTCTCAAAGATGTCCTACATTATCAGTTTGTGGTAAAGTATTTACTTAATATTGACTATTTACACTAATAGGCATGGTCTTTTTTCCCAAGTTTGTCAAAAATCAATTCTCTCATTTCAAATGTAGATTTATTGATTAACACATTCCATGAAATTGTTAAAAAAGGAACACAAGGTGTATTCGTATTTTGTGGGGATGTTCTCGTAAAATTCGACCCAACATACAATTACAAATGGAGAGATGATGGTATCACAGGTTTAAGCTTACCAGTGATGAAAAAGAAAGGCCCAGAGCATGGTGTATACCATGTAGATAATAAAACCGGTGAATTATTAGGATATTACCAAAAAGCAAGTTTAAAAACATTAGAGGATATTGGAGCTGTATCAAAAAAGACTTACAATAATGTAGTTCAAGATTGCGTGTTATTAGATACAGGAGTTATATATATACCACCTAAAATATGTAATAAACTATTGACTTTATTTGTATTTATATTATATAATATTGTATATAAATAGATGCAACCACCACTTTGTAATGCTACATTCATAGGAGTTGAACAAGGTAATTTAGCCCTTCGATTAGAACTCTTATTCTGACATATTGAATGCAATTGGTGGTAATTTAGAGACTCATAATGAAGAAGATTATATGAAACTAAGTACTGAGTCATCTAATCCAACCTTACCTCAAGCTAGAAGGATATTATGGGATACTTTGAAATATATACCATTCTACTGTAATTCCCCTGAAACTGGATCATTCTTTCACACTGGAACTACTAAAGAGTTTATTGATTTATTATATAATCCAATCTGCCGTGAGGAACATAACTTTCAATATAGATTATTATGTAAAATACCATATCTTGTGCCTAATATGAATATATCTGATAATTGCACAATAATGAACTCGACAATAGACAATACTAATACTATTAATATAGGTGAGAAATCATTAATTGAACATTCTACTCTTCATGGTGATGTAAAGATAGGCACATCTTGTTGGGTTAGTGGTGTTAAGAATTTACCTTATATAACAATCCCTGATAATATGTGCATTCAAGAAATACCTATAAAATGTGAAAATGATAATAACCTAAAGTGTATTTTTATTATATTTGGAATTAATGATAATATTAAAGGAACTTATAATAATTCCACTTCTACATTCTGTAATATTCAATGGAAGACGTTCTGTGAGAGATATAATATTAGTTCTGATGATATATGGAAGAATGTACCTGAACATAAGTGGAATATATGGAATGCTAAATTATTCCCAATTCATCATGAAGAAAGTGATCTTAAGAAATGTATGTGGTTTACCCATGAGAAAGTCGATGCTGAAATTATTAGTGAGTGGAAGAAGATGAATAGACTGTCTATGAAAGAGATTTTGATGAATGCTAATAGTTTTTATGAGTCTGAATTTCGTTGGGGATTGATGCAAAAATTAGGAAGTAACTAAATTATTATGTCTTTTTCAGAATATTTGTTTTAGTTTTTGTTTAAATCATTATTTATCAAAATAGATTTGCGAACCATCAATCAAATATATCGTAATTCTATTCTTTGAAAATGTCATCAGAACAAGCTCCAAATCCTGAAGGACAAACTAATTTAAACACAAATACTAATTCTCCTGAATTGTCTCAGGAAGAAATTGAAGAACAAAAACATTTTAGTGAAGTATTTATTAATACATATTATTATGACAGGTACAACAATCTTTTATTGATTATTACTATTATATGATGCAAGAATATGGAAGAAGAGCTCATGCCATAAGCATATTACCAAAAAGACACTTGGAGCTATTTCCTCCTAATTATTTTCAAGAAAAATTAAGTAAATACAAGCAGTGTATTACAGAAAATACATCATTTTTGTCGTATAAGACATTAGAAATAATTCATAATTAGGAATATAGTGTTTAGTGCTAGTGCATATTCAGGTCGTTATGGCTATCCTAATCAAAATGCACCAAGAGCATTAAGTAATATGAGAAATATGAACAAAGTTGTTTCAACATTACACCAATTTGTAAGAGATTGGTCAGTTGAAGGTCAAAAAGAAAGAGACGAAGTTTATAAACCAATAATAGATGCAGTACTAGAATTGGTACCAATAAAACCAAATATTAAAGTAGAAAATGAATCTGAAAAATCCATTAGAACTAGATCAACCAAGAGTATTATGTCCTGGATCAGGATTGTGTAGATTACCATTTGAATTTGCAGCTAAAGGATATACATCACAAGTATCTATTATTAATTATATTTATATATATAATAGTGTAATGAATTTTCATATCAAATGTTATTAGCTGCAAATTATGTTCTAAATAAAATCGAAAAACATGATGAACATACTATCTATCCCTTTATTGATAATCCTAACAATATTTATGGTACTGAAGATAATGTAAGGCCTGTAAAAATACCAGATGTTGCACCATCTGAAGTATTAACTACAGAATCAGATTTCTCAATGTGTGCTGGAGAATTCTTAGAAGTTTATAATGAATATGATAATTATTGGGATGTTGTTGCTAGTTGCTTCTTTCTAGACACTGCTCCTAATATTATTGAGTATTTAGAATGTATTTATAAAATATTAAAGCCTAATGGCTATTTGATTAATGTTGGACCATTATTATATCATTGGAGTAGTGATTTTGATTCAGTATATTTATTTATTATTTATTTTATTATTTTTACTATATGATTAGGATGCTGATATAAGATGTGAACAATCCATAGAATTGTCATATGAAGAATTAAAAGAGGTTATGAGTAAAATTGGATTTAAAATTATTAAGGAAAATAGAATAGAAACTAGTTATACTGCTAATGAAAGATCTATGATGCATACAGTGTATAATGCTGTTTTTTTTGTTGCTCAAAAATAAGATTTTGATGTGTTGTTTTTGTATTTTTTTTTATTTTTATTTCAAAAGAACTAAACAAATCAATAACAACAACGAAATTACATTCTACTTAGATAGATCTTCAATATCCTCACTTTCTAAATATTTCTTTTCTTTAGAATATCCACTTGCTACTCCACTCAATCCTTGTTTAACATCAGGAATTACATCTTTATTATAATCAATATCTAAACCATGATATTGTTTCTCTTCAAATTTCTCAATAGCATAACTATTCAATACATCTTTAGATAATGTTTTATCAATTGAAATAATTTCTGAAGATTCCTCAGATAGTTGTTCATTTTCATCATCATTACACGATTCTGGAAGTGGTAATTCTAACAAATCATCAATATCAATTATATAATTACTATTCCATTCAATTTCACTATCAAAAGCAACAAATAATTCATATGGAGTGCAGATTGGATAAGGAAATTCATCAAAATGTAATAAAATAGACAATGGAGATCCACAAACAATAAAACAATCAATTATTCCAAAATTCAATAATTTACATTCATTTACTTTACTCATTGTTATTACATAAAATTGTTTTTCAACACTCTTTATTAATTTTTTCATTTTATCTAACAATAATGACATTTTATCTATTCCAATATCCACTACCAACAAACAAATGCATTTTGCATTTTTTATTTTCTCTATATTAATATATCTCTTGTTTAATTCTTTATATAAATTGGAGATTTGATTTACTTTTTCTTTTTCAGTATCATACCATATTAAATCATTCAAGTGAGCGTATTTTAGTTTTATTATATCTAAAAACTTGTTATTATTTCCTACATAAATCACTTTTTCTATTTCTTCATTCTGTTGTTTTAAAGGTATTATTTTTCCACTCACTTTTATATTATCTAATACAGGAGGAGAAGTAGTTTTATTGTAATATCTAATATCTATTTGATGTTGTAATTTCGGAAAAAATATTTTTAGTTTTTCATATAATTCTTCAATGTATGGAGTATAAATTGGTTCAGACAATAATACAATTCGACTTTCTTTTTCTTTTAATATTGATTCTATTTCATTGATACATTTGTCAACATCAAGATGAGGTTTTCCATACAACCATAATGTTGGAATATGATAATTACAACTATATATAGATAATTAGTAAGATTATACTAACCACACGTATTTCCATAATGAATTATTAGATCAGGATTTATATGTTCAATTGTTACAACATCTAAGCAATAATCACTGTATGATGAATCGCCTAAACAACAAAATCTAATTCTACTATCATTTATTTCTTTCTAAATATATATATATATGGTTTCAAATTAATACATTTAACATGGCTGATACTTTATAAGCATATTTTAATAGACAGTCAGGGAATTGAACAGCGATCTATTTAAATATCACAGTAATATATACATTCTTATAGCCACCACCATTAACATTGTTTTTTATTGTTAATATTCCGAAATAATCGTATATTTCTTCATCATTCAATTCCATTTTCAAAATGAAACGGGTATATTATTGAATTTTATCAAAAATTATAGCCGTTAGAAATAAAAAAAATGGTTTTTATCATCATATAGACATATATACCAGAAAAATAATATATTTTGTTATTCAATGTTAAAAAATTCTTTTGATAGTTCTTTCTTTTCTTCTTTAGTAATTCCATCTAGTTTTATTGTTTCAATTGTTGATAAAGTGTCTAAAAATATTTTTAATTCTAATTTATCTATATTTTCTTTAACAGTTATTGATAACTCTATTAAACAATCAAACACTTCTTTGCTTTCTTTCATTAATCTCAATTCACTTTCATTTAATTCATTTCCTGATATATCAATTTTTTCTAATGGTTCATAATCTCTTAATCTTTCTATTAACATTTTTAATCCCTTTTCACTCATTCCAATATCTATTAAGAGTATATTATATATAATACTTGGTAAATATAAAAATGTAGCCAAAGATAAAAATTTATCTAAATATTTGCATATTATCTCTATTCCTTTATCTCCAATTGGATTATCGAATATTGAAATATGTTCTACATTTTTTGGTAAAGAATCCGTTAATTCTTTTAATCCTTTATGACTTATTTTATTGATAGATAAATCAAGATATCGATAATCAATCTGCTTCATCAATGAAATGTGAGTATCATTGATATTCATATCTATTTCATTAAAATTATAGAATTTATACCTGAAAGACCATAATAATATCTATGCTTTTTAATACAATAATTCAAATAACATTCTAATTCTTCATTATTCCATGATGAATTTTTCATTTCTATAAATGGATGTTCTTCATATTTCAATGATTTTGAACAAATTGATTTTAATCCATTCATTCTGATATTATTTCCTTCTAAATTTATTTTATTACATTTTTTAAACAAACCAATTTTGTTGGTTAATAAAACTACACTTTCATCATCTATTCCTATATTACTTAAATCAATTTTTTCAAGGTAATCGACTAACATGTTTAAGTTGTTCAGCAATAAATTAAAACCAGTATTACCAATTGGATTACCTATTAAATAAAATAGACTTAATAGAATATACTATTAATGAATAACTTTTCAATATTATCATTGTTCTTCATATAATTCATTAAACATTCTACTCCATCTAAATCAATTCTATTATCACTAATATCAACTTCAATCTTTCCACTAACATTCTTTAAACCATCCACTAAATATTCTAATCCAATAGAAGATAATCCCATATCTATTAGATATTAATATCATTTTATATTTACTATACTTGAACAATTAATTTCATTATAATAATCTTTTAACAAATGCAAATAAGGAGATAATAATTTCATTCCTTCATCTCCTATTTCATTTCCTTGTAATTCAAGATGTTCAAGATTTGGAAATGAAGACAAATTGTTTATAAGTATTTCTATACTTTTATATGTTAGTTTATTATCTAAGAAATAGTAAAATATCTAATTATACTACTCAAATCTAATGCCTTTATTTCTTTCATTTCATTTGATCTTAATTCAATGAATGATTTAAAGAAATCACCATTAATTTTTAAATCACTCAGATTTAATCCATATCTTATATCTGTGATATGTTTGATAACTTCTGGTATGTCTTTATCAATCAATAATTCTATATTTCCATTAAAAATAAAATCTATTTTTGAAATAGGAAATTTTGAGAATAATGCTTTTAATCCTTCTGAATGAATAGCATTATTCCATTTAATATTTATTTTTTGAAGATTTGGATATTTATATAATTCTTCTGATAATAATATCATTGATTCATCATTTAAATTCATTCCAGAAAGATTCAATTCATTTTTGTTGTAGATTAATAAATACAAATATGGAAGTAAAAATTTGAATCCTTTTGGACCAATTGGATTATCTATTTCAGAATAACATTAAAAATGATTTATATATACATTGGAGATCTACATATTCTAATTTCATCAATGGAATTGATTTAACAAATGATTCAACGAAATAAGAAGTAAAATTACATCCTGATAAGTGTAATTCATGTATATTCGATAACTGATTAAAACATGATCCAAATAATGATTGATACTGAATTGGAATATTAATATTATCTAACTACATAAAAACTATTAAAAACTATACCAAATCTGAGTTTTGTTGGATTGATTAATTTCGATATTCTGAAGAAATAATCAATTCCATTTTCACAAAAACAAAAACATTTTGAACCAACATATATTCTGCTACTGTCACAAAAACTATTAAGATTAAATATCATTTCATCTAAATAACATTCTTTTCCTTCTTTACTTTTATGCAATATATGAAATTTCATTCTACCATGTAAAGAAAATTCTTCTTTCAATAATTTCATCATTAATAATATCGATAGAACTCTTTCATTTGGTTTATTATTGTATGATTCTATTAAACTATCTCTACTTTCTTTCCATTTATCATCCTTGAGATAATAATCTGATGGAAATATTATTGGAAATGAAATAATTATATCATTATCTGCATTGTATAATATCTCTTTTCTTTCTTTACACGTCATTATACTATTATCTTCATCTCTCACCATCTCACTCATTTTTATCATCTCTTTTTTCAACTCTTTTAAACTCAATCTATCTTTATTTTTAACTACAAACATTCTTTCTATCATCTCTTTCATCACATCATCACAATTTACATCAATACTGTATTTACATCTCAGAATGTTCTCTTTAGTCTTATAAATATTATTATCTTCTGAAAATGGTAATTTCTTAAACATCATTTCATATAATATACATCCAATTGACCAAATTACACTTCTCTCATTATCATTCTAATCCATTCAATTTTTCAGGGCTTTTAAAGGATATATCATATATTTTTAGATCTTCTTCTTTTCTTAATAAATTCAACAATAAATCACATATCTTTATACTATTGTCATTCTCAATTATTATGTTTGAACTTTTCAAATCATCAATCGCTGCATTATATTCACTTAATATCATTAATACATCATAAATTGAACATATCATATTACAAACATCACTTTTTGACAACGATTTTCTTTTAATTATCTCTTCTAAATCTATCATGTAATATTCTCGTTCCAATAGTATATATTTACTATCATTACTCAACTGATACACTTTAGAAGGATAGATGAAGGATGTACAACAATCTGAAAGCAAGGAGTTAATATCTAAGAATTTTAAAATCATCTTTTCTTTTATTTCAGCAACACTGAAGATTTTCAATTTCTTAATGTCATCTTCATGTTGCACAACTAAATCTACTTCATTAACACTCTCTTTTATCTATAAAAAATAAATTAGCAACAATACTTCAATTCCATAGGGTAGTATTGATTGTAACACATCATCTAGAGAATTATTCAGCATTTTTATATTCTAATATGAAAATAGAGTCGTTTCTGTTATTTTTTCCTAACAAAAACAAACAATTTCAATAATTTATTATTAGTATTTATTATTCCACTTTTGTTCCATAATCATCTCGATATTTCTCTTGACGAGCCATTTGAGCAAGATCAACAGAAGGATGAACAGAGTTTATTGAACCAACGAAATCTTCATTCGTTATTGGAGTGTTGATAAGAATATCTTCAACTCCTGGATCATTCTTTATATCGTCGATTGAATGAGTTTGACGATATTTTCTTAACGGACATAAGGAAGCAGTACGGCATACATTATTTATATCAGCTCCACTATATAGTTCAGTTTTATTTACTAATTCTTCAAACGACACATCATCATCTAATACCAAATCTTTTGTAAATAAATGAAATAATGCCTCTCGACCTTCTTTACCAGGTAATGGAATATATAACCTCTTTGTAAATCGACGAATTATTGCATCATCTAACGTCCAAGGACAATTTGTAGCTGCAATTACAGTAACATGGTATTTTTCACCTTTTTCATCATATGCCTTCATTCCTTCCATTTCCTGTAATAATTGACTTATTACACCTGCACTATGTCCAACATTACCATCTCGAGATGGAACTAAAGATTCAATTTCATCCATAAATATAACAGAAGGACTTTTCTCTCTAGCTATTTTGAATAATGTCTTTACTAATTTTTCACTATCTCCATGCCATTTAGAAGCAATTGTACTTGGGGGAATATTGAAAAAGGTTGAATTACATTCAGTTGCTACTGCTTTAGCTAACATTGTTTTACCAGTTCCAGGAGGGCCAAAAAAGAGAAAATTATTTTGAACTCCTTTATAGAAATTGGGATATAGTAATGGATTAATTAAAGCATCATTTAATGCATTCTTTACATCTTCTAATTCAGCTATATCGTTAAAATGAGTATTTACACCTTCTACTATACATCCCTCAATTGCTGTTTTATATTGATCATCTTCAGATGGTTTTTTATCTTTGTCTTTACCATCTTTTCCATCTTTCTTGGAAGATGGAGCTGGTGCACGACTGTTTCGACTTGGTTGATTTCTTACTGGACGACTGTCATAATCGTTAGGTCTTGGACTACGTTTTACTCTTCTATCATCTCTATAATCATCTCTTCGATCTTTAGGAGTTGGAGCTGATGGTACTGGTGATGGTGCAGCTGGTAATACACTTACTGGATCTTTATATTGATTTAACTTAGATATTATTGTTTTCACTATTTCGTTTTCTTCTGTTAACGTTGACAATATCTATAGATAAAAATATTATTTATACAATTTGTAGGTCATTTAAATTAGCTTGTGCCATGCCAGTGCTAATAGTTCTGTTTATAAAAGAAATTGTCTCTTCATATTTAGTTTTAGCCATAGAATAGTTTCCAATAACTGATTGTTCTCTAGCTATTTTCATTTTGTCTGTTAGTATTCTATAGAAGTCTTTATCAGCCATTATTTTTCAAAAATTAAAACTTAAAATCAAACCTGTTTGAGTTTAGAAATTCGTTTTATCTGATATTTGCTAATCTGATATAGTTATAAACATACAAAATGGCAAATTTGGAAGAAAAACTGTCAAAAATATCACCATCAGCTCAATTAGTGTCAGTTGTACTACTTGATAATAACGGTAATGAAACTGCGAGAAGAAAAATAGCTAGACATAATATGACAAAAGAATACTTGAAGAAAATATTTAATGTTGATGTATTTTTATCTATATAATTAATTTCTATAATAGGTTGGGTTTTTGTTTGATAAAAATAGTTGTATCTTATATCCAAAAGAATGGGCATATGAATGTATATTGAATCCACAAGAGTATAATTAATCCTTTTAATTTCTAGTTTTTACATTGGAAGGAAGGTTGGTATCGATGTAATAGATGATAAAGAAGATATAGATTACATTGGTGATACAGCATGTATGATAGAGAATGTAAATTCAGAGATAAAAGAAACTGAAATACTCTACTGGCTACAAGAATTATTCTTAACAGTTCGGGATGATTTCAATGAACTATTTACAATGCTATGCAATATAAAAGCAGATTTACAAAATACAGAGTTAGAATATGGTAATATGACAGTAAATCAGATAGGATCAAAAGGAAAAGAAGATGCTAATACATCTACAAAAAATAAAATTAAAAAATTAAAAAGTCAATATGATGAAATATTAAAGAAACTTGATGATATAAGAGAGATGAATTTAAATAATATTCAATTTGATATAAAATTAATAGAAACTACAGATGGTTTATCAAAATATTTCCTACAGATTGACCCAATTTATGATGAAATGTTATTGAAATTATTAAACAAACCTGATTTGAGTCAAACTCATTTATTAAAACAAACACAAGGAAATAATGGTAATAATGTAACTTATAAGACATTTACAGGTGATATACCAATAGATATGAATGGTACAGAAATTGATATGAAATATATAAGAATAGTAAGACGAAAACATGGTCAAGGTGTTTATTATTATGTAAATACTAATGATATTTATACAGGACAATGGAATGAAGGATATGCTGAAGGATATGGTGAGATTGATACAGTAGTTGGTGGTTATAAAGGTAAAATGAAACATGGACAAAGGCGTGGTAAAGGATATGATCAATTAGCTAATGGTGATAGAATTGATTCTATTTATGGGTTAAGAAATAATATTGAGAAAGAATATGATCCAATGAATAACCCAATATTTTCATTAATTGAAAGTGAAGAATTTATAGATGGTTTACCACAAGTATAATAATAGTTATTATTCATATTTGATTGTAAATAGAATGAATCTTCAATCAAATTTGCTGATGGATCTACATATGATGGAAATGTATATATTATTATTATTATTATTATTATTTAATTTATATTATTTTGATAGTTAATTGATTCAATGATCAATGGTAAAGGTAAATATGTAAATGCATTAAAAGAAGAATATGAAGGTGAATTTGAAGATGGTTTTCTAATAGGAAAAGGTAAAATGACAGATATGGATGGGAATGAATATAGTGGTGTATTTGAATATGATTCACTAACTAATGATTGTGTAATAAACTATAGTAATGGTGATAAATATGTTGGTTTAATGGAATATAATATGAAATCTGGTTATGGAAAATATATTTATAATGATATAAAAACAACAGATAATGATAAAGATAATGATGAATACAAGTGTTATTATAGAGGTCAATATATTAATAATAAAAGACATGGCAGAGGTATATTGAAATATAAAGCTAATGTTGATGGTATTGATAAAGTATTTATATATGAAGGATCTTGGTCAAATGGCTTACCAACTTATGGTACTTATACTGATGTAGAACATCCTAATATCATGTCTATTATTCCTAATGAAATATTGCCTGAAATACCAGCTGAGTATGTTAATGAACAAAATGGTGAGACAATTAGTGATAAACTACAGAAATATGATGCATATAGAGATAGATTGAGAAATACAGTTACAAGAAATACGATACAATATAACCGTGTAAGAGAGAAGACTATTCAAGATATTATAAGATTAAGAAAACCAAGAAAAGCAATCAAATCACAAGTTTCTAATGCTAAAACAAAATAGACGAATTTATTTATTTATTTAAATCTAATTTAATGCAACTGTTGTTATTTTAGAGATATTTCAACAAAAACAATATAACAAACAAATTAACTATTATATTATATACACACTAAAAGACATTCATTTTACTAGTATATAGGAGGCAGAGTCCTATCATATATAACAATTTTCGGAGGATTAATAACTATTAATTATAAACATGAAATATTAAAAATATATACAAATATTACTTTTATTTGATATATTTGTAACCTTACGGTTCTCAAAATGACTGTTATTTACAGTAACACTTCCAGAGGAAACTGAATTTTCTACAAATAATACAAAATTTCTATACCAGGAGATATAGATGCTGACCTTTTTTTCATGAACGTCTGAAAAGAAGAAAAATGATCTGCCAGTTTTTTTTTCACTCAAGCCAAGTATTTTTTAAATTTTTGTTTAGAAAAAAAATGTAAATACAATTGATTTTATTGTAAAAATACTTTCCTTGGTAGTATCTCTTTCAAATTATTTATGAAGACGGGAAAAATTTAAAATACACGACCAATTTGTAAAGTATTCTTTGTATTGTGTAGTTTAGAAAAGTAATAGAAAAAATTTGATTAAAATAGACTAAATTTGTGTATATAATATAATGTGATAGTTAAGCTTAAATAATCTGTATTCTTGATAGTTATATTTATTAATCCTATATTTTCTAAATAACATAAGCAATTTCATGTAAAATATTGTAACATGGTATTAATATGAGCTATAATGATTGTTTCAACATTGTTCAAAAAATATATTCGTTATTGATTTGAAAAGAAAGATGTTTTGCAGATCGTCTAAGTACTATGAATGTATCTACTCTTCGCTTTCCATTGTATCTTTTGTAAATAATGTATTCATAGATTTTTGATTTAATATTGGTTATATTAGTCTATTTCCAAAATGAAGTAACCAACTACCGTATAATTGATATTTCATTTGTAGCTTATGTCATGGTATCTCAAGTGTCTAGAGAAATATTTTATTCAATACCAATTCGTAGTTACTGTGTTAATAATTGGTTTAGTTTTATTGAAATACCTGCCAAATTACATTAGATACATATTAGGATTTCTTTGTATTGCAGTCGCGTTTTTTTATTTTATTACTACTTTAAATGCAATTAAAGGAAGTAATGGCTTTGAATATTGTTGTAATGCAAATACTACAACAATAGATGGTAAAATTACAACCAATTATACTATTGCTAGTGACTGTAAGTTTATGTATGATGATGTAAATGTATGTACAAGTAAAGATGCTTTTAATCACATTTATAATAAAGATTATGACATGATATTAGTATTATTTCATCTTGCAGCTTTCGTTTTTTCATACATTAGTGTATTAATAATACCTAAAAAGATTGTAGTAAAACAGGAGCAAACAGTTAAAACAAAAGAAGAGAAAGAAAAAGAAGATCTAATCCTTCACAAACATATTGAAGAAAAGAAAATCAAATATTATTCATTCATTGGTTTACAGTTTTTATCTGTATTCATTGCATTTGGAGGTGAAGTATATTTATATATTTTGAAGAATTCAACTGGTTATCATTTAATATCTAATTCATTATTAGCAATTTATGTTGTTTATACAATTTATCTATTCTTTATGACAATGATTAATACATTCTGTACATCCTGGAATTGTTTAGAAGGAATTGATATTTTGATATATATTGTAGTTATTATTGATCTGATCATATGTTCTGGTGATAATTTAATGAATTTTAAAGATACTTATAACAGTTGTTGTTTGAATTCTCAATCATTAATAAATGATGAAAAAGTATATATTTTACATTTATTAATATTATATAATATATAATTAGTGTAAATTTCTTTCTGTTGATGATTGTTCATCATATTTGGCATTTGTAAACGATAGTAAATCATATATGACAATTCCAGTAGTTATTACATTTATCGGTTTGATTGGTTCTAGTTTAGTATTTACTGTATAAATATATATATTATATTGATATATATTTGATGAAATAGTTGTTGAGCTATGTGAATTATGTACAGCTAAATAATTATCAAGGAATTAATGGGAAAAAATACAAAATATTAAACGAAAACGAATTATAGTTCAGTTATTAATTGTTTATTATTGTTTTCATTGTTTTCTTCTTCTTCATTATCTTCATCCTCTTCCTCTTCTTCACCTTCATCACCAAGTTCAGTCAATGCGAATTCCATTTCAATATGCGGTTCATCTCTTTCTTCCTCTTCTTTCCATTCTATTTGAACTTCTTCGGGTGGTTTTTCTGCTAATTTTTTATTCTCTTCTTCTAAAATTGGTAAAAATGATTTAATTTTATCTAATACAGAACTAACTGGTTTATTTTCTCCTATTTTACTTCGCAATTCTATATACTACATAAATTAACAAAATACTTCGTTTCTTATTTGAAATAAATCAAAGAATGTCCTTTTGGAAGATTTGTGTTTAAAATATTATTTAAATTATTACTATTTGACTGTTCTTGAAGATTATCATTCTCAATAAATTCTTCATCATCGCTATCGTTAATGCATTCTATTTCTATATTTGTTGTAGTTATATATAATGAAAATACTCTTCCTCTTTTGGGGCTTGTTCTTGAAAGACATGAAGAAAAAGAAATAGAATCAAACTGTTTCTCAAGCTTTTTTCTGTTTTTATTAATATCTATGCGTTGTTTATATTGCTTTACATGTGCATTATTGTTTTGCGCTTTAATCATCATCATCATCTTCATTGCAGTCTCATTTGAAGTTATCGACACAAATGAAGTTGGATTAGCTAAGAATACATTTACACAGCAAATTGATGAAACATTTTTATACCCAAATGGTAGGCATTTTATAGGACCATTTACAGACTTTATTCATTACTCTACACTAGATCATACTCTAACGTTACAAGAGAAAGGTGGGGATGATCCAGCGGTATTAGTTAGAGCGAATGATGGTTTGCAACTAACATTAGAGGTTTCATTTCAATATCATCTAAATATCACTTTAGAGTCAATATTAGCCATATATCACACATTTGGCACGGATTTTAAAGATGCATTTATTCGTTTTTCTAGAGAAGCAATCCGTGAAGTTGCTTCAGATTATAAGTCCTTTGATTATTTCAGTAATCGAGAATCTATATCTTCAGATATGTCAGATCATTTAAACAAAATGTTTGAAAAATATCATGCTCAAGTCACCACATTCCAATTTCTTAGTTTCGTTGTTCCTGATTCATTTAAAACAGAAAATGAATTAACTCAAGAAGCAAAGCAAAAAGCTGAAACAATGGAGTTTCAAAAACAAGTAGTTGAAATAGAAGCTGTTACTAACACTAGTAAAGCAGAAATTGATGGTCAAATCATAGTAATACAGTCTAACGCAATAGCTGAAGGAATTAAATATAATGCAACAGCAGAGAGTAAGATATTACAAATTGAAATAGAAGGAGAATTAGAGGCTTATCAACAGTTTATAGAAGCATATGGAAATTCTGACAATGAGACTTTGTTTAGTTATATTTGGATGAATAATGTGAAACAAGCACCAAATCAGAAGATGGCTATAGATTTAGGAACTATTGATGATATTAATTAATTAATTAAGTTCAATACTAATTTAAATGATTATAATTATATTTTTATTATTTTACTATGGAATGACTCATTTCATTCATCAAACTTTTTTGTCAAGCAAAAATGGTTTATTTCATTTGCGATGTATGTCAAGAGACATTAAAGAAAAATAAAGTTGATCAGCACTTAAAAATGTGTAAAGAATGCAATGGCGTGTCTTGTGTTGATTGTGGCAAGTTCTTTTCTGGAACATCTTATTCACAACACTCAATTTGTATTACAGAAGCTGAAAAATATCAAGGTGCTTTATTTCAGAAGAAAAATGGAAAAGAAAAAGTAAATCCACAAGAAGTATGGATGAATAAAATCAAAGAACAAGCCGAAAACTGTAAAGATCCAACATTGAAGAAAGTGTTTGTAAAATTAGCAGGTTATGACAATGTTCCTAGAAAACAAAAACCATTTATAAATTTTGTACAAAATAGTTGTCATTTTCCTAAAGATCAAGTTGATAAGGTATGGAAGACATTAGAAGAAATAAAAACAAACATACAACAAGAAAGAGAAGTTGAAAAAGCCACTAAAAGAAAAGCAACAGAAACAGCTGAATCAACAGAAGAAAAAGTAGAGAATAAGATCAAAAAAACAAAAACAGATGAAGATGGAAAAGCAGAAAAGATTAATTGGAATGATTTGATTATGAAAAACCTTAACAACAGAACCAGTTGATCCTAAGAAACTATTTAAAAAGATATATAAAACATTACCAAAAGATGAAGTAAATAATGATAAAAAGAAGCTAAAAAAGGAATTCGATGATGTTGTTCAATCGAATGAAGCAATTAAGAAAGATATTGTAATACATCTATAGTTTTTTTTTGTTTAGATTTTTTTAATTTTTCCTTCATTTTCTTTTTTTTAATGTTTTATAGTACCAAAACAAACAGAATTGAAAAATAAAAACATATATAAAAAGTAAATTATCATTAATATGTAGAAACACTTTTAAATAATTATATATATAGTTTATCGAAAATGAGCACTAGCATGAGATGAATGGGTAGAATGAGATGATGGGCGAGGAATGGTAGTTGGTGCTGTTTGACCTTCTTCCAAATTCAATATCTGAGTTCCAGTATCACGAATACTATCATGATGGTGGTGATGATGATGTTTGTCACGACTTGGCATTCGTTGACTAGGTAAATAGGGTGTATTAGATAACTGTGGTGTTCTTGTTACATCATAATCTCTGGAATTACCTCTACTGATATCATTCTTAATAGCATTGTAATGGTAATGAGGTCCTAATTTGTACATTGGTTGTAACTTCTCTTGTGCTTGAGATTTCCACTGATTATGGAATGAAGCAACTTCACCATCATTTAAATTCTCTAAATGTTCATTACTTTCTATTGCACCACCATTTACTCTTTGTTTTGTCATTGTGTGGGATTTATCTCCAAGTTTTCTTTGTAATTGCATTTTATCAATATGATTTCTACCATCACGTAAACTAGCTTGTGTTTGAGAAATATCACCATTTCTTGTATGACTGAAATGTCTCTCTGTTACAATTGGAGGGTTTTTACCATTATTTTCTGCACAATAGCTGTATGTTTCTATATGGCATGCTCCATCTTTAGGTAAATTAGCAAAATCAGCTGATAACATTTGATGCATACTGTTCATTTCTTTACTTAGATTTTCAAACATGCCTTGCATAGCTGTAAATGGTGTAATATCTTGTAGACCTCTATTTCTACTACCATGACTACTGTGATGACCGTTTTCTAGCTGATTTCCTGCCATTCTGTTCATACTCATATGAGCAAATGGATCCATAAATGGATCTCTAAAGAATTCATCAACAAGATCGTTATGATTCATTTTGAGAGAGAGAAATAGTTTAGTTTGTAAAGAAAATCAAGAATGAATATTGTGGTGTTTTTTTCGTTAGTTTTCTAGATCATTCTAGAACATTACATTAATTCCATTTAGAAAATCTCTTAATCTGAAAGGTATTTATATATTCCAATCTTGTTTTTATTTTCGTTTTAACATGTTTATACTTAAACATAAACGTCAGGTCGCTTTTCTGTGAATGCTGTTAATCATACACATGAAAATACTACTTGACAAGAAATATTGGAGTGAAGGAACTGTCTTTCATCCTTATTGAACTATGGATTTCAAACTCCTATCCATTCTATGAATTTATATTTATATTTTATAGATAAAACAAGAATGCATTAGAATATGAGATTATTTTGTTACGAATATTTTTTGAGAAATATAATACTCGTTTCTTCCGTTTTTTCACTTGTTTAGAAAATTGATTGAATTGATAACTAATTATACTTTATGAATCTAAAATAAATGCATTAACTTTTTCTGAATTTGCATAAATCATAATATTTTTTTAACTTGATTATTTTAGTCATTTTAAAATATGACCGTTTTAAGTCGTTATTTTTACTAAATTTTCATCCGAATGGTAAAGAATAAAAATGCTAAAATACATGTTGAAGACGAGAAGTACGTACTTTTTGTAAATAACAGAACAAAGAATGGAAAAGAGTAACTTCAAATTATTATATCTCTTAGATTTCCAAGTAATTATTATAGAACGTCTAAATATAACTTAATAACATTTTTACCTGTGAATCTCTTTGAACAGTTTAGGAGAATAGCTAATTTGTTTTTCTTAATCATGACAGGCATACAACTTATACCAGGTATTGCTACTGTGTTTATATTATTCGTAGGTGTATCTCCATATGCAATAGAAGTGAATATCATACCATTAGTGATTATTCTAGGACTTACAGCTATTAAAGATGGTTATGAAGATTGGAGAAGGCATAAAGAAGATAAAATAACTAATTCTGCTTTGTATTCTGTATTGCTTCCAAGTATATAGTTAATTCATTTATTTTTGTTGAATAGAAGATGGTGGAGGAGGTGTTGAATATAAAGTATTAAGCAGTGGAGAATTAAAAGTTGGTGATATAGTAGAATTACATGACGGAGAAGCATTTCCAGCAGATTTAGTTGTATTGAGTTCCAGTGAAGAGAATGGTTTAGTATTTATAGATACAGCTAGTTTAGATGGTGAAACAAAGTATATATAACTAAACTATTTATAATAATAATAATAATAATGAATAGTCATAAGAAAAGACAAGCACCTAAAGCATTATATGAAAAATATAAAGATGATAATGAGTTTAAAGGCTTAGAGAGTATTATAGAATGTGATGTTCCAGATGATCAATTGAATATATTTCATGGTGTAATGAAATTTACTGATCCAAATGAAGCAGAATTATCATTGGATGTTATTAATGTATATATAATATTTTAATTTATTCATATTTAATAGTTTTTACCAAGAGGAGCAATACTCAGAAACACATCCAAAGCATATGCAACTATCGTATATACTGGAGAGAATACAAAATTATCAAGAAATCAAAAAGAGCCAAAATTTAAATTTTCAAGAATAGAAAGATTGATGAATAAGTTCGTTCCTGTTATATTTGCTATTCAAGTGGTATTAGCTTTACTAGGAGGTGGTTTGGCTAGATTATATGATGATACATGGATACAGTTAGGATGGAGTACTGGATATTCAAATATAAAGAATTATTTCTTTGATAGTTGTACATTTTTCATATTATTTTCATATTTAATACCAATGTCGTTGTATGTTGGATTAGAATTTAGTAGATTACTTCAAGCATTGTTTATTGCTGTATATTATTATATTTTTATTATTATGTATAGTGGGATTTAGATATGTTTGTTGAAGGAGAAGGTGGTTGTTTGACTAAGACATCTAATTTAAATGATGAATTAGGTCAAATAGAATTTATTTTTAGTGATAAAACAGGTACTTTAACGGAGAATTTGATGTTATTTAGATCTTGTTCAATTGGAGCTGATTTGTTTGATGAAAGTAGAATAAATAATATTCGAAATCAAACTGCAGATATTGTAATGCCAATTAATAGTGATATTACACAATATTTTTTATTCTGCTTATCACTTTGTCATGAAGTTTCACCTGAAATTAAAAATGATAAAATAAACTATAGATCAGAATCACCTGATGAATTGGCTTTAATGGAAGCATGTGAATTATTGAAATGCCCTTTGAAACAGAGATTAGAGAATAAAATGGTTGTTCAATATTTGGATAAAAATATTGAATTTGATTTACTACATTTATTACAATTCAATTCTGATAGAAAAAGAATGTGTGTAATTGTAAGGAAATTAGATAGTAATAAGATATATGTATTTAGTAAAGGAGCTGATAGTGCAATATTTGCACTAAGTTCAAAAACATTTGGAATGGATTGTATCTATCAAGATGATAATGAATATCAGAATATATTGAATAAGACAAATGAATATTTAACTGTATAATAATGACTTTATATATATTGAAATAGTTATTTTCTCAAAAAGGATACAGAACTTTATTATATAGTGGTAAAGAAATTGGAGAAGATGATTACCAAAACTGGAAAGTGAAATTAACAGAAGCAGAAAACTCACTTAAAGATAGAGAACAATTAATTGATTCTGTTTTTAAAGAAATTGAACAAGGAATGTATATTATTGGATGTACTGCTGTTGAAGATAAGTTACAAGATAATCTACAAGAGACTTTAAGTTCATTTTTAGCAGCTGGTATTCAATTTGCTGTTGCTACTGGAGATAAGTTAGAAACGGCTGTAAATATAGGATATAACTGTGGATTATTGACCAATAAAATGAAATTGTTGTATATGAAGGGAGATAATGAAGATTCATTGAAAGAATCTATCTCCAATTTATTAGACACAATTAAAAACTATCCAAATGAGACTTATGCTTTAATTGTAGTAGGAGATCAGTGTGATATATGTTTAAAATCATTTATTGATGATTTTTCACTTCTTTTTTCAAAATGTGCAACAGCTATTTGTTGTAGAATGACTCCTCTACAAAAATCAAAAATGGTAAAATTAGTAAGAGAAAAAATGAAGAAATGTTGTTTAGGTGTTGGAGATGGTGCTAATGATGTAAGTATGATATTAGAAGCCAATGTTGGAGTTGGTGTATTTGGTAAAGAAGGAAGACAAGCAGTTAATAACAGTGATTATGCAATAAGAAAGTTTCACCATTTGAAAAAGTTGTTATTTGTACATGGAAGATGGAATTATTTGAAATGTGCTTTTCTTGTATATTTTGCATTTTATAATAATCTTTCATTTTCCATTCCACAATTTTTGATTGGAATATTTAGTGGTTTTACTGGTTGTAATATGTATCCTTCAGCTGTATTGTCAGTATATAACATTTTATTTTCTGGACCAATTTTCATGGCATTTGGTTTGTTTTATGAAGATGTTTCAATGAAGAGTTTAATGGATAATCCAGAGTGTTATAAAAGGTTAATTACAGATACAAGATTCTTCTCATATAGAAACTACTTTTTCTGGTTATTCCTGTCAATATCACAAGGGTTATTATCTTTCTTTGTTCCTTATTTGACATATTCATATTCAGATGATGTATTAACATCAAAGAGTTTTAATACTGGTTTTTATGTATTTGGTTTAGTTGTTATTTCAATCAATATATGGGGAAATTTCTTCATTTCATCAAGTATGATTATATTATTATTATTATATATTTTATATAGTCTGTGTTTCTAGATGGAACTTCTTGAATTCATTTCTCATATTTATATCAATACCATTGTTCTATATTGTTATGTTTATAAGTGCTGCAATGGATGGTGTTAATCTATCAACAATAGCAAAGAACTTTCAAATCAGTTTAATTTGGTTGATTATTATTATTGGATGTATTATTGGAATTATCATCAAATATTCTCAGTTGAATTTTTTGAAATTATTCGCACCAAGCGATATTGATATCATAAAAGAAATAGAATATGTAAAAGATAAAAATGAAACAGTTAGAGAATATATCGTAAAAGAATCACAAAAATAAAAGTAATTAGTTATTAAGAATAATATTTATATTATGTTTTTATTTTTTCTTCTAATTATCTATTCACAACAATCTCTTTCCAATCTTCAAGAATAGGAATTATATCATAAACTCCTAAACTTTCTTCACCATAAACACTTTGAACTATATTCTTAATCTGATTAATATACTTCTCCATTTTCACAACACCTTTCATTACATTATTCATTCTATCAATACAAGGAAGTATGTTATTAATATCACTAATTAACAACTTCTTACATATATCCACTAATATTCTATGACTTAATTCAGGATTCTTTGTATTCAATTCATTGATTTTATCACTAATTATCTCTTCTCTTGTTGTATTTACATTATATTTCCTTAATTCTGCTTCTAATTCTTTAACTCTTATTAACAGTAAATTATAATTCTTTTCAGTTGGTTTATTCATATCTTGAAGATATAATTTCTCATTTTCTTTGGTCATTTGATTTAATTTGTTTTTCAATTCCTTATTCTCTGTTTCTAGTGACTTTATTCTATTCATATTTTGATTATAATAGTATTGTAAATCACTCAGTTTTCCTATTAAAATAATAAATTATATATTTCAATACTTTTCAAATCAACTTCAATTCTACTCTTTTCTTCACAATTTCTACATGTATATGGAGGTAATGGAAATGGCGGAGGAGGTGGATAAGAAGAATTAGGTGGAAAATAAGATGGAGGGAATGGAAATGATTGGTTCATTTTCTGATAATAATTATAATAAGGATCTGGATTTAATTGATCATGAATTCTTTTCAATTTTACATTAATATCATCATCATCATTTTTCTTATTCTCTTTTTTAATTTTATTATTAACAAATTCATTGATTACACTTTCAGATGACATTATATCTTTTGGTTCAATATAATTGGGTGTTTTAGTTACTTTCTTATTCTTAACAGATGATACTGTAGATGATGATGATGATGGTGATATTACTGATTTGGACCTTTTATGTGAATAAGTTGAAAGTGATGAAATTGAACTATTCCTTCGTCTATTGCTAATATCACTTTTATCATCATTTTTACTCAATTTATATATTTTATCTTGTAAATAGAGTAAATCATTATTTTTATTTCTTAATTGAACTTCTAAATAATGTATTTGTTTTTCTAATATATCATTTTTATGTTCTTTTATATTCACAGTTTCTTTTGTTTCACTTTTTATTGAATGTAGATTTTCATCTTTTGATCTTAGTTTTGCTTCTAATAACGCTTTATCTTTCTTTATATTCGCTAATTGACTTTGCAATTCATAAATTGTATCTTCTTTCTTCTTTATTTCATTTTGTTTGATTTTGGTTTTACATCTTAAATCTTGAATTATTAATGATTTAGTTTTTATATCTGTTTTTAAATGATCTATATCATTAACATTATCAAGAGAGGATATTTCTAAATCAATTTCACTACTTGGAGGTGTTGCTGATACTGATGATTTTTTCTTATGATATTTGTTATTGATTGATAAGGATGAATTTGATAACTCATTGATTATTATTGGAGTTTGTTCAGTTGTATTTGTTGTAGCAGTGGTTGCATTTGTCGTTGTTGTGTCTTGAGATGATATTACTACTGTATCTGTTTCTGTAGAATTGACAATGTCATTTGATTCTAATAAAGTCATAACATGGTCAAATCTATTCTGTATTGTTTCAGTGAGAGATTCTGAAGTGTGAGATGGTGATTCGGTTTCTCCAGAGTAGGATGAAGTTGTTATCTCAGTTTCTAGAGAATTACATTCAATATAACATACTTATAGGGGTATCATCATCATTTTGATTCTGTTGTGTAGGTAATGGAATATTCCTTAATTGATCTATCACTGGTTCAGAAGATAAACTAGATTTCTCATTACTGGTATTATTTTCTGTTGAAGATGATAATGGAGAATCAATTGATAAATCTTCAGATGATTTTTTATCACGTACTGGTACAGTAGCAGGATGTTCATATTTTGGAGGAGATGCTGGTCTTAAATATTAAATTAATAATTTATATACACTGGCATATCCTTTGCAGGTTCTATGTCACTGTCATCACTATTCATTAGTTAGAAAAAAGCACTTTTATCAAAATGATTTATCAAATCAAGCTTTTTATAGACAAGCCAAACATATTCGATTTAGAAATGAACAAATATATTGATTTAGGAATTGATTCTCCATCATCATCATCATGGTGGTTGTATATATCATGATACTATATATATTATGAATGTAGGTTTGGATCGATAATTGTTATGGGTATTCTAATTTTAATCTTGAAGAAGGTTAATGGTGAAGCACCAATACAAGTATGATAAAATAATATACACTACTATTTAGGTTCAACCTAATCATGTTCCTTCTTATGAAAGAAATAAAAGAAAAGGAATTAATCTAAATAAAGAAGAAGAGAATGAAGAAGAGGAAGTAATTACAAAATACAGGACTCAAGATGAAAGGAAAGAAATATTTAATACAGATTATGGAAGTGTTTCTGTTAGTTTTATTGGAGATTACAAGAATTCTCACTACAATGTAGTTGCAGTACCAGATTTTGGATTATCAGCATCGTATTTGTTCTATTAATATGTGTTAGAATGTGTTTTAATGAATTTATTGATTATTGTGATTTAAAAAATGAATTTCAAAATCATTCATTCATTTACATCAATTTTTGTGAATTAGCTAGTCCAAAATATAAAACAGAATTAACTATTGAAGATATGGCTGATGCTTTATCACAAGTCGTTAATCAGTTAGATATCGGTAATTTCATAGGAATGGGTGTAGGATTAGGTTCAGAGGTATTACTAGAGTATTCACTAAACCATAGAGATCAATTAATATGTTTAATATTGTCAAATGTACATCGAAATGTTTGTTCTATATTTGAATGCTGGAATTATATGTTGATGAAGTTATATTTTAAGTTGGGAAATATGAGTTCATTCTACGATAGTTTACTATATTATCATTACACTAAACAGTTTTTATCATTCAATTCTAATTTACAAATCAAATATTTGAATGAATTATGTAGTAATAATGTTGATTCAATATATGCACAATTAAATGCTTATTATAATAGAAAATATATAGATCCAAAGAAATATCAGTTCAAAGAACCACTCCCCATGTTGTTATTAAACGGTACTCACAATACATATAGTCAAACTCATGATACTTTGACATTTGTACAACCATTAGATAAGAGATTCACTTCAGTTATACAAATTAGTCAGTCGACCCATAATGTGTTTCAAGAAAATCCAATAGATTGTTATAAACCACTAACATATTTTTATCAAGGATTGAATATACCAACAAAATAAAAAGAATAATGATAAATGTTTTGTTGTTTTTTAGATATATATTGATTATTATTATTATTATTACTTAAACCAGGTCATATAAATGATTTAGTTTACTTATTATAAAGGAACATCAGCGACTATTTTCTTTAATTCTCTCAAAGTCTCCCATGCCTTTGGTCTTTTATGAGGATCTATTGATAATAATCTGTTAATTAAATTCTGCATGTCAGTACCATATATTTCAGGAATTGGCTCAATTAAATTTCTGTTAATTTTGTCTATCAACTCTCCCATATCATTAGCCATAAAAGGTTTTTTCAAAGTACACAATTCATATAGAATACATCCAAAAGACCAAAGATCAACTTCAAATGAGTATATTTCTTGATTTAACATCTCAGGGGCTTGATATAATGGAGAACCAACTATAGATGCAGCTACATTTGATGTTTTCAATAATTTTGATAAACCAAAATCACCAATTACACATTCATTACATTCAGTCAAAAATATATTGTCGGGCTTCAAATCCCTATGCATAACCTTCTTGTCATGAAGATATACTAGCCCAGAACATATTTGTTTTGCAAATCTTCTTACGTCCTATTGAATTATACTTGATTTTATACTTTCTTTGTGATAAGTCGGTTGTTTTTGGCAAAATGTTTGATCAATTTACCTAAATCACCATTTGGACAAAATTCAGTTATTATTTGAAGGATGGATTCGTCTATGAAGTGAGTATAGTAATGAAGCACCTGACGATCGTGTAAATTCTCTAGTATTTCCAACTACAAAGTAAATCAATAATATACTTCACGAACTATTATTTCTGTTTCTTCTGAACCTAACACAATATGCTTTAAGACATATTCTCTTTCTAACCTTGTAACAAGGAATACTCTACCAAACTGGCCACCTTTCATCTCTCTAATTAGATTATACTCACCAACATCACTCATTCTAATATTATTGTTGAATTCTAGTAGTTATATAGACTTTTAATACATTTTTAGCCTCTATTTTTTTCTTTTCTCTTTTGCATAAGATATAGATTTTTTGAGACTCATCAAACTCATACATGAATAAGTTACAAAATAGTTAGCTGTTCTAACTAGTATGTTAGGAAATTATTATTGTATAACAATATATCTAAAGATATTATTATGTTATTTTCACGTTAATCTTGTTATAATACAACATATATTTACATAATATTTTTCATTTTGCATAATATAAATACTAGAAAATTATCTTAGTTCTCATATGTTTATTCTTCAATATCTTCTTCATCATTTCTATATTTTCTACTGGTATATTGTTTTCACGGATAGTTAATACTTTTAACTTTGGCACTTCATTTTCTTCAATTACAGATTTAAAACTATCAAATCCATCTGTTTTTATTAGATTTCTGTCAAAATAGATCATTTCCAAATCCATTAGCTTTTTTTCGCTGATTGTTTTTATGAATTCCAACAATCCTATATCACCAATGCTGTTATCTATTATATTATATTATAGTCATATAATACTAGAAAAATCCACCACTTTTAAACATGAATTCTTTTCACAGTTTCTTATTGCTTTCATTAATATAATTATTCCTTTATCTTCAATAACATTATTATTGACATAAAACTCTTCAATATTTTCAAACATTTCATTCAGCTCTTTATTTTCACACAATGTATATACACCTTCAGCAGTAAGAGATATATCTAATGAATGAATAAATAAACAGTAATACTTGATAAATCAAGATACTTCAAACAAAATAAACTAATTCTATGATTAATACTTTTATGAAATGAGTGAACTAAATATTTTATTCCTTTATCTCCAATACGATTATCACTTAAATCCAATCCACTTATTGTATTTATATTCATAAGATATTTTGATATTTTCTTCATTCTATTTTCATTGAGATTATTCGATGATAAATCCAAGTATTTCATATTACCTAATTCACTTTTTGATATTATTGATTTACATAACTGTTTTATCCCTGTATCTTCTAACATATTTCCACCAATAATAAGATATTTAAAATCAGGAAAACTGTCTATATTCTTTTTTAATGAATTACACAGCAGTTTAATACCTTTTGATGTTATTTTATTGACTATTTATATTTAGAACAATAATATTATATATATATATATACATGATAAATTAAGTGTTTTCAATTGGCTTTTATTCCATGTTATTAAAGCATTACTATAGAATTCAATCCCTTTATCAGATATTACATTGTAAGAAAAATTAACAACATAATTTGGACTATCTGGTAGTCTTTTCAATTGGTTAATTATTAATATAAAATCATCATCATGAATAGAATTATGAGATAAATTCAGAGTTGAGATATTTCCATATAATCCAGCTATTCCTATTTCTTGAAGCAAAACTGAGTATTTTAGTTTGGTTAAATGCACTATTGAAATATTATATATATTAATTTATTTTATTAAAACTTGTTAATGTTGTTAAATTTCTATACTTCTTCAAAACACGAAGTATTGAAGGTAAATTAAACAGTTCAAAATCTCCTACTAGTTGCAATGATTCATCATAAGGACTTTTATTCCTAAAAAACTGATCAACTTTACTATCTCCTGTTGTAGGAAGATTATCTACTGAATATGGCGAACCAAAGTATTTTATTCTAGGTGTAAAATCTATACTACTTGTTGTTGTTGTTGATGATGAAGAGGAAGAAGATCTAGAAGTTGGTGTATTTAGTGAAATCGGTGTTACTGAATACGAGGATGGAGACATTCTGCTGAATTCAGTGCTTGATTTTGAACGTGGTATCTTTTTCATATTTTCAATAAAAATATCTCTCTCTGTAACTCGTGTTTTAAAATTTCGTGTAAGATAAAACGGATTAATTTACATTAATGAATAGAAGAGGTGGATTTCAAAGAGGGCGACAAGGTAAAAGAGTTCAAAGGAAAATTCAGAACAGTAGCAACAATGAGCCACAGAAAAGAAAAGCTAGACAGACTTTCGCTTCAAATGAGAGTGATAGAGTATAAATATTCAATTTATTCTCTTAAAGAATAACAAAAAAATATGCAAGTTTTTTTTAGCAGGTAAATGTGATAATCCAAACTGTGCATTCCTACATCAAAGAACACTCACTCAGAAGGGAAGTACACAGCAATTTCCTAAAGTATTTACTTTTTAATAATTTATAAAGGTCTTAAAGAAGTCACAAGAACAGAAGACAGTTCATACTGCAGTTACACAAAATTCAGCCTTAAAATCTTCAAATACACCATCTTCTACATTAAGCCCAATTATAAAACCATCAGAAGCTAATTCTGCTAAAATACTAAACAAAACAGAAGAAATTCAATTGGAGGAAGAAAATAATCTATCTAATGAAGAGGATATAGATTCCACTGACGAATTGAATGATATATTAAACGATGAAGAGAATACTACAAAGAATAAAAAAGAAATGATCAAAACATCACCAATTAAAATAAAAGCAACAACAACTCCAAAAACTGATGAAAAAACAGATTCAAAAGAAATAGAAGTAATAGAAGAAGAAAAAGTTGAAGAAAAAACAAAAAAACCAGAAAAACAACAAGATAAACCTATTATTTCAACAATAACTACAGTAGAGAAAAATACAAATAAAAATGTAACAACCACACCTGTGAATAGCACCAAAACAACCACACCCAAACCAAAAATTAATACAATAGTAAAATCACCTATAAAATCAATCAGATCCACTCCAAAACCAACCAAAACACCTAAAACTCAAAATTTATTATCATCACCAATAAAACCACTTGTTAAAACATCTGAAAATATCATTTTTTACATTATATGAATTTATATATTATTATTATTATTTCTTTAATTATTATTTTTACTAGCAATTCAAACTGATAGTATCAATGATTCATGGGGTTCTACATTTGGATTATCATTTAGTTATGCTGATCCATTAATGACTCTTAATAACAATTCACATATGGTATGGTCATTATCAAATGGAGCTCCAATATTTGGTAGATCACCTGTATTTCATCATCATCATCAAAATCATGAAGATAATAACAATAACAATATAAATGATAACAATGATAATGGTAATAGTATTAAACCAACCCAACCAAATGTATATAAGGATATATTACCCAGAAGTTCTATTATTATATCTTTTTTAAAAATTACATATACTTATTTGTTCAAAGTTTTCTTAATTTAATTGTTTAATCTCAATGGAAAATATATGATTATAACAATTTAGAGGAGATTGAAGTAGAATCAAATAAATCTGATAATAATTCAAAATTAAAAATATCAAAAGTGAAATTAGATGAATGTGTACAGACATGTGATGAGAATAGTTGTGAGTGTATTCTTCATCAATATGAATCACTGCTGTTGAGAGAAAAACAATATAATAAAATAATGAATAAGTATTTATTAGATGAACTAAAGGAAGGAATGCAATAACACCATTTTTGTTTATGTATTATTTTTGTTTTTTAAAATACTATTGAATGACATTTTTTTGTCAAGTCAAGCGTATGAAAATCTATTTTGACATTTTTCAAATTTCAAATTTCTTTTTATGAATAGCATCGATATTGGAGATCCAGCAGATCCTATTCCACCTCCAAGCACAGCAAAATTGAATAAAAGAAGATCTTTTATCAGAAACTTCCTTCCAGATGATTCTTCTGATTCATTTTCTTTTCAAGAGTATATTTAAATATTTATATTTACTAGTCCTTATACAAATAATGATAGTGAAGTATATTGAGTTGTTTTTATTGCTTATGTAGGATATGAGTATAATAAAAAACCCTTTCAATGAATCTACATCCAAAAACAATTTTCCTCCTCTTGATCCAATGTTTGAAACATCTGATGAAGAGTCATTAATTGAGAATGAAGAAGATGAAGATGATTTTAATGGAAATAAGAGTGTTGAATATAGATCAGCAATGAATAATCACAAATTAGATGTATCAATACATTATTCTACTAACAATTAGTCTCCAAACCATTTGAAAAGACAATTTGAGAATGTTTTTGACACTCCTTTAAAACTAGATGATAATTATCTATCAGTATATTATTTTTAGTTTATATAAATAATAGAAAGTACCAATAAAAGGCTTAGAAACTCCATTACCAAATGCAAAACCTCCATTATATAAAAGACCATTGTTTATATCACCATCATCTAGTGACAAAGTATTAACTCAAATACCAAACCAAGTTGAACATATACCATCACGTATATATATATATATAATATTTATATTTTTATATAGCATTGGCAAAATTATCATCATTATTAAGTCCAATTGGTAAGAATAATTCTGATAATTCAAGGAACAATAACAGCAGTAATAGTAATAATAGTGGATTATCATCAACTATGATTAGCACTCCAGAACAAGGATTAGATATGATTTCACCACCAGAAGTAGCAAGGTATATTATATATATATATATGTATAATAAATAGAAACGATAACTTAAAATCACCTTCATTTAGTTCACCAATTTCAAGGCAAAATATGGATAGTAATATGGAAATATCTAACGAATTATCAGCTACAAAAACACCTAAACAACCTCAACAACAACAACAACAAAATGATGAAGAATTGATAATAGAAGAAGAAATGTCTCCAATATATAAAGTAAATACAACTCCCACACCAAATACCAGCAATAATAGTAATAATAATGAAAAAAGTAATAATAATGAATTTACTACACCAAATAATAATAATAATAATAATAATATTCCATTAGGATTAAATACAGAGTTAAACGATATATCTCCAATTACACATGATCAAATAAGTGTATTAAAAAGTCAAAATATATTACAAAACTCCACCAATTTAGCTAAAACTGCAATACTTTCATCAATCAGTAATAATAATAATATGTCAGTTATACAGAATAGAAAAAAGCCATTATCCTTCAACGAAAGATTAGAAAGTGTATTGAATGAAGAAAAGAATAAATCTTCCAATAGCATTAGTAATAATAATAATATATCTGATATAAAAATTCAACAACAAGAACAAGAACAAGAACAACAAGGACAACAGCAAGAACAAATAAAACAAGAACAACAGCAAGAACAAATAAAACAACGACAACTACAGAAAATATATGAATTACAACAACAACAACAAATACTTGTAAATAATTATAATAATCTAATAACTCCACCATCACATTCATCTTATCATTATCAACAACAACATCAACAGTATAAATCAATATCAGATCAATCAACTCAAACTGATGATAATATATACACATTCTCCTCCTCATCATCATCATCACTTCATAATAATAATGTAAGACATTCACATTCACTTACACCTTCTGATTATTCAAGACATTGTAGTTGTCATAAACATCATCACCATCACCATAATAATCGTCATTATAATAGTCGAAGTAATAGTAATTACAATAGTGATGATGATAATGATTCAAATATTGATAATGATGATGATTATAGTAATACTCATTCTAGATCAAATCATAGAAATAATGAGAATATTTATAATAATAACAACAATATAGAAGAAAGTAATTCAATATCATATGTTAATGAAAATCTAAATACATTTTCAACAACACAATTTCCATATCATATTTCAAATTCTCCATTGTATTATAGTAAAATCAATACTATTCCTCCTCTTCAACAACAACAACAACAATCACTCCCTACACCATTATCTCAACAAATACCTATGCAAACTCAACCTACTGTTATATTACCATTACCTCCTCAACAGCAGCAACAGCAATATAGTAGTCCAATTGTATTCTCTCCAGGATTTGCAACGAATACTTTACCTACTTCCTACTACTTTCAAGCTTCACCAATTCAATTTAAAAATTCTAGTTATAGGTATATTAATATAAAACACAACAATAATTTATATGGATCAAATGATATATTATCACCAAATTATTGGGAAAGGTATATCTCTTTTATTATTTAATTATTCATAGAAAACTAGAAAATTCATACGAAAGAACAAAGAAGATTTATCTAAAACACAATTCATTGAACAATTCATTCCATTAATAAACAATAGAGTGTTTTAATGTAATATAAATTATTTTCATTAAAAAAGTAATAATTTGAACTGATTTGCTTTATTACAGTAATTTTCATAACTCTATAAATAAAAATATCACACACAACTATCAAAAAAAGACTTTCAAAAATGTGGTCACCCAAAAATAAAATCAGGTTAATGAAAATCGAATGAATATAATTGGTCTAATTAATAATTTTGGGATGAATTAGATATAAATTCTTTCTTCTATTGTCCCAATTTTTTTCATTAACCCTTTAGTTTTGGCGCTCTGTTTATGTTAGGAAGAGAAAGAAAAATACGTCGTCACAAAAAAGCTCCTGAAGCTCCAAAGAAAGCTATGACAGCTTACATTCTTTTTAGTAAGCATGTGAGAGACCAGATGAAACAAGACCCTGCTGAAGCTAATAAAGTATATATACTTTTTATCTATAACCTTTTAAATAGCAAGCAACAGAAGTAGTGAAAATTGTCGCTCAAAGGTGGGCTCTTTTAAGCGAGGAAGAAAAAAGACCGTTTATGGAAGCTGCTGAACGTGATAAGGAGAGGTATACCTTTTAATTTTTACTTCTTAAAGATATAATCGAGAAATGGCAACTTATGATGGTCCTAGACATGTTCCGATAAAGTCTAGAGGTAAACACAGAAAAATAGTAAAGCCTACAGTATTTTATATACATTTTTATTGTTTATAGGATGCTCCAAAGAGAATGACTTGTGCTTTTTTGTTTTTTAGTAGAGACAAAAGAGGTGAAGTAAAAGAACTCAATCCAGAAATGAAAAATACAGATGTATCAGCAGAATTAGGCAGAATGTGGGCAAATCTAACAGATGAAGAAAAACAACCTTATATAGAAAGAAGTTTAAAAGACAGACAGCGTTACATGTGTGAGAAGACTAATTATGAGAAATTACACACGCCAATCCCCAATAATAACAATATAATGAATAATAATAACAACAATCCATCAAACCAATCAAATAATCCATCATCCTCTTCTCCTTCTAACTCTTCTAATATTGTGGTTGATGATACTGACCATACATCATTTAGTCCAGCTATAAATGATCAAGGAATGATTCCTATTAATATATCGATGAATATGAATATCAATAATATGAATAACATGTCTTCTATTGGTAGTCCGATGAATAATCAGATTAATCAAGTTAGTATATATTTATTTATTATTTTATATATAGCACAATCAATGAATGGAATGAATTCTCAATATAACAGTTCAATGAATAATTCTAATACTGCTATTAGTTATTTGAATTCTTCAATTCCTAGTCAGATGAATATTGGAGGACCTAATTCAATGAGTTCTTTGTCAAATATGAATTCTATGAATTTAATGAATAATGGTATGAATAATGGACAAAATAACAATAATATCGGATATATGTTTTAATAATTTATTTATGTTTTACTTTTTGATTGTTATCTTGTTTTTATTTGTAAATACACATAATACAGTCTATGTAATACAGAATAGCTGTACTAAATACGTTTGATCATTTCATTTAATTTTTGAGATGTATAGAGCTTCTATTTTGTTGTTATTCTGCTCAATGCTCATGTATGCTATGAGTGTATGTCCTAATAACTGCAGTGGGCATGGAAGATGTGGTAGTAATGGTAAATGCATTTGCTACAAGCAAGCAGTCGAAGATTCAACAAGTGTAGATGCACTTCCATTGGAATATGGTGGAAATGATTGTTCAGTTTGTATTTTATTGTTATTATATGTTTATAGTAATGTGTCCATTGGGAATACCATTTGGGATTCAACGTGAAGCAAAAGAGTATGTGTATTTAACTAAAGGGAAAAGTGGTGGATCAAAGGAAAGGATTCTAAATAGTGAAATTAATCATAAAACTGTTAAGATAGAAGAAAAGAATGATGTAAAGCAAAATGATACTGTTGGTGTAATAGGTGAGGAGCATATAGCTGAAGCCTATTTATCAAATTTTAATTCAATTATCAATAAGAATACTGATCCTCATAATACAACATGTGTCAATTGTAATAATTCTCAAAAACAAGCTGAATTAAAACAAGTTATCAATAGAAACAATTCCAATTATATAGAAAATAAAAGAAATCTTAATGAGATGAATCAAGACAATTTTTCATTGAATAGAGTGAGAAAATTAGATATGACTCAGATAACAGTTGATGGTAAGATTGGATATAAGTTTACTAATAGTGATACTAGCATATTTGATCAATTGAAATGTAATACTGATGTTATTAGTTGTGAAAAACAATGTAGTATTGATAGTGAGACAGATAAAAGAAAAGTTACTATTTTAGGATATGATGATAGTGTTACATTTATTACTATTGATCCTGACTTAAGCAGTGGTTCAGCAATTACTACTATTACATGTGATTCTAGTTACACAAATGAAAAGAAAGATTTTACAAATTATAAAGATTTAATAGTAAATGATTTATCAAGTAAGAAGATTATTTTAAAAGGATTTGGTGAAATATTTGAATCAATAACAAGTAAATCAAGTAATGATGATATAAAGATAGAATGTCATCATCCTACAAAGAATGTAGAGAATTTGTTATATGAATATCCAGGAAAGATCGAATCTGTTGCAGATAGTGTAAGTAATCAAAAAGATTTAGTAATCACATTTACAAGTGATATTACAAGTCATTTATCAGTGGATGATTTATGTTATTTGATGTTAGATAAATCTGGTGAAGTAATCAATTTAGGTGTTCCTGTTGTATCTGATAGTTGTGGTAGTTCTGAATTATGTGTAACAACAAGTATTTGTGATAAATGTGAAAATTTCAAATATATAATAGATCGAAAACAATGGTTTTATGAAACAGCGACAATGTTATGTGAAGTTGATGATAGTGAAGCTGATGCAAGTGATACTACAAAGAAGATTTATAAGATCTCACTTGAAGCCTCATTAAGTCGATTAATAATAAATCATTATATCTCCACAAGTAAAAGTGGAGTATCAAAAGGTGAATTAGAAATACCAAAAGGATGTAGTGATGGTAATAAAGATACAGGATTATTTGGAATATTGCGAAAGAGTGGTTCAATAAAAATCGAAATATTTGGTTATGGTAGTGATGATTTTAATGATAAAGATGAACATATGATATGGTCTGTAATAGAAAAAGATGGAAGAAAATATGTGACATTACGAGAAGAGTACAATTTCAATCCAATAAAATATCGAATGTTAGAAATAGCAAATGATGCAAATAAATTGAAAATGCGAATAATCATTAGTCCAGCTCCATTAATCTCCACAATTTCCAGTGATAATGGTTTAGTGATATACAAAGTTCCTCATGATTATAAGTTCGAATTGAATAATGTGATAGGTGGAACGATAGAATTTTCAAGTAAAGGTAATGATGATACTAAAGATAACATAGTGAATGAGAAAAGTAGTAATTTCTGGGGATATGATAGTGGTAAGAGAATTAGTTATATGAGTTATGATGATAAAAGTGTGAGTGATATATGTGTTGATGCATATGAAAATGTTGATGGTTTAATAAAAGTTAAAGAAGCATGTGATG
Source organism: Proteromonas lacertae (assembly GCA_002245135.1). Lineage (NCBI taxonomy): Eukaryota > Bigyra > Opalinata > Proteromonadidae > Proteromonas > Proteromonas lacertae. Next base: position 135,536 of record NGBS01000004.1, read on the forward strand.
GTTTATATCCATTAGATTTTGATTATAAAATGAATGAAAATGATAAACCTGATATATCAGAAATAAAGAAAGATTTTACAAATTATAAAGATTTAATAGTAAATGATTTATCAAGTAAGAAGATTATTTTAAAAGGATTTGGTGAAATATTTGAATCAATAACAAGTAAATCAAGTAAAGATAATATAAAGATAGAATGTCATCATCCTACAAAGAATGTAGAGAATTTGTTATATGAATATCCAGGAAAGATCGAATCTGTTGCAGATAGTGTAAGTAATCAAAAAGATTTAGTAATCACATTTACAAGTGATATTACAAGTCATTTATCAGTGGATGATTTATGTTATTTGATGTTAGATAAATCTGGTGAAGTAATCAATTTAGGTGTTCCTGTTGTATCTGATAGTTGTGGTAGTTCTGAATTATGTGTAACAACAAGTATTTGTGATAAATGTGAAAATTTCAAATATATAATAGATCGAAAACAATGGTTTTATGAAACAGCGACAATGTTATGTGAAGTTGATGATAGTGAAGCTGATGCAAGTGATACTACAAAGAAGATTTATAAGATCTCACTTGAAGCCTCATTAAGTCGATTAATAATAAATCATTATATCTCCACAAGTAAAAGTGGAGTATCAAAAGGTGAATTAGAAATACCAAAAGGATGTAGTGATGGTAATAAAGATACAGGATTATTTGGAATATTGCGAAAGAGTGGTTCAATAAAAATCGAAATATTTGGTTATGGTAGTGATGATTTTAATGATAAAGATGAACATATGATATGGTCTGTAATAGAAAAAGATGGAAGAAAATATGTGACATTACGAGAAGAGTACAATTTCAATCCAATAAAATATCGAATGTTAGAAATAGCAAATGATGCAAATAAATTGAAAATGCGAATAATTATTAGTCCAGCTCCATTAATCTCCACAATTTCCAGTGATAATGGTTTAGTGATATACAAAGTTCCTCATGATTATAAGTTCGAATTGAATAATGTGATAGGTGGAACGATAGAATTTTCAAGTAAAGGTAATGATGATACTAAAGATAACATAGTGAATGAGAAAAGTAGTAATTTCTGGGGATATGATAGTGGTAAGAGAATTAGTTATATGAGTTATGATGATAAAAGTGTGAGTGATATATGTGTTGATGCATATGAAAATGTTGATGGTTTAATAAAAGTTAAAGAAGCATGTGATGGTTTATATCCATTAGATTTTGATTATAAAATGAATGAAAATGATAAACCTGATATATCAGAAATAAAGAAAGATTTTACAAATTATAAAGATTTAATAGTAAATGATTTATCAAGTAAGAAGATTATTTTAAAAGGATTTGGTGAAATATTTGAATCAATAACAAGTAAATCAAGTAAAGATAATATAAAGATAGAATGTCATCATCCTACAAAGAATGTAGAGAATTTGTTATATGAATATCCAGGAAAGATCGAATCTGTTGCAGATAGTGTAAGTAATCAAAAAGATTTAGTAATCACATTTACAAGTGATATTACAAGTCATTTATCAGTGGATGATTTATGTTATTTGATGTTAGATAAATCTGGTGAAGTAATCAATTTAGGTGTTCCTGTTGTATCTGATAGTTGTGGTAGTTCTGAATTATGTGTAACAACAAGTATTTGTGATAAATGTGAAAATTTCAAATATATAATAGATCGAAAACAATGGTTTTATGAAACAGCGACAATGTTATGTGAAGTTGATGATAGTGAAGCTGATGCAAGTGATACTACAAAGAAGATTTATAAGATCTCACTTGAAGCCTCATTAAGTCGATTAATAATAAATCATTATATCTCCACAAGTAAAAGTGGAGTATCAAAAGGTGAATTAGAAATACCAAAAGGATGTAGTGATGGTAATAAAGATACAGGATTATTTGGAATATTGCGAAAGAGTGGTTCAATAAAAATCGAAATATTTGGTTATGGTAGTGATGATTTTAATGATAAAGATGAACATATGATATGGTCTGTAATAGAAAAAGATGGAAGAAAATATGTGACATTACGAGAAGAGTACAATTTCAATCCAATAAAATATCGAATGTTAGAAATAGCAAATGATGCAAATAAATTGAAAATGCGAATAATCATTAGTCCAGCTCCATTAATCTCCACAATTTCCAGTGATAATGGTTTAGTGATATACAAAGTTCCTCATGATTATAAGTTCGAATTGAATAATGTGATAGGTGGAACGATAGAATTTTCAGTAGTAAAGGTAATGATGATACTAAAGATAACATAGTGAATGAGAAAAGTAGTAATTTCTGGGGATATGATAGTGGTAAGAGAATTAGTTATATGAGTTATGATGATAAAAGTGTGAGTGATATATGTGTTGATGCATATGAAAATGTTGATGGTTTAATAAAAGTTAAAGAAGCATGTGATGGTTTATATCCATTAGATTTTGATTATAAAATGAATGAAAATGATAAACCTGATATATCAGAAATAAAGAAAGATTTTACAAATTATAAAGATTTAATAGTAAATGATTTATCAAGTAAGAAGATTATTTTAAAAGGATTTGGTGAAATATTTGAATCAATAACAAGTAAATCAAGTAAAGATAATATAAAGATAGAATGTCATCATCCTACAAAGAATGTAGAGAATTTGTTATATGAATATCCAGGAAAGATCGAATCTGTTGCAGATAGTGTAAGTAATCAAAAAGATTTAGTAATCACATTTACAAGTGATATTACAAGTCATTTATCAGTGGATGATTTATGTTATTTGATGTTAGATAAATCTGGTGAAGTAATCAATTTAGGTGTTCCTGTTGTATCTGATAGTTGTGGTAGTTCTGAATTATGTGTAACAACAAGTATTTGTGATAAATGTGAAAATTTCAAATATATAATAGATCGAAAACAATGGTTTTATGAAACAGCGACAATGTTATGTGAAGTTGATGATAGTGAAGCTGATGCAAGTGATACTACAAAGAAGATTTATAAGATCTCACTTGAAGCCTCATTAAGTCGATTAATAATAAATCATTATATCTCCACAAGTAAAAGTGGAGTATCAAAAGGTGAATTAGAAATACCAAAAGGATGTAGTGATGGTAATAAAGATACAGGATTATTTGGAATATTGCGAAAGAGTGGTTCAATAAAAATCGAAATATTTGGTTATGGTAGTGATGATTTTAATGATAAAGATGAACATATGATATGGTCTGTAATAGAAAAAGATGGAAGAAAATATGTGACATTACGAGAAGAGTACAATTTCAATCCAATAAAATATCGAATGTTAGAAATAGCAAATGATGCAAATAAATTGAAAATGCGAATAATCATTAGTCCAGCTCCATTAATCTCCACAATTTCCAGTGATAATGGTTTAGTGATATACAAAGTTCCTCATGATTATAAGTTCGAATTGAATAATGTGATAGGTGGAACGTATAATATTTCAGTAGTAAAGGTAATGATGATACTAAAGATAACATAGTGAATGAGAAAAGTAGTAATTTCTGGGGATATGATAGTGGTAAGAGAATTAGTTATATGAGTTATGATGATAAAAGTGTGAGTGATATATGTGTTGATGCATATGAAAATGTTGATGGTTTAATAAAAGTTAAAGAAGCATGTGATGGTTTATATCCATTAGATTTTGATTATAAAATGAATGAAAATGATAAACCTGATATATCAGAAATAAAGAAAGATTTTACAAATTATAAAGATTTAATAGTAAATGATTTATCAAGTAAGAAGATTATTTTAAAAGGATTTGGTGAAATATTTGAATCAATAACAAGTAAATCAAGTAAAGATAATATAAAGATAGAATGTCATCATCCTACAAAGAATGTAGAGAATTTGTTATATGAATATCCAGGAAAGATCGAATCTGTTGCAGATAGTGTAAGTAATCAAAAAGATTTAGTAATCACATTTACAAGTGATATTACAAGTCATTTATCAGTGGATGATTTATGTTATTTGATGTTAGATAAATCTGGTGAAGTAATCAATTTAGGTGTTCCTGTTGTATCTGATAGTTGTGGTAGTTCTGAATTATGTGTAACAACAAGTATTTGTGATAAATGTGAAAATTTCAAATATATAATAGATCGAAAACAATGGTTTTATGAAACAGCGACAATGTTATGTGAAGTTGATGATAGTGAAGCTGATGCAAGTGATACTACAAAGAAGATTTATAAGATCTCACTTGAAGCCTCATTAAGTCGATTAATAATAAATCATTATATCTCCACAAGTAAAAGTGGAGTATCAAAAGGTGAATTAGAAATACCAAAAGGATGTAGTGATGGTAATAAAGATACAGGATTATTTGGAATATTGCGAAAGAGTGGTTCAATAAAAATCGAAATATTTGGTTATGGTAGTGATGATTTTAATGATAAAGATGAACATATGATATGGTCTGTAATAGAAAAAGATGGAAGAAAATATGTGACATTACGAGAAGAGTACAATTTCAATCCAATAAAATATCGAATGTTAGAAATAGCAAATGATGCAAATAAATTGAAAATGCGAATAATCATTAGTCCAGCTCCATTAATCTCCACAATTTCCAGTGATAATGGTTTAGTGATATACAAAGTTCCTCATGATTATAAGTTCGAATTGAATAATGTGATAGGTGGCAGTATAATATTCAGTAGTAAAGGTAATGATGATACTAAAGATAACATAGTGAATGAGAAAAGTAGTAATTTCTGGGGATATGATAGTGGTAAGAGAATTAGTTATATGAGTTATGATGATAAAAGTGTGAGTGATATATGTGTTGATGCATATGAAAATGTTGATGGTTTAATAAAAGTTAAAGAAGCATGTGATGGTTTATATCCATTAGATTTTGATTATAAAATGAATGAAAATGATAAACCTGATATATCAGAAATAAAGAAAGATTTTACAAATTATAAAGATTTAATAGTAAATGATTTATCAAGTAAGAAGATTATTTTAAAAGGATTTGGTGAAATATTTGAATCAATAACAAGTAAATCAAGTAAAGATAATATAAAGATAGAATGTCATCATCCTACAAAGAATGTAGAGAATTTGTTATATGAATATCCAGGAAAGATCGAATCTGTTGCAGATAGTGTAAGTAATCAAAAAGATTTAGTAATCACATTTACAAGTGATATTACAAGTCATTTATCAGTGGATGATTTATGTTATTTGATGTTAGATAAATCTGGTGAAGTAATCAATTTAGGTGTTCCTGTTGTATCTGATAGTTGTGGTAGTTCTGAATTATGTGTAACAACAAGTATTTGTGATAAATGTGAAAATTTCAAATATATAATAGATCGAAAACAATGGTTTTATGAAACAGCGACAATGTTATGTGAAGTTGATGATAGTGAAGCTGATGCAAGTGATACTACAAAGAAGATTTATAAGATCTCACTTGAAGCCTCATTAAGTCGATTAATAATAAATCATTATATCTCCACAAGTAAAAGTGGAGTATCAAAAGGTGAATTAGAAATACCAAAAGGATGTAGTGATGGTAATAAAGATACAGGATTATTTGGAATATTGCGAAAGAGTGGTTCAATAAAAATCGAAATATTTGGTTATGGTAGTGATGATTTTAATGATAAAGATGAACATATGATATGGTCTGTAATAGAAAAAGATGGAAGAAAATATGTGACATTACGAGAAGAGTACAATTTCAATCCAATAAAATATCGAATGTTAGAAATAGCAAATGATGCAAATAAATTGAAAATGCGAATAATCATTAGTCCAGCTCCATTAATCTCCACAATTTCCAGTGATAATGGTTTAGTGATATACAAAGTTCCTCATGATTATAAGTTCGAATTGAATAATGTGATAGGTGGCAGTATAATATTCAGTAGTAAAGGTAATGATGATACTAAAGATAACATAGTGAATGAGAAAAGTAGTAATTTCTGGGGATATGATAGTGGTAAGAGAATTAGTTATATGAGTTATGATGATAAAAGTGTGAGTGATATATGTGTTGATGCATATGAAAATGTTGATGGTTTAATAAAAGTTAAAGAAGCATGTGATGGTTTATATCCATTAGATTTTGATTATAAAATGAATGAAAATGATAAACCTGATATATCAGAAATAAAGAAAGATTTTACAAATTATAAAGATTTAATAGTAAATGATTTATCAAGTAAGAAGATTATTTTAAAAGGATTTGGTGAAATTGTTAGAGCAAATGGATGGAAATATGATTCAACTGTTACTTTAAGTATTGAATGTTACCATAATGATACAGACAATTATTTTAGTAACATTACTGAATATGATGCTGAAGTTACTGCATCTAAAGAAGGTTTTGTAATTACTATTACAGATACAGTTCCAGTATCATTAAAGAAAAATGATATTTGTCATTTAATGGCTGATAGAGAAGGTAATTCATATTCATTACAAAAAGTCAATCCTGTTGTTGTAGTCGATAAAGATAAAGAAAAATATGAATGTGATATATGTAAAGAATTATTTTATGATTCTATAAGAGTTAAGTTCTATGTTAAAGAGATATACTTTAACAGAGTAGAAGGAATAACAGTGGATGATAAAAATAGATATGAAAATTATACATCTGTTTTAGGAATAAGTATTATAGAGAATGTGATTGATGATTATGTTGAAAATGCTCAATATCCATTACTAAAACCAACAAATGGTGGATTTCAGACTTATAATGGTTATGTATTAAAGAATAATATATTAGTTGTCAATTTAAGTATACCCTTAGAAGCAGATAATACAATTGATATTCCAGTTTATTATGAAGTGGCAAAGATTAATGATGTTATAACACCTACTAATTATGAAAACTTTACATTAGATATTTATCCTCCTTTAGTTCAATTAAAATCAAAATATGAAGAGAATAAAGGGAATGATTATTTAAAATTAACTCATACTGTGCTTGAAAATTCAGTATGTGATAAAAACACATTAATATGCAGACATATATTATTGGATTTGAATTTACCAAAAGAAGGTGGATATGTAAGAGTATTAAATGATAAAAATGATGTTGTTGTTGTAGGTAATGTTCTTTCGTACAGATCTAATTATCCTCAAGTTGCTATTATAAAATATGACAAAGATATTTGGTTTGATGAGAGATTTGATTGTTTTAGTTATACATATCAAGTAATTTCACAAAGAAATGATCTATCAATGTATGAATCATCAATAGTTGAGAATAATAAAATAGTGTGGAAGGATACTGGTTCTGCAATAGATTTGATGGGATTAAATGGAAAAGAAGTGAAAATAATTTGCGTTTCAACATCTTCTAATAAAACTACTACACATAAAGTAACAATCTCAACTATTGGGAATGACACAGAATTTAGTTTTAATGGAGATAATAATAAGCCTGAAAATAAGGCAACTTGCAATGTATTAGCAAATAGTGAAAAAGATATAGAAGTAGAAAGAACAATCAGAATCTGCTCCATTATTCACTGTAGACGAAAATGGAGAGAATGTATTTAAAGAAGTAAAAAAGGATGATTTAGAATATGATGTATTAATCAAACAATTGAATAACATTGACACTAATAGTGATAATGAAAAAGAAAGTGTTGCAGTTCCAGTTATAACAGGTGGTGAAACATATTACAACAAAATAGTTCAATATTATAATGAAATTGATAATGAAGAATCAGAAGGAAAAGAAGATGAAGTTATTACAAAGAATTTTGCTATTCCAATTGTAACTGAAAGGAAAGATGTTATAATGAATGATGCTGTAGAAGATAGTGTATTAACAGTTGAAATTATAGAAGGTAGAAAAAGCTTGTTTAAGAGTGTTGTGGTGATAACTGAAGTTGTTGGAAATGAAGGTGGATTTATACTTGTCAAAACTAACCCAGAAATTGATTATCTAGAAATAACAAGAAATAGAAATTTAAAAGGTGGTGAAGAAAGTAAAAGAATAATTATCACTATTACTCCATCAGTTCCAAAACCAGAGGGAAAAGATAAAAATACAGATATTGAGTCTGGTGAAGGATTGTTTAATGTAATTGGAGGTAAAATGTATTGTACTAGTTTAAATTCAAGTAATAAAGGAATTGTTAATGTTATATATTATAAGGGAGAAGAAGTTATTTCTCTATATGATTTTGATACAAATGAAAAAGACAAACAAGAGAAGTTGGAATGTAGTGTGATTAGTAAGAGAAATGATTTATCACTTTATAGTGAATCAGTTGTTGAAAAAGATAATAAAATTACTTGGAAGTATTATGCTGAAGCTGTGAAATTGTTAATTGAGACTAAAAATATATTGAATAATGAAAGATTTCCTTTTATTTGTTATAATCCTAAAGGTAATTACAAATTAAACCAATATTATAGTGTAGTAGAGGATATAAAATCAGCAAATGATATAACATTTAAGATTCGAGATGTAAGTGATGATATGACTGGATTTGTGTGTTATTGTAATGCAAAGATAGATGGTGACAATATTAAAGAAATAACTGATTGGGGTATAATGGATGCTTCCAAATACTTTGAAGAGAAAGATGATGAATGGTATTTTAAAATAGTAACTGAAGCAGGATCAGAAGGATTTGTAACAGAAAATGGACCAGAAATATTATTAGGAAGTGAATCAACAGATAACTTTATTAGCAGATATGAAACTAGTAAAGAATTATTAATACAACTATCTAATGATCAAGCAGGTGCATTATTTAAGTTATATGCTGTTCCAGGATCTTATATACAAATTGAAATATCTGGTGAAGAGTTGAAATTAAGTCAAATTGCAAGTAGTATCTATGATAAAGAAAGCAACACTATAACAATTAGAACAATGCTTGATTTAAAATTAAATTTCCCAAAAGGAAGAATGAGAAGAAATCTTGACAATAGTAATTCAATAATAAGAATCACAATAAGAAATGATATGGAAAATACTCATTCACCTGTTGAATGTAGTGGACAAGGTATATGTGACAGAGAGACAGGAAAATGTAATTGTTTTGATGGATTTAGTGGATATACATGTCAAAGAGCTTTTTGTATGAATAATTGTAATGGTAATGGAAGATGTGTTCCATTGAAGGAGTTATTATCAAATGATGATTTAATAAAATATGAAGGATTTGGTAATGATGAGAATGTGTATGGTTGTAAGTGTGATAAAGGAAGAAGAGGACCAGATTGTAGTTTGATTGAATGTCCATCAGGTATTGATCCATTGAAAGCAGAAGGAGATGAAGAAAAGAGAGATTGTAGTGGAAGAGGTGTATGTGATTATACCACAGGAATTTGTGATTGTTTTGATGGATTTACTGGTGAAGGATGTCAAATTAGAAGAGAGTTTAGTTAAATATATATTATTTATATATTATTTTTATTTTGTTTTTGTTGATGTAAAATGAATGTAAATTACATGTAATAAGTAAATTTGACACTTTTTTTTGTTTTGATTTTTTCTCATGTCATCGTCGTCTTTCGCAGAATTAAACTCTTCAGAGAAAATAAGAGAAAAATTTGAAAATTATTTAAAAGACCCATGTATGTGTATCTTTCTATTTTCTAGATAACAATATAAACTATATTCGTCAACTTGTTCTACTGAAAGGTATACCACCTGAAACACCAGAAGAAATAGAACATTTAATAAACGATGCTCAGTGTACTTTAAGAGGCAAAATCTGGAAGTTGTTTCTAGGAGTGCAGCTATTAGATGCCAATGAATATATTGAGTTAGTATCGCGAGGACCATCATGGGCAGATTATAAATTAAGACAAGTATTTTTTTATAGAGGTGATTTTTTAATTTATAGGATACATTTCGTACTTTTCCAACAAATGCTGAATATATTCGTAGAGCACCTGAAAACACATTGATTCGTCTATTGAATGCATTTATTCACAAATACGGAACACCTGAAAAAGAGAGAAACAAATCAAACAAAAAATATGATTTTACTTATGTTCAAGGAATGAATGTCATAGCTGGTCCATTTCTATATGTTATGCCTGAATTAGATAGTTTTGCCTGTTTCTGTAAGCTGATAACCTATCATTGTCCAAGATATGTGTCACCTAACTTAATTGGGGTGCATGACGCATGTAATCTATTAGATGAATGTCTAAAAGTTGTATATCATACATATATATCATTATTATTCTAATTGGAAATAGATTGATGTTGATTTATATAATTTCCTATCTTCCAAAGGGATGTTTTCAAAAATATATGCGTTTTCTATGTTGTGTAGTTTATCTGCATCTGTTCCACCATTAGAAGAGTTAGTTCAACTATGGGATATCATATTTGCCTTTGGAATTCATATGAATATATTATTTTGTTTAAGTAATGTTTTGGCCAACAAAGAGGAGATAATGAATGCATCTAATAAAGGTAATACTAATCTGTTATTAAGACAAGAGACACTAGATTCTGAATTTTTGATATCATCTGCAATGCAGTTGATTAAATCAATTCCAAATGATTTGTATGATAAATTGACAAGACATCCCTATTGTTCAACTAAAAGTGTTTTAGTATATTTATTTAAATTTGTATTAATGTATATTATTTTCATAGTATCGTCGTTCTATTAATAATAATAATAAGATTATGTCAAAGAAGAGAACAATGAGTAATACAAAGAGACAATCTACAAGGGAATTTAATTCAAAATCATCAACACTTAGGCCAGCTTCATTACCTAAGAGGCATTACTCATATGATCCTTCTACGTAATAGAATTATTTAATAATTACATGTGTAAAACAATATTATTATATATAACATAGAATAAAATATATATAAACTATAAATTATGCCTTTTTTTTTCTCTATTTAACTATTTGTGATTTTAAGATGTTATTTCTATAGGAATCCCCATTGGACTACCTTTTTCTTTCAATATTGGTTGATTATCAATATCTTCTTCTCCTTCATTATTATTACTACTATCTTCAATTTGCGCTTCATTTGATGGTGGTTGGGGTGTTGGATTAGTTGGTTCTAATGCTTTTGGTAATTCTGTAACAATTGGTTTTGGCATTTCAACATAATCAAAATCATCAGTAATTCCAAGTAATTTATCAGTGTCTTTTGGTATTGTATATAGTTTTTTCACCATATATGATTTACAATTATAAGCATTATCTGTCCATCTGTTAATTGCTTCTACACAAGTAACTATTGCAGTTTCCATCTCTTTTATTACTACTGGATCATTCTTTCTGTATGTTTTAAGTCTTTCATCTATCTCTTTTTCCTGTTTAGTCATACTATCAAAATCATTTAATAATTTTTGTCTCTTTTCTGTTGGTTCTCTGTCTGTCAATAAATCCGCTTTTCTTTTCAATAATCCGGCTTGTGTATCTTCATCAGCTTTGATTTTAGTCTTTAATTGATCTATTTTTGTATTTCTCTATGTAATTAGACTGATAAATAGTATACAACAACTAAAGCTTTACTTGGAAAGGCCCAATATATATTAGAAGCTCCTATTTTATCTTGATCAACCAGATTATCATCGATTAACCCTTGTAATACATCTTTCACTGTTTGAGATACTATAATAAATATATTATAATATATAAATACTGACTCCAACTTTCGCTCCTAATTTTTCAAGTTCTTTCAGAGTATAAATTGATTTCTATTATAAAAGATAGAGTAGAGTAGTACATCATCATAAAATATCTTCATCAGCCTCTGACGTTTTTCAACAAGCGATACTCCCTTTCTTTTAGACATTGCTTATGATAAAATCGAAAGAATTAAGTTGCGCGGTAAATTACCTCAATTCAAATTGTTGGCTTGAGTTTGGCTCTTTTTTAAAAAGAAATTTTCTTTTTTGAAATGGATAAATCGTATAATGCAATGTTTAAATAATTTATGGATAGAACAGTAACAGTTGTAGCAGCTACAGCATTATTTGCTGGATTACTTTATGCTAGTATTTATTTCATTTTTTTATTGCATTACAGGAGATAGAAAAATCAAAAACAGACCAAATGTTATATTCGTGTTAGGTGGACCAGGCTCTGGTAAAGGAACTCAATGTGATATAATGGCAAGACGTTATGGATTTGTCCATTTATCAGCAGGAGATTGTCTTAGAGAAGAGCAGAAGACTGGTTCAAAAGATGCAAAATTAATTCTCGATCATATTAATGCTGGAACTATTGTACCTGTTGAGATTACAATTCGTTTATTGATGAAAAAGATCCACGTATATACTGTTCTGATTATATTTATTGAATAGAGTTATGTAGCAAAAGGATGTAAAGACTTTTTAGTTGATGGCTTTCCAAGAAACGAGAATAATTTAGAAGGATGGAATCGTATTGTAGGTAGTAAGGTGAATATCCCATTCATGTTATATTTAGAGTGTGATGAAGACATTATGACACAGAGAATCTTAGAAAGAAGTAAAACAAGTGGTAGAACTGATGATAATGAAGAAACTATTAGAAAGAGATTTAAGACTTATGTTAATGAAACAAAACCAATCATTGACAAGTTTGCTGAAATGAACAAATTAAGAACCGTTAATGCAGTTCGTGATATATATGAAGTAGCAAGTGAAATAGATTCAATTGTTTTGGGATGGTTAGCTTCTCGATAAACAAAACAATTTGTAAATCAACATTTATTTTTTAAATCTCTTTGTTTGTTTTGTTTTATATATCAAAAAACAAAAACAATATTATTAATCATAAATAAAAGAAGAAAAGTATTTTACATTTCTAAATATATAACACAAAATCTATTTATGATTTCTTTTTGATTCACCACTTTTCACTTTCTTTAAATACTGTTGTAATACTCTCAACCTTTCTTCAACATTACTTTCATCATCACTATCATCAATATAATTCTGTTTCATCTTTTGCACATGAACTTCACCATCACTTAAATCTATATCACTCTTCATTCTATCATCATTATTATTACTTTTCTTTCTATTCCTTCTACTTACAGTTTCATCAATTATTCTATCATTATTATTATCATCATCTGAGGAAGATAAATAACCTGTTGTTGGTTTATTCTTCATATAAATCACTTTCTTAGGTGATAAATGTTTAGATATTGATGGACTTCTGGATACTGATCTTTTAGAAGCTTTTGATGAAGAAACTGAAGTTGTTTTCTTTCGATTATTGGAGGGAGATGGTGATAAATGACGATTTTTATTGTTCACCACTTTTTTATCTATATATTTAATATAATAATAATAATTATTCTTATTATACGTGTAGGTGTGTTAGATCTTGATGATATTGGAGTAACACTTCGACTGCTATTACTTTTATTTCTTATTCTATTAGTTGGAGTAGGACTTCTGGAAGTTACTCTTTTCTTCATTGTTGTTGATGATGATGATGTAGTTGATTTATTATGATATTTATTATTTGGAGTTATAGATCTTGTTTTAGATACACTATTATTGGATGATTGACTTGTAATTGATGTTCTTCTTTTTTGTTCATTATTCATTGATTTTGAGGGAGTTTTCTTCCTTATTATTGTTTTTGATTTAGTTTTATCGGGTAATTTTATTGATTTTAAATATTCTATTTCTTTTTTCAATTCTTCATTCTCTCTTAAAGCTGTAATGAGTTTTTCAGAATTTATTTTCTTTTCTTCTTTGATTTTAGCTATTAATTCTCTCATTTTACTTCTTTCTGATTGTATTTCACTCTCTAATCGTCTTATTTGCATTTGATATTGATGGATTTCATGAAATGGATAGTCATTTGGTCCAATTTCTGCTTTATATTCACTTAATTCTGCTCTAAGTCTATTAATTGTCCTTTGCAGCATTTCTATTGTAGGATTAATAACGAAGTATAATGGAAGTGGATAATGAACCATATCGAATTCTACACTATATGTCACTATTAAATATCGTTTATTATCTGATTGAGATGTTGTTATTGAGTTATATAAATTTCTATGCCTATTTCTGAGCGTTTCTAGATCTGATGGCGTTAAAAGATCAACAAACACAGATCCACTCTTGCTAGTTAACGCTGATAATAACATTTTTACAAATGTTGAGAATCTTTTATAATTTCCTGTTTTACGAGTGATGTTTTCCAAAGCTATTCAAAAATAAATGTAAAATAAGATACCATCACCTGTAAATACTCCTCCCCATCTTTTTTCTCCATCGCTAGTTTCACAGTCAATACACAACTTGTTATCTTCATCAACTGAAACTTCAATACAATATGATATTCTAAGAATATAAATACTTAATAATACCCATGAAATATCATTTGAAATGATTTTTCGAATGGTTCAATAACTGCAGTCATGTGAAAATTTGATTTTAAAATCAAATTTAAAAATATAGCTTGAGTGTAGCTTGATATTCTTCAGAAAATGATTGAATTGCTCTTTATTCTGTCAATATATTTGCTTAGTTATGCAAGTTCAAAGCCAATGAATCAGCTTGGTACTGATATGAAGAAATTTCAAAACTCAAAGTATGTTAATTATATAGTTAGTGATAATAATAGATATTTTCAGCAAAATAATTTTGATATGCTATTTAGTGATGATTCTGCAAAAGAAAATATGACAAGTGCTGAAATTTGCCCAGTACAACTTGATTTGCTTTGGGTAACTGATGTTGGTGCTTCAATTCATTCTACACCAGTTATTTATCCTCTATTCAGAGATGGTGTTAAGACTGTATATTAATAGTAAGGTTTATAACTTAGATTATTGCTCCAGCAGCAGCTAGATATATTGAAGTAATAGACAGAGAAGGACGTAAACCTAGTGGATGGCCGCTTGCATTTGATGAAGGAAAGTTCGAAAGTTCACCACTTATATACGATATTGATCAAGATGGAATAGATGACTTATTAATAGCTGATTATTATGGTATAATAAGATGCATCAAACTTGATAATCATGGTCATTACTCTAAGGATGTACAAATACGATTACCTCGTCTAAAAATAAAAAAAGATTGGTTTGAAGGAGTAGATAGTGATAAAGTAGATATATCAATGAGTTTAAGTGATTTTCATCATTATAATCAAACAGGACCTAATAAACAAGGAGATGGAAGTAGAATAGTAATGAATCCAAAAGAATTCTTTGATATTGGCGAAGTTTCAGCTAAGAAAGCTGATAGTTTAGGATTATTACATTCATCCTTCAATTCTTCAAAGAATATGAATGCAAAGAGGAAATTAAATGAAGCAGCAGCAGCAGCAGCAGAAGAAGAAGAAGATGCAGTTGTTGAGAAAGAAGAAGATTGGAAAGAGAAATTAAAACATGAGTTCAATATTGATATTGATGATATAGCTGATGGTGATCATGATTGGGATTTATTTGAATATGATAATAACTTTTATAATGATAAATCTGTACAACATAAAGATACAATACAAGGAGAGTATATATATATATTATTTCTTATACTTATTCTTTATTTATCATTTTTATAATGGTTTTTTAGTGATATTTTAATTGATGCTCACATCTTAGCAACTCCAACATTAGTTGATGTTGATAATGATGGATATATGGAATTAATTATTCCAGTATCCTATTTCTTCTATGTTGATTATTACGATGAATATTTAGAGAATATTGATATTAATAAATATGTAGCTGATGGATTAATATGTTATGATCTATACCATCAACAATATAAATGGGAAATACATTTAGATTTATCTACAAGTTTGAGTGAATTAAAAGCATATGTTACTACCACACCAACTGTAGTAGATTTAGATAAAGATGGAGTATTAGATATTGCACTAGGAACACAACTAGGATTAATGTATATATATATATATAATGTTATTATTATTAATGATAATAGATATGTATTTGATATAAATGGTAATCCAAAGAGTGGATTCCCTATTCAAGTTGGTCCTATAGAAAATCAGATACTCTGTGAGAATGTAATAGGTGATGATAAATTAGAGATTATAGTCGGAGATAAGTTAGGGAATGTGGTGATATTCTCTTCAGAAGGAAAAGAATTATTACATAAAAAGACATTTGGACCGATTATTGCAGTATTTTCTATTATTATTATTATTATTATTATTATTATGTATAGAATATGGTAATAGGAGATGTAGATAATGATGGTAATAATGAATTAATAATAACCACTGAGAATGGATATGTGGATGTTATTGAGATGTTTTCTGGAGGATCTATATACGGATTTCCATTAAGAACTGGAGGTAGAATTACAGCTACACCAACCTTAATAGCATTAAATGTATTATATTATATATGTTATTTATAGAAAACTGATATTATGAGTATATTAGTACCAGTTGCTGATGGTCATATTTATATAATAAATGGTAAAAAGTATAGATGATTATTATTATTATATAGTGGTTGTGTTAATAAATTAGATATTGGTGAATTATGTGATAGTTCTATTCTAGTAGACGATATGAATGGAGATGGATATTTAGATTTAATCATTTCAACTTTGAATGGTAATGTTTATACATTTTCTACTCAAAGTGTATATAAACCATTGAAAACTAGTGTTGGACTTAGCCAGAACAGTAATATATTTAGATACTCAGACAATTTAGATCAAATTGGAGTTTATTTCAGACATTCACAGTATATTTTTTGTAATTAATATAAATAAATAGTAAAGAAGAAGTCAAAGTGCTCGGTAGGTTTATAGACTTGTATTTTGATATTATAGACAAAAGAAAAAAGGTTAATTTTCCACATTATAATATTTCTATTTCAATCGGTACAAGTGTTATCAAATTTAAGCGTACCTACAATAAGCCTGGTAGATATCATGCTACAATAGAGTATAATAAGCCTGAACAACTCAATGTCAATATTAAGATGGTTAATGAATATAATCAAATATACACAGATGTGATAAGTGTAGTGTACAACTTGAACTTCTTTGTTACATTGAAGTATCTTTTCATTCTGCCATTACTATTGATGTTATTGTTATTTGTTCTTACTAATCCTCTTTCGGATGGTCTTCCTACTCACAGTGAGCATTATAATTAGTTCATATTATTATTATGACTTATATTTTTTCTAAATGTGTTTTGCTACCTAGTCATACTACTTATTAACTTATCTTTTATTGCTCTAAGAAATATTGTTACCTTATTTTCTTCAGTATGTTATGTTTCTTTTATAGCATCTAATAAATAAGCGATTACTATACGTTTTTTTAAAACCATCCTATGAGTTTAAAGAATCTTCTAGACAAGAAAGATGTATAAGCAATTCTGTTCTTATTATCTCAATAGCCATTTGAACTAAATGAAACGTCTATTGATCTAGCATGTTTTTGTTATCGTATTTAATTTGTATTAATACAATAGTATCAAATAAAAATGTCAAAAAAATACTTGACTATTACGAATACTGCAGTTCATCGTATATTACACACTAATTGTAACATATAGTAATGGATTGAACGAAGATAAGCTGTTGCACTATTTACATCTAGATAAAATGGAACTTATATCAGAGATCGTAACAGTTTTACGTATAGACAACGATTGTAATTTGTAGATATTTATAATAAACCAGAAGATGAATCAATTACTTCCTCCAAGATAGTATTATCGAAAGATGACTATTTTCAATTTATTGTAATTTTTGGCATATTACCACTTAATTTAACCATAATCTGTATAATATTGATATATAATTATTATAGTTGTACTATCTATTGTTGGTGCACAAAGCTTTACACATATAAGTGAACCTACATTTGCGAAGATACTATCTTTAATAAATTGTGAAGCTGATAAAGGAGGAAGTGCACTTCAGACGATAAGTTTGAAATACAAAATGTTAGCTAAGTATTGTATTCCATTTTTATCATATACATAGACAAGATATTTATTATTTGGAATTTAATGATTTTTATAACATTATATTTGAGAATAAATGGTTTTCCGAACTTTACAAAATAACAAATAGTATAAGAATAATAGCATTATCACAACAGATCTATGAATCTATTCACTATAGAATGACTAATATAACGAATATATTACAATATAAAATGGAACACAATGGAAAATCACCTCCTTTATCTTGTAATGATCATTTACTAATACTGTTAGGAGTAATGGATAATCCATATAAATATAATTATTGTGATAGTAGTGTAGATAAAAATAGAATAACAGAAATAGCAAAACAAATGAAGAGGAAATTAATGACACAACAGAGAAGTTTTATTCAAGTAGTTTGGACTCCTCATTTAATGAAATTAAAGAAACAAGGAAGTAGTCATACTATGGTATCAATGCCTGGTATTAATAAATCACTACGAGTTTCTAATCTATCTGTTTCTGAAGATGATTGTTATTCATCTAAAAATATTAATAGTTATGGTCCTTTTGCTTGTAAAAATAAGGTTTGTCCTATTATTGATCCAAATAGAAATAGTTGTAGTAGATTCCCTAATAAAAGGTCTTGTCCTGTTGAATCTTCTAGAAGGATCAATTGTATTTCAGAAGAATCTCCTCCTTTACCTAATCAAAGTACGTAATAATAATAAATGATACTTATATCTCATTTATATATATTATTTATATGAAAATGCATAGATGTATATTTTAATTATTAGTGTCATTTATTATATTAAAGAGTTGTAATGTTTTTGTATGTTAATAAATTATTAGTATAATATTATGTATTTTTATTTAAATTATTGTTTTTAATTATTAATATGTTGGTAAAAATATTTGGAAATGAAATTCTATGTTTAATTTATACAAAGTATTTATTAAATGCTTCTTCAAAAGCATTTGTTTCTTCTTTTGTATTGAAGATTATTGTGAATCTACTACCTTTTTTCGGTATTACTTCAACTGTAAAACTTAATCTCTTCATTTTTGATTCAACTAATGATATATTCACATATTTTTCACCACAGAAACCAGGTTGAAAGTAAGCTATTGATGTATCAGTACAGAATAATATTCTAGCTTTTGAAGAATTATTTTTATCCATTATCCTTGCAGTAAATCCATCAGTGTTAAAAACATTAAACAATGGAATTGAATTCTATTAAAGATATACATATAGATATACAATTACAGATTGTGGTAATCTTGCTTCTACAGATACTGCTGAATTTTGCTTTGATTCTTTTTGTTTCTCTTCTTCCAGTTGCTTTTTAAGAAGTGTTTCTTTTTCTAAATCATTTTTAAGTATTTCATATTTCTCATGTAATTCACATAATTCTTTTTCCATTTCTTTAATTTTCTTGTTCTTCTCTGCCAAGTCAATTTCATATTTTTTACTATTACTATCATTTTCAGCTATGGGTGGTGGTGGTGGAGTTGCAACATTGCCTATTTTGTTATACTTATTTTCTTTATTATTTAGCTTTTCATTCAATTCATCAATTTTGGATTGAGCATCTATCAATTCTGCTTTTAATTTTATTACAGCTGTGTCAGTATTCGTTATTTTCCTGCTAAACAATTTTTCATCTTGACCCATTAACTTTAACTTTTTATTCATTTCCATATTCTCACCTAAACAACAATACAATTGTTTTCTTAATAATTCTATCTCCTCATTTTCTTCTTTTGTATTACCATTTGTTTTAATTGCTACTTTTTCTAACTTACTATTACTAAAATACAGAAATGATTGACGATATAATATATCAGCATCTAATCTTAATAATCTACTATTAATTACAGGGTATTGTTCTTTAATCATTTCACCATTTACTGGTTTATTAGTATAAATATCAATTGATATTGGTCCTTCAAATGGATCAAATGTTGATGGAACAAAGAAATATTTACCTTTTGGAATAATAGCTACTTCAGAGATTAATGGTAGTTCTGTCCAAAAATAACATCCATTTATTTTAAAAATTGATTTTGGATATTGCTTCAGTTGTTCTTTTGGTGATTTTCTCTTCTTTTCATTTTTATATAAATCAACATTTACACATACTTTTTCTGTTGGATTAAAAACCATTACTAATTCAGTATTATCTTCTTCAAATGTAATTGGTATTCTATAAAAGATAATTAATTAATGTTTAATACATTGGATTATCATCATAATGATGATGATTGTTACATCCTGCTGCTGTTCCATCACTTTTTGACCATTTTCCATCATAATGATAATGCAAATAACCTTCTCCTAATTCTGGACATCTTTTCACAGTTAATTTATCTGGAGATTGAATAGTGAAAGTGAAAGGACCATGTGTTGTTTGTTTATATACTAAACATTCTGCTATATAATTACCAGGAGTTAAATTACTTTGAATAATTTTGGATGAAAATGAAAAACAACTTGGTGATTCAATTACTGAACATTTATTATCCTGATAATCAAAATATCTTCCATCACTTCTATATAATAGCAGCATTACTTGATCATCACAAGTTGTGTTTAAATACAAATAAAGTGGAGTTGTTTTTGTAACAGTAATTAGATATTGTGGAGAAACAGTATGATGATTATATCCTTTATTATTTGCTTCTGTCCATTCATCATGAATATCAAGATTAAACCAATCTGTGATTTGAGTAATGGTGAATAATGAAGATCCGCGAAATACTATACTCATTGAAGAAGTACTATAATTTCTATTATCACAATAAAAACAAAAATAATACTCTGCAAATGATGGAACTAAAGTGTATTTACTTTTTTTTAATGTCACTGATGATGTAGTATTGCTTTTACCTAATATTCTTCCAGATATCATTCTCTCTCCAATACTGAATAAATGATCTCCATTACTCTCATATAATTGAAATTCAGATATACCATCTACAGTTTCGCAACTACAAACTAAATCACATGATTCTTCTAAAATATCAATACACCATTGATCATTTGATGGTTTATCATGACTATTTTATTCATAATCAAAACAATTTATACTATTCAATATTTCCAAATGTATTTCTTATTCTTTTTCCATCTTTTAATAAAATTAGAGATTGTCTTGTTAAATCTACCTTATCATATGATATTGGTTTTGTTGACCACATTGAAAATGAATAAGATTTCATTACTTTCTTATGAATAGTAAAATAAAGATTAAGGATTATAATAGAAATAAATAATCCAAAAAGATATCAATGTAAAACAAGTGAATATTGTCCTGGTTGTAGATTAGCACAATATGAATAGATGGAATGAACACTGGCAATATTTTCACATTGAGTTTCAGATAAAACACTATTTCCTTTTGAATCAAATACATAGATGAAATATGAAAATGAATCATTTGATTTTAGAAGCAATCTGGTTGTTTCTTTCACTGTTAATTTGTATTGAGGTAATTGAGTATAAAATCCTTGAATCAAATATTCTCCTCCATCTTTTACTACTCCTTTGATATTATATTCAATGAATTTCTCCTCACATTTTGTTGATGATATTTCAAGTGATATTGGAGATTCTAATCTTACATCGATTTTACATGGTTTGTTATTGTTTATTAAATATGGAACAAATCTATATTCTCCTTTTTCTACATCAATTTCACAAACATTTTCATTGAATTGAGCAGCCATTTGAGAAACTGTTTTACTATCACTATCACAATATATTCTATTTTCTCCTTTAAATAATGAACCACCAACTCTTTCATTTTCACATTTCAAATAAATGAACAACTTTGTATTTTGTGGAATTACTATTTTCAATTGAGGTAACATATAGAATAATTGTTCCATTGGATTATAATCTGTAATCCAATCGAAACTTACTTTAGAATTATATGTAAATCTTTCCATCGCTAAAGGTCCATGAGATATCTTCATATTCTTTGAGAATATCTATAATATAATATATAAAACAATAAAATATACTCTAATTGTCATTGGAACTGGATATATATTATTATCTTTTAAATACGACACAATTACAAACTTTGATGGTTTATCAATGATTTGCCTATTTCCCCATACTTTCATCATATAATAAGTTCGATTCTATTACACCATTAGTAATAATATGTTAATATACCATTGATGAAGGTTCATCCATTAGTCTTTTACAATTTTCACCTGTAACATCTAAGAAGTATATTCTATTAAGGAGAAAATTTAAAAATCATTTATAGAAAGATATATCATTAAAAACATAGATATTTGAATCACTTTCATCTTTACTATGCCTTTCAAACTCAAAGTATACTTCTCCTACTCCTTTTGTTGGAGTTACTTCAAATGTATATTGATGTCTGAAATATACTTGTCTTGGAACTAGTCCTGGTAATAAAATGTGATGACTTCCATTAAATGGGTATATTTCTTCATGATATGCTATATTTCTATTGAAATTATAATATTTAGAAAAATACATTCCATTACATTCAGGTAATACATCTTTCAACAAAAACCAAGAAGCATTTACACTACAAAAACAATCTGCTGATTCTCGATTATATCCAATATACTATAACAATAATTCAATTATATAATATCAATACTTTTTGATGTTTTTCATCCCATATATTATTATCAATATACCAAGGTCCTTTAATGCCATGAGCATTCCCAACTAGAATCCATTTCTCTTTGTTATATTCTCGATACTAATAAAAGAATAGAATGAATATGATAACATACAGCTAAAATAGCATATGCATGATGATGAACAATTGGTAATTTTCCTTGATCACAGACTGAAAGTGTTGATATTATATGTCCATTACTATATAAAGTGTATAATTCATTCCATATTTTATCTAAATTATTCAACAATTCTTTTGAACTATATGATCTAGTAGCACAACCAGTAAAACAGGATAATTCACAACTGAAATAAGAACCTGTATAAAACACTTTCATTATTGCTTTTTCTAATAAACTAACCCACAATTCAGTCTGCAATAATGATTGAGCTATAATAACACCAGAACACTCTTTACTTGTCAATTGATAATCATCGACTAGTACACTTCTAAAACATCCATTGATATATATTTTAATAACATACTTACCATAAGGATTGTAAATTGGCCAACCATCTTTGTTTTGAGGATATATCATATTCTTCAAATAGGTTGTTCCATATAATGCCATATGATTAGTGATTGCCATTACTGGTGCAATATTAGAACAATCTCCCATTTCCATTTGTTTTACTGATGGTGATAAAAAGTCTCTTACTACTTCAGGAATAACATCATAAAACTCATTTGGTCTTCTCCATACACCTTTTCCTACTAAGTCTTTTATTTTGTTATAATCAAAATCATCTCTGAAATATTCTTCATCTGTATCAAATCTTGTATTATATAATTCATACTCACTAAATGGATTAACTGCAACTTCACCAATTCTTGAAGAATCTTTCAATATTTTGGTTTGTTCATTTTCTTCATCAGGTTTGAAAATAAAGTTATCTTCTTTTGGATAAGATTTTAACAACTGGTCAATATCATTTAAATACTTCTTTTTATCTTCTTTTTCTTTTGATGACAATTTTTCTGAAGATTTAAATAATGCTTTGGCATTATCTAACAGTCTTCTTGCTTCCGTATTTTTACCAACAGATCTTAAAGTTTGAGCGTATTCTAAACAGAATTTACCCTTCAGATAGTTTATTGGAGTAGCGAATGTTTTAATCGAAGACATTGGGTAACGATACTAAATTTAGACCATTTAAAATACCTGATTAAATTGTTCATTCGCTTTATCATCAATTAACTGTATCATCTTTAATATTTCTGAAATGCGCTTAATATTTCTTTCATAGCTATAGATCAATATAAATATGAGTTTACTTTGAGATTTTAGGAGAGGAAGTCAAAACATAATAACCATATAAAGCCTGGAAGTATAAACTTCTGGCATATAACCACAACTTCTCATTTTCTTTCTCTTTACCCTAAAGAATCCTTTAATAGATCAGAAATACTTTTTTAATAAGCTGTTCTACATCCTGTATTTTCATCAAATTCTCATTTAACAGTTATATAAAACGGTAAATTTTATAATAAAAAAAACAATCTACACCAACAAATAGCATTATTTACTAAATAAAACAAATAATTATTTCAATAATATGTTCTGATAAATCCAGTAGCACTGATAATCAACATAATTCTTCAAAAAAAATATACATTCTGGATTTATGTTTATGTTTGTGAAACTATCTTTGCTAACAATTGCTTCAAATATCTTTACTGATTTAGTACTATCATATTTCAAGTATAAAAACATGTTATTACAAGGCAATACAATCATCATAGAATTACTAAAATCAACTATGACTTCCTTATATAAATCATGAGTCGATAAATCTCTTAAAAATAATTGACTTTGTATTGCAGTATATACCTCAGGGACATCGATAATTGCATTTAAAGGAATTTTATAACTCCTTTCAAAAATCCAATCCTACATTGAAATATAAAAAAAGCAATACGAATTTATCAGTGTTTCTATTAAGAATCAAATCATTCCATTTATTCAAATAAGATTGTTGCAACTCTTCTAAGCGGCTGTTGAGATTAGAGGTAATAATTGAAGGATAATCTTGCAGACTGGCATTTTCGTACAATACAATTCCACCAATTTCACTAACATCATCTTTACCAGTTTTATAATATCCAATGAAATGAAAACGTTCATAATTTGTAATATTACATGATTTGTATAGAATATATGATAAATTTGGATATTGATTTAATATATAACTGGAATTCAAACCAAATAGTTGAAGATACTATAAATAAACATAATTAATAATACTTCAGGTTTCTTAAAATCATAATTCATTATACGATAATTAGAATGAACAATATTGTCTGGATATTTGTCTCTTAAGAACAAAATAAGATTATAACAATCGTTCAAACTATAATAATGTATAAATAAATGATAATAGTTTACTTTTTGGTTTGTTCAGAAATCAATTCTACTGCCATGCTATATATACTCTCATATATCAGTTTTTCAATGTTAAATGAATAGAAGAAGTCAATAGCAATGTTTGGATTAAATATATTAGTTGGTACATATCCATTATTATAATAGTAATACTGACATATAAATCGATTTTCTTTATCTTTGATTTGTAAGTAAATGAAATTAGATGAAACTTTTTCTTTCAAAACTCTATATTATATATAAGTGTAAAAGGTATAACTATACATATAAACTCCATCAATACTATCCCTTTCTGTTCTAAACTGCAAATTATCTGTGTTTAAGAATAATATTTCTTGCAATTCCTGTTTAATAATAATAATAATAATAATATAGATATAAATACAGTTCTACATCTCTTCACTTCATCAATAAAACGGCTAGAATGAAACAATTCAATAATAATCTTTGATTTAAACACATTATTCTTCTGAATTACAAAATTTAAAGGTAACATTTTCTCTCCTATAAAAGTTGAATATGATTGAAATATTGTAGCATAATTCGGCAAAGAAAAACTAGAGTTATGATCATCCATCAATTGATTTAAGAATTTCTCATAACGTTCTCTTAATTCAATACAATCATTTACTTTTTTCATATATTTTGCTTTCTTTTCTATTAATCCACTCTCATCACTACCTAAATCTCGTAAATTTATATCCAGCGGATATGGTAATGATAAATTATAATATAATATGTTATGAGAATAATGAATGTTAATTGATGTGTTGTGTTTAAAAGGTTTATTTAACTGCAATAATGATAAAGTGTTTGACTTTTGAATATTATCTATAAACGACTGTAAACCAAATATAACAGAAGATTTCATTTTGGATATTAATTTGGATGGTAATTCATATGAATAATACGAACTAATTCTATTATTAGAACAAATATAAAAACACTTTTGATCAATAGAATAATACCAAATTTGACAATTTCTCACTAAATTCTTCATGGAAGTAATATGATTTAAAACTATTGAATTATTATCATACTCTTCGTTCAGTGCTTGTTGTGATTTAAATGATATCCATTTACTATTATCATCTGTAGATAATGAAAAGAATGATTTATATTTCTTATCATTTTCACTAATTGATGAGAATTTATTGTAACAACACCAAAATGGGATATTTATATCTTCATGTCTAACTGTATAGTAATTGGAATTATTCAGAATATCATATATGATAGAAGGAGGATAGTTATAGATACAACTCGTATTATAATTCATAAATGAAATAATTACACTGCTTATATTTGATGCTACACATTGCTTTAAATTGTATATTACATTTTTGGGTATTTCAGAGTATGATTTTAATTCAAATCTATATAGATAATGTGTAGAATCAGAATAAAGTGACTTATGAATAATATATATTGTACTATAATCTGTTAATATATAATATTTGGATGATATTTTCTGATAATTCTCTATGTCTGATGTATTTATTTTTGCTACTCCAATATTGATCCATTCATCTAAATCATTCTCTGATCTTGGAGTTAATGTATTAATGTTAGAATATTCATCTTCTATTCTTTCTTCCTTCAATTCATTTTCATCATTCTTTAGCTCTTTTATGCATAAATGATCACTTTCTATCTTCAGTATTTTCTTATCATAATCATCAATGTTATTAATATAGAAATTAGGAATAAAATAGAGTGTTTTACTATCAGTATATGATGAAAAACTGACAAAATGATCTTTTTCCATTTCAATTATTTCTTCATTTCTCATCTTGTTTATGTAGTTAGTGAGTTGGAAGAGATAAGAATGACTTTTTATGATTCTAGTAACATTTTGAATTGTTTTATCAGATTGTTCATTATTTACAAATGTGTAGATATTAAACTGTAAACAATTGTCTAACATATTCAATAGAATATAACAAGGAGTATTTCCACTTTCAGAATATCTAATTATAAAAATAGTACTTATATATATACATATAAACAACTGGATCTTCATTGATTAATTTGATATTATCATCATTTAGAATTGTATTACTTATCTTCAATATACTTCCATTTCCATTATTACTCAAAGAAACACCAACAACAGTTCTATTTTGAAATGAAAATTCATTGTTCTATAAAATTATAATATATATAAAGCAAAATATACAGGATTAAAACAACAAGATGGTAAATAGAAATTCTTCATTTCATTATTTATATATCTTCTACACAAGTCAATGATATATTCTTTAATTTCATGAAACATATGAGAAGTTTCATAATTAAATTCCATTGGAAATGAAAGAATGATTATCTTCTTACCTCTTCTTTTCAATTGAACATACAAGAAATAAGAAGGAATATTATCAACAATATCTTTACTATTTCTGTTTATATATTGATATATAGAAGTATCTGCTGATGTAAAATAATAAGGATTAGTTGCAGTGATTAAATAATCACCAAATGTATTCCAAAATCCATCCTAAATAAAGATTATGATTAAAATTACATACTTGGTTTACTCCAAAATCAGGTACTTCTTCTATACTATCTGTAATACAGTAAGGAGTGTATAAATTGTTAATATATGTTTTAATATGACCATAATATTCTTTAACATTAGCTAAATGTTCATAAATATAACAATGTCTCAAAACTTCTACTGATAAGAATGTAACAACATCATTTGCTATTCTACTACATATTTCACTTCCCTTTTTGTTGAAATACTCAAAATCTAATTCATCATTTTTGATTTTATCTTTCAAAACTCCACTAATTTTATATTGAAAAGGGAAATATCCTTTTATATCAATTGAATACCTGTAATTACTTCTATTATGGATAATATATTGGAAATCCTTTTCATTAATATGATTCATTATTGTCTCTTTAAAATTGGATAGAAAATCATTAACAGGGATCTATTTAAGTAAATAAATCATTATATAAATATACAGTGAAATATTTTTCTGAATTGCTATCTCCTTCTTCTTTTATAATAATCAAAATTAACACTGGTAATTCATTAGATAATCTTTTCATCTTTTCTTCTACAGTCTCTTTTCTCTCCATATTATCTGTGCTTTTACTAAAAACCCTTGTAATTGGTCTTAATGACTCTAATTCATCATTTGAATAGGGTCTCAACCAATAATTTTGACTTACTGCAAATGTTTGATTGACAAACTTTTCAAGCTTTTTCTCAAGCTGTATTGTGAAAAAGTCTAGATTATCAGTATTCATTCTTAATAACTCACAAAACATTGTAATATCTATTCTTTTCAACGTTTTTGAATATAAATATTGTTTATATCTTGTAAAAGTATTTTCACTTATATCTTCACCAAGTTTAACGAAATGAAAGAATGTTTTAACAGCTGAATAATTCAATATGTTATTAACATCACATCTTATATCATTCAGCTTATTATTTGATATTCCTTCAGAGTTAAATGATGGTAAAAACAGTCTTGTAAGAGTATCATTTTCTGATATTTTTAATGATAATCTTTTAGGGTTGTATAAATGAACATTAAAATGAAAAGAGTCTATTGTGTGTTATATAAATAAATATACTTTGATGTATTGGGGATAATGATAATACCATATTCTGTTTATGTTTTTTATCTTCCATTAGGAATACAACAAATCCACTAACATTCTTTGTTTTAAATTCATATCCATAAGTCAAACTATGAGCTTGACAATACAGTTTAAAATATTTAACCAGATTATCATAATTATATTTAATATACATACTCTGAGCATCAGCTATTAAATATATATATATATATATATAATATTATAATTAAATACGATTTGTTAGATTTTCAATATTATTAGCTATTGAATGTTGAACTAATATCTCCATATTATTGAATAAATTATTCATATTGCAACATTTATTAGAATGACATTCATGGTTAGATTTACTACTCAAAGTATGATAATATAACATCAACAAATTATCTGCGAAATAACATGAATTATATAATATTTCATTTACTTTATAATCAGCCAATTCATCAATTTTATGATGATTATGATCAAGAAATAACATCTGATTATCTACCCATAGAGATACATAAATACATCCATCTTGAACTGACATTGTATAGAATATATGACAATCAAATTGCTTTTGATTATGCAATTGAGATGAATTATTTGGAGTAGGAGTTGAAGTAGGAGTTGGTGTAGATAAAGAATCTTCTGGAGAATCAAATTGATGTGGATATAATTTCAAACATTTGTACAATATAAAATAGTCACTTTGATTGGATTTTATTTCGAGGAAATCAGCTGTAACATGCTGTTCAATAATGAACTTTGCCACTTCATTCTCTTCTACTTGATAAGTCCAAGTTTTCTTTGTTAATGTTGGAATTTTGTCATTTACTGAAACCCACATTTGGCCATATATCTTTTGAAACATTAAGAATTCCGATGGTACAAATGAGTAATGGTCTTTGAGGTTTTGTTTTATTTCCTCAAGATAAGAATTATTCTTTTGTGGAAATGAATTGAAATGAACAAAATGAACTGAAGTATCTATATCTTCTACTGTAATATATATTAATAGTTCAGATTTCACATGTTTAATGATTTTATAATAAAAACAATAATCTGAACCATAACATCTTTCATATCCAATTTTTTCTAATAACTATTTTAATATAGAAATATATAGATATTATTTATACTGAACCAATTGATGGAACTTTACTATGAAGTTCTTGACAACAATAATCTTCTTTCTATAATAAATAATAATATAAAAGTAAATATAAAAAATACAAAAGAATACAAATCCAATAATTCAGTAAATAGATAAGGTGAAGTTCTAATAATCTCATGATAATTCAAAACTTTTGTATCAAATGATTTGATTGGATCAATTATTGATTGATATACTATTGGAATACACTCATATTGACAAGGTAATAACGAGATTTCCATTGTAATTTGACAATTTAATTGATCATTAGTTGATATTGTATATAATACAATAATTGTCTCATCATAATTATATCTCAGTTGTATTACAGAATAATTCAATCTTTCTATATATGAGATAATATCAAATCCTTCTCTTACTCTCTGTGATATATATATTCTAATATTCTTATTTGCTGAATAAGTTGTAACTTCATACAACTGAGATTTTGGGTTTATATAATACTTACTAATTGTTACGTATTTCCTATATACATTAATTGGAATTGACTTTGCTTCTGTTACTGCATAACTTCCTGTATTTAGACATATGCTTTTGATTATATCATCGCATTTCAATATAAAATTATCAACATTGATTGTTAAAAAACATAATGTTATATCATTAGTATTGATTGATTGAATTAGATGGTTATATTGCTGATTATTCCCAAAATTATAATATGTATTATCTAACAGAATAATTAAAATTGGATTTGCTGTATTATCTAAACGGTTTAATACATACATTGATTGCTTTAAACAGTAAGGAAAATTAGCTGGATTAGAATCTAAAATATATATTTTTTATATTATACAATCTTTGCTTTCAATGAGTGAATTAAACAATTCTTTCAGTGATTTTTCTATTATTGGATGAAATTTTGAGTAAACATCATCATAATGCGGACGAAATATCAAATTGTGTAAGATACACATACAATTCTTGTCATTATAAAAACATAATATAGATAATGATATTATTGCAGGTTCTTCCCTGTTATCAAATATGGTTTCGTTAAATAACTGATTTAAAAGATCACTAGCTTTATCTAAGTATAAATCACACAATTGTTTGTTATCATAGAGTAACCCAAATTGTGAACTTATCATAATGGATAGAACGATCTTATATTCAGAATATTCAAAGTATATCCCTTTAACTATTTGAATATTCTGCATTTCTGGCACTAATGATGTAGGTGTATATGGAGATGGTGTAACTGGATTTGAATAAGTATAGGAAGAAGTTGAATCTGATCCTGGTATGTGTTTTGCATCACTGTTGAATATAAGAGGTTGATGGTTGTAACCTCTTTTGAAATTGTCAAGAAAAAATAACTGTCTTTCTTGAATACCAAATTTTGATTGATTAAACACTTGATAGTTTAAATCTTGAGATGTCAAAGACATACTAAAAATATATTCGTTTCAAAATGACTTTCTCATTTTTCTCATCAACAACAAAATATTCTTATAAAAAAATTAAATAAATATTATATATGACATTATATTAACATCCTACGAAAACTAAACATCATTATTTAAAGAAGCATCTTCAGCAATCATAGGTATATTGTTAGCCTCATAACGGACATATTGGAATTGTTGCATTCCACTAGCAGAAGGACGAGTAAATTTACTAAAACCTGATTTATCATTAAATCTTGTTACTTCAGTCTCAATTACATTTCTTGTAGCTTCAAGTTCAGGGCTAGTTATAGGTGGAGGAGCAGGTGTAACTTTATTATCATTATTTGGAATATTCATCGGGCTTGACTTCTTTCTCCCAGTTCTACCAGATTTAGATGTAGCTTTACTATTCTGATGTAATACATAAATAGCCCAAACTTTTGGTAAAATCATAACAGAACAAACTACAAACAATGTTGCAGAAATACCACCTAATTCTAAGAATAATAACGCATCTGGCTCTTCATAGACTAATATTTCAACAACAATAATTAACACTTCACATGCAAACTCTGATCCAATTGATGTTGCTAAACTTCTTGATTCATTAAAATCATCTGTTAGAGTTCTAGTAGTCCAAGAGAAATAAACTCCAACACAAAGAAGAATTGTATTAACTGCAAATTCAAAAATGACATAAACAGAGTTAAAAATACATCTATTACTAACATATGTTTGAATATAAGTAGTTTTAGCTAAATATTTTGGCTCTTCATATCCTACAAATGGATCTATTAAACCCCATATTATTATAATAATTGCATGAACTAAAGCTATAATAAATATCCTCACAAATATTTGAGAATCAGTTACTGATATTTTTTTCAATTGTTTGTTAGTCAAAAATGCATGAACTCTCCACACTTTCAATACTAAACCAGAAGTAAACATAATCACAGATTGGAATAATAAACCATACAATAATGTGCAATCTATTTCTGAAAATGTTTCAAATCTAACACATGTTGATATAATTATTGTTATAATTCCCATAACATTAATAAATTGTAAGAAATAAGGACTTGTAAACTTGATTGTCTTTACTTTTCTATTTTTGAAAATAAAGAACATATATGATAACAAAATAGCAATGATTAATGAAACTAATGTCAATAATGCTATTCTCAATTCTGGTCGATATTTATACATTTCTTTTGGCGTAGACATATCACATTTACCATTACCTTGTGAATTTGGAATTATTGGATCTAAGGTTGCTACAAGTTGAGGACAAACTCTGCTTAATGATCCATCATCTAATATAACTGATACAGATGTTGGTGTGATAAATGAATTATATTCTGAACCTTCCAATTTTCCAAATGGCGTTTCAAAATCTAATCTCTGTGTAGCAGTTCTTAAATAATCAAAAAGTGGCCAATCACTTCCAATATTATCATTGTTCATTCCATCTAAAGCTAATTGAACAGCTGATACAAAACCATTAAATAGAGTATAAGTATTTGCTAATGATAATGTAGCTTTTGAACTTAATCTGTTTGATATATACGATTGAAATGATAATGAATTTGCTACTGTATCATCATTAATGAATGGTCTCAAAATTAAGCTTCCTGATATATATGATAAATCCTGTTTAGTAAAGAAAGATTCTTGATAAAATGCTAAAATTAATTGATTTCTAACTCCTTTTAAGTCATATAAGGTGTAATAAGCAACAAATTCAACTAAATCATCATTTGCAAATGCACAAAATATTGCATAATTAGAATCGCCAATTTTCATTATATCATGAACAAAACCATCTATAAATTCATGCATTTTATCCTCATCTACATCTCCTATTCTATATTCATATGTGGTAATATTATATTTCTTGCTAAAAGTGTTAATCATATTACCTATAGTCTTATTAAGATATGAATTCTTCATTACTTTACCAATTATATACAGTCTATCTAAATGTGAAATATTCATATAACTATAAACAACTGGTAGTTTCTGTAGAACAGTTTGCTGTAATTGAAATACATGAGAATCACAAATATCGTTTTCTGGTAAAGATATAGATGTGAATAACATAATATCATGTTTTGCTAACTCTGGCATTACTAAATTATAAGAATATTTTGAGCTACATCCAAATAATGCTACTAAATCATCATTATGTAACAACTTTCTTATAGAACCTTCATCTTTATTCTTAATTTCTTCTCTTTTATTATTCAGGTTTACTACTTCTAGTAATAATGCATAACCATTGAATGAATTCAGTTGATTATAATCATATAATAATTGCTGAATTAGTAACACATCCATTTGTGAAATATATCTATAACTATCACTAAAATCAGCTATATAACCAATAATTTTAGTTTTCAAGATTTCTGTTGAATTTGATTGACTAATATTACATATATATTGAGGATTATAGACAGCTTGAGCATTTGATAATGAACTATAATGATAAACATTAAACAATCTATCTTCTGTTATTCTTGCAGAAAACGTTCTTCTTGTTAATGTATTATCAATTCCTAAATAAACTGTACCAGATGGACTTTCATATTCTCGATTATTCAATAACGCTGATACTTTATCAGGTTCAAATGATGACGTTTTCATCACAGCTGTTAGCCATATCTTAAAACCAATATATAATCCTTCAGTTCTATAATTTGTTGTGAAAAACCCTGCTGTTCTTGTATTTAATATTGTTGGATAGTTTTTATCTGCATTTATAATAAACTCATATTTAGTATTAACTAAACCACTGAAATAAGTTGCCATTACTGTTACATTCCTAATCATATATCTATTTTCAATGAAATCATTTTCTGTTAAGAAGAATGTATACATATCTATTCCATTACCATATCTAAAACCAATATCATATAAATCGATATAAGCTTGTAAATTATAACTTGCTAAGCAAAAAACAATTATACAATGATCAATATCACAATAACTCTTCATAGCCAATAATTTTTTCTTATAATCATTAGCATCATAACCAATTGATTCAAAATGCAAACCAACACCTGAAAAAAGTGTAGTAAATTGATTTATTAAACTCATTGATATTTCACTAGAATCACCCAATAGATAAATATATCTGTCTTCATCAATTAATTCCATATACACATTATAGACTAATGACATTTGATCAACTCCTGCAAGTATTACATTCTTTAAACAATAATTCTGAGAATAATATCCAGGATAGAAATACAACAAATTTGTATCTTTCAAATATGGAATAGAAATAGAGAATTTCTGTGGATCATAACCTGAAAATAATACTACCACATTTGGATTATCAATGATACTTTTCAGATATTTTATATGTAAATTATCATCACCTTTATCATCATATACTAAGGGTATTAAAAAGTAAGATAATTGTCCATTATTCGCTTCTTCAATAAGCATTAATAATGTTAATAACATTGAAAGTGTATTTGTGTTTATTGCAGCTAAGAAAGCAACAACTGCTACTTCTAATTCATGTTTTTCATTGGATGTTACATTACATACTGTAAAATAACTCTTCTCTCCTGAAATTGGACTTGTCTTATTAAATCCATTATCCTGTAAGTATGTAAATGGTGAATTATATTCATATCTTAATACTACTGTTGTTATATCTTCTGAATCGACTATTCTTCTTAATTTGAAAATAGGCTTAGATCTTATATAATTATCATATCCAACATCGAAATTACCCAAATTATCAAAGTAATGTTGCGAATATAACAATTTATTCATTTCTGACATTTTGAATGTTTTATATCTATTTATTATAGTAATCCATGCAGATAATAATCTAAATAAAGATGATGAATAATCAGGAATAATATTAAAATCAACAATATTCTTTATTGCATCATCGATATAGCTTAAGTATAAATCTTCAGGATCTGACAGTGTTACATAGTAAAATGGAGAAAAATCATATAGTTTATCTATCGAAATGAATGAAAAATAAGCTTTAATTAATTCTCTTAAGTTTATCCAATTGTTATTATTGTTATTTAAATAATTCATCACCTTTTTATTTAAATCAATAGCTAAATAAAATTCTTCACCTCTGTTATATAAATCAACTAATACTTCATCTAAATAAGTTATGTTTTCAACAATGAAAAACTGATAATTAGACATTCCATAACTAGTAAAACAATCTCTAGCCATTCTATAAGCATATTCATTTTCTTTAGATGCTAAAAACACAACTTTACCTGTATGAGCTACAGATATAAGTAACTGTGCTTCATAATTTATATATCTAGACCAGACTAAACCATGAGATATCATCTTTTTACTACATCTAAATTCCTCATTATAATGAACAGCAAATATCATTGTGTCTTTTAAATCACTAAAAGTCTTAGATTCTTCAATCATATCTTTACACTCTGTACTTACTACCATAAATACAGCTGCAATATTTCTATAATTTGATGATTTATAATTATTAACAAAATTTTGACATGTATTAGTCGAATCAATTCCATAATAAGTTGGTGCAATTAGGTATGTATCATTAATTATGGTATATTCTGAGTTCAATAACTTCAAAAAATAATAGAACTGAACTTTCAATGATTTATCTAATGAAGTATCATAAATTAACTGTATGATAATTTGTCTTGATTGTAGAGTAGTCTGTTTATGATCCTTGTGAGATACAATACAAATACTTGCATTAGGATATGCCAAAATCCATGTTTCAGGTTTAAGTGAAAACTTATGTTCAACTATATAATCTATTTCATTATTATATATATAACCTAATCTGAATGATTTATATAAATAATTATTGTCAGCTATATTTGTTCTTCCAAAGGGAGTATCAATATCAGTATATTGTAAATAAGTAAAGATTTCAATTGGATCAAAAGAATTACTCAACGTTATTCCATCATGAAGTATTTTTACAGCTGTATATGAATTTGCCATTACATTTGAACTTCTATTAATTGCTAAATATTGATATAAAGATTTTTTCAAATTCTCATTAACAACTATTTTATCATGGTAATTATAATCACTTATAAAATACAAATAATTTGTATATTTCTTATCTAATTGTAATAAATCAATCTCCTTAGCCAATAATATATAAACTTTCTTTGTTGCTGGTTCAGTTGGTGAATTATAAACAGTATAAAGGAATTTTTCCATTGAATATGTTTCTATACCAGGTATAAAAACCAAGGCACAATGATCATTACTATACTTTACAATAGTAGAAAATAGATCTTTAGTATTATTGAAATATAGTTTGAAAATATCATTACCAAATCCTGATGAATTACACATATACTGTAAATTCTCTACAATATAATTCAAATACACATATTCAGCTTCATATATTATATGCATGCAAGTATCAGTATTATTCATTTCAAAATATACTAAGAGGAATTGCAAATACTGATTCGGGACAATACTAGTGAAAAGAACATGTTCATCACAAATTGTACCACTAAGTATATATGGAACTAATAAATATTGATTATTCTCTCTTAAAGCAGGTATTGCTTTCTTTATACATTTATTACTATCACCTCCTATTATAAATTGAATTCCCAATTCATTAAAATAATTCATTGCTTCATAACAATCTGGATTTTCTGGTGCATATAATTCATAACCTATTGTATATCCATTAATTATTTTATTTTGGAATAATTCTATAATGCCAGCTATTGCACCTTCTGCCATTGAATCTAATGATGAATATGTACTTAAACTAGAAGCTAAAATACCAAATTTATATGTTTTAGATTGTTTACCACAATCACAAACCAATTGTTCTCTTGGTGATTTTGGGAAATTCAAATAAAAAATAGGAGAGGCAAAATGAAGAATATATTTACCTTTACTTATATACTCATATAAATACATATAATGTGGGAATGTTGGACATTTGGTTAATGTAATAATCTCTCCTGTTGGTAAAGGTAGTTGCATTCCATTATACTTTTTCATTGATATAAAATCTACAATATCATAGTTACTATCAGTAGCATAATGTAACATTTTAACAGATAAATAACTGTAATAGAAGAATGGATTTATATCCATTTCATTATTATATAAATCACTATGTAAATCTAACAACTTCAACGCTTCATCAGATAGATTGTCTAAAGCAAATGGAGTTGCTATCATGTGAGTATATATATCACTATGTTTAATATTTGCATTTTTAAATAAACCAACTCCACCATCACTAACAATAGTAAAATGGATTTGACTTTTACACTGCTCAGCTAAAGCATTAAATAACTTATTATATTCGAAATTATCAAGAGCATTTATCAATACAGAATCATCAGTGATTAATTCGCATATTCTGCTTGCTATTGGGTTGAAATCTATTGAATCTCTAGAAACAACTTTGAATTTAAATGATATCTTTGCATGCTTATATTCTAATTCAGCAGTTATAGCTTCAACTAATTTATGTGAATAAACACTGTCATTATATATAATTCCATATGATCCACTATTATTATTATTTATCAAATATGAAACTAAAGTCAAAAGAAAAGACGACATAGTCCAATGGAATGAAAAAATGTAATTATTAGCTGTTCTATCTTCAACATTTGTTCCAATATAAAACAATACTTTTTTCAATGATTTTAATTTTTCAGCAAAGAACATTATAACTGGTTCTCCTAATCCAATTATCATTTTAGATTTCTTAAACCATTCATCATTAACAAAATCGCCTGATTCGAAATCATAATGAAATAATCTGTAATATGGTTTTATTATTTTCCCACTAATACCTTCATGCTTATTATTAATCTCATCAATTGCAATATAAACACCAGATTCTAAAGCAACTCTTACATTAACATCTTCTATTGAACAAAACACAGCAATATTATAATAGTCTTTTATTTCTATTACAGGATTATCTGGATCTTCATAGTTACATATTTTATCAAAAATAATATTCTCCTGCAATTCAGAACTATTTCTGTCATATGTGTATATAGTAGTTAAATTATAATACGAATGTCTGTACAATATATTGAAAGCAGCAGATATAACAAATTCTTTATTAATCGAACAATGACCAGATGGTAAATCATATGTATCAATCAAATTCTTTCTGATTGGTTCAACTTCAAATGTATTATAACGATTTGTAACATCATAAAAAGCAACAATACTATTGGCTAATCCACTTTCTAAAAATGTAACTTGTGTTTGAATTGAATAATAATAATTATAAATATTTGCCAACACTTTACTACTTTCAGTTGATCTTGAATAATCATTTGTTACTATACCATATGTATTATCGTATATTTCATTCTTATTTCCAATAAAATTCTCAGTAAATGAAAAGTAAATCTTGTATTTACTCCTTTTGTTTTTGTTAATATATTTATTATAAACTTCAATAAACAATTTATGCTCAACAGGAATAGTGATAACTAAAATACTACCTCCATTTGGCAATTTAATCAAAACATCTTTCATAAACTGATTATAAAACGCTTCAGTATTATTAGATTCATATTTGTATAACTCTATTGAATAAGCAACTGTTGCTGATTCTATTGTATCTGCTATTTTAACAGATTGTTTTGAATATAACAAAACACAATCTTCTCTTGAACTCCATATTGGTGATTTTAAAATACCATTTACTAACGTTTCTATTGAAAATCCATTCACAACATATGAACTACAACCATCTGCATAAATTGGAATACCAAATGACCATAATAAAAACTTCTTTTTCTCTTCCACTAATTTCATTAATTTCAGTGTTTTTTCATCGCTTATAAATGTAAATACATGTTTTATATTATGATTAATGTAATATTGAACTATATCTTCTATAGATGTAGTTTCTTCATCCTGTAATAATGGAACATAATAAACAGCACATCTACCAATTTCATACAAATATTCAGATAAAAAATGAATTAATCTTTTCATTTGGTAAGATATTCTATTATATCTTGGACTTGTTGATACTATTAGACCAATATTTTCAACTGCATCTTTTCTATCAAACAAACGAGAAGCTTCATCTGTACACATGTGAGTATCATTCACCATGATTAAAGGATTCTGTGGAATTGCTTTATCTGTTAATATTTTTATTTTTGTATCACCATCATTCATTCTAAACACATACAATGGATATTGAAGTTGATTAGATAATGAGAATTTTAAATCACCAATTACAGAATCTAATACCATCAACTGATGAATAATATAATCTTCTGGAAGTTCACTTCCTAATGATTTTACACCCATGTAACTATAAGCTTTAAATATATTACTCATTACTACAACATCATAAATTGGATACTTCGAAAAAACATCATAATATGGTAATAATTTCATCATATTCTGTTTTACACTATCTAATTCATGAACGGGCAAAACTGTAACCACAGTGTATGTGTAATTGCTATAACCATCTTCATCTAATAGATATGAAGTTCTTGCATTTACATTAACAATTACATACTTCTTTATATCACTAAACTGTTTAAATAAAGTACTGTTATGTATTTTCACTAACTCTTCATCATTAAGATTCAAATAAACAACTAAACTATCAATAATACTACTTTCTTTATTAATCAAATCTTGTAATATATCATCAACACTCATTCGTCGAGTAAAATATATAAGGGGAGTAATTGGATCAGCACAATATTTTTCAATAGTTCCTTTAAAATATTCAGCAACATTGTCATCATTAGGAATAGTACTTGAAACATATGCAAAATAATTAAATCCTTTTTGAAAGAAATCAAATAATGTTGTAGTAAAAAACTGTTTGGTTAAACAACCAAAATGATAAACATGTGGATTACAGTCATTCCCATCCCAAGGACTTATGGAATAAAACATTCCTTTAAACTCCTCTAAAACAGGATTCAATGAATTTAATATCGATTTATTATGATATCCTATAACAAATCCAATTCTATGTTCTTCGAAATAATGTCGAACAATCTCTATGGAGTTGTTTAAATTAGTACTTTCCAAACTAACTGGAACACTTTCATATTCTATATCAGTAGACTTTTCTTCAGCATATGCAGTAATAAACATGGAATATAATGCATCATAATAAGGATGTTTATCATTATTTACTAACGATATTATATGATATACATCTTTATTCACTATATATCCGTTATTTGCATTCTCACTATTATATTCACATATATCAATTTGTTTATTAGTGGCTAAAAATGGTTTTTGAGATCTAGTTAATGATACATCCGATATTTTCCATATAGCTCCACTATTAGTAGAAGGATCAATTGTTACAGCTGATTTTAATGTATAAATTGAATATAATTGTTTATTAAACCTAACACGAATATCAGAACCTTGTGAATATGAAAATGATGAAGGTAATATCTGAAATTCTAATAACGAACTTGATTGGATACTTTTATAAAAATTCAAAATCATTGACAATGCAATATAACCTTGAGATTCTATCTGATGATAATATTGATATAAAAAGGAAGTTCTCCATGCTGTGGGTTGGTATAAATGGAATTGAACTGTTGAATAACCTTCCCATTTAATACCAGATTTACTTGCTGATAAATAATCTTGATAACTAAAATCTATCATAAAAACATTATCAGATGTGTATGATTTAGTTTCATAATATTTCATGAAATTGTTCTTATTAATATCAGCCATCAGTGTGATTATAGTTAGATTCTTATCTAATATTTCTAATTCATATTTATCAAGTCTTTGTTTATAAAAATTAACATCGTTACTCTCATCAACATATATAATTTCTCTACAATTCTTTCCATAACTTCTACAACTATATTCACATGCTGATTTACCATATTCACCATTTAAACACACTAATACAAAACCTCTTTTTAGTTTTGGTGTAACATAATAACTTATCTGTGACATTGGTGTTAATGATACATGAAATACATGAGGATTACAATACTGTCCTGTCTCATAACCAATTGCAAATATATATGGAGATAAAACTTTATTTTCTAATATTCTACTCAACAATTTCTTTCCATAATACATTATCACTATTTCTATATTTTTCGATATTATATCTTCATATTGTGCATCTATTGTATCACCAACTGCTTTATATAATAACATCTTTGCATCAAAATGATGTGAATTCTGCAATAATGTGTCTAACGATTGTAATAAACTGTTAAAGAAATCAGGATAACTTTCTCCTTCAATATATCCTATTCTTAGAACTGGCATTTCTTCTATAAAACCTACTTTACATGTATATAAATCAAATTCCTT
Organism: Proteromonas lacertae; assembly: GCA_002245135.1. NCBI lineage: Eukaryota > Bigyra > Opalinata > Proteromonadidae > Proteromonas > Proteromonas lacertae. Next base: position 176,975 of record NGBS01000004.1, read on the forward strand.
TAAATCATAAAATGGTTCTCCTTGTATATTGGTCAATAACAATGTAAAATGTGCAAAATTACCACTCAATACTTGTGCTATATATACATTACGTTGCAAATTTAAATTGTATTGAAGTATAATTTTACCATATGAATAAATCAACTCCAAATCATCAATGTAAGGTATTAGATAAACCTCACCAAGTGTTTCATATTCTGTAGCTTCATTTAACTTTCTAATTAATTCAAGAAACAATATTCTATATAAATAAATAAATAAATAATATATATACGTAGAATATTCTGCATCTGTTATTACTTCACTTGGATTAGATGTCAATACATCATTTAAACCTAGATTATCGATAAACGAAGATGTTGCTGGATTATCAAAGAAATAACCAGACATTACATATATATTCTCCATTATAGCATTATTAGCTTTAAGGAAACGTTCATCTACATTTGCTACACACAACATTACCTTATGTTTTAAATAAATATTACTTGATGAATAAGCTTTGATTGAATTTAGAAGTATTGCATCATCACCATAAAAATTTACAATAAAAATCCTTTCAGACACTTCTAAAGATGTAAAAAGCTCTGTAAATCCAACTTCATTTGTAGGAAATTTATGAGAAATTACAGTGAATGATAATCTCTCTGCTAAATTTGCTGTTACATTATATTTGCATGAATTTTTCTCTGCCAAGATCAAGACTTTATGGAAACCATCTTGAAAAAATGTGATTAAAGCTATAATATAAAATTTATATAAATACTTTGTTTTATAGGTTGCTGTATAAGACCACCTCTAACAATATTTGTAGTACAACCCATACAAGCAGAAAAGGATGGATAGAAGTATATAGATTTATCATCATAAAACGGGTCTAATGGGGATCCTCTTTCACTATCTGAATATATTGACGTTAACTCTAAAGGTTGATGATGATTAAAATAGAAAATTTCATTTCTAAGCTTTGCATTACTGATGTACGACTTTAGAATCACATTTGGGGATGAATCTGTGTAAATATCTGAGTAAATATATATTTTGGGGGTAAAACTCCAAACTGATTTAAATATAATAAGAAAAATCAAAAAATAACACATCGTTACATCAAAGGTCAAACGTGTTTGAATTAAATTTGGTGTTCGAAAAAAGTAATCCATCTTATTTCAAAATCTACAGACTTTAAACAAACACAATATCAAAAAATAAAAAGCTTATTATAAGGCAAAAATATCTACAAAATTGATTATTTAGTTTTAGTTTTAAATCCAGAATTAGGTGGGAATATACTATTCAGATTAAAATAATACTAAAAATATTTATACTTTATTGGTAATTGAGGTATTGGACGAGATGGTGGAGGTCCTACTGTTGACATTGCTTTATGTTGGCCATTTATCATCAAAGGAGTTGAAGAAAGTGGATTCAATTGAATAATACCATTAATAGTTCTATACTTTCCATTATTACTATTTCTCCCAATCACACCATCACTCAAACTATAATTATCCAATAATCCACTTCTGGATGGTGGTTTTATAGGTAAATTGTTCTTATCATCTTCTTTATATTCACTAAATATATTAGGTAATGCAACTAACCTCGATCTGTCACTTGGAAGTGGAACATGAGGCAAACCTCCACCCATCATCATATCTCTCTTAGATTCATCTTTACTCCTCTTACGCTGATGTCTTCTACCACCTCTTTCACCACTAACATTACTACTGTGTTTACTTTCATCATCACTGCTCTTGTAATGGCCAATTGTTTCTAAACTACATCTACTTCTTAATACATATCGATTTCTTTCTTCTTCTTTATTTTCATTTTCTTTATTATCTTTAGATTCTTCACTTTGTCTTGATTTGACATTAATATCAACAATTGGTTGTAAAATTGGTAAAATTTTGTTTTTAGACACATTAAATTCACAACCATCTCTTTCAAAGGCTTCTTTCAATTCAGGTAACAATTTATCATAATGATCAGTAAAATAACGATGATCTAATAACTGGTCACAATTATATCTCTTATCAGAGTCGCAATATAAACAGGAATGAATAAAATCAAATGTTATTGAATCTAATGAATTTAAACGATCAACTAAAGGGACTGGATCACTGCACTATTTAAATATAAATAAATAAATAATATAAATACTTCTGGTATTTGAACACCTAGATAAGATGGATTAGTTTCAAATACGTGAATCAAATGAGGTGATAAACTACCTAAACATCTAACTATATGATATAATTGATCAATATCACTTTCTCCAGGAAAAAGTGGTTTACTTGTCAACATTTCGGCGAGTAAACAGCCGATTGCCCAGATATCGCAAGGCCTACCATACTGAGTATCTCCTACTAGTAATTCTGGACTTCTGTACCATCTAGTAGACACATAGTCTGTATATTTTGCATCTGGTGCTGATAATGTCCTTGCAAAACCAAAATCACTTAATTTCACTACTCCATTGCTAGATACAAGGATGTTTTCTGGTTTTATATCTCTATGTATTACATTTAAAGTATGGATATAATCAGTTGCACTTAGTAACTGAAACATTATCTTTCTTGCTTCATTCTCATCCATACCATTTCCAGAATCTTCAATTAATTGCAATAAATTACTTTGTACATATTCAAAGACTAAATACAACTTCCCTTTATTCCTAAAATGCTCGATTAGTCTAATGATGTTCGCATGATGCAAATTCTACAGAAATATATATACCCGAATTATACTCTTAATATTCTAATTTCTCTTATTGCTGTTTTCCTTACAGCCTCATTCATATCTGGTTCTTTGAATTTCTTGATAGCTACGATCTCACCAGTGTCTTTATGACGAGCTTTTAACACAACTCCATATGTTCTAAGTATTAAATAGTATAATAATTATACCCTTCACCTATATGAGCCAAGATCTCATAGTTCTCCATCAATTTATTGATTTAATGAATATATATAAATACAATTAATCACTTATTTCGATTTTTAAGAGTTCTATTCTTCTATTCAATTATAAAAAAAGTCGTTACAAAAATTGCATCTCACAAATTCGAGGAATTAAGTGTTCTTGAAATGCATTATGACAATTATTTATGTTATGTGCATAGTAAATATATGTTTATATGGAATAAAATCCCCAAAATGACAATCATTTCAATAATAAAAAAATTAATCTATTCTGTGCAACATAGCAATGCAACACCTCTTATAATCCAATGAACTGGTTTATAATCTCTACTTGGGAAAGTTACATTAAAAATCAGATATTTATCTGTTCTTTGTGGATATTTATAACATGGACATTCATAACCACCATAAGGACCATAATCTCCAGCTTTGTTCTTCTTCTGTGCACTTGTCATAGCTGATACTCTTAATATTGGTAATGGATGGAATAACTGTTTAGGAATTGATTCAACTAATGTACCATCAGACTTATTCCAAGCAGCACCATCCAAATATAATCCATAAACCAAAACACCTTCTTTTGGTTGAGATTTGATCCTATCTTTATCAAGATATTCTGTTACTTCACTATAATATGATATATCATCCAAAGACCATTTATCTTCAGTATGAGCTCTAGTAATATCCTGTCTCATTGCTGTTAAGAAACCTTGAGGATTAAAGAATCCAGTTAACCAGAAACAGTTTGGTTGCCCTCTTTCCAACCAATTTCTTAATTGTGAATCACGATCTATTAAACCAGTATACCATATACCTAATGTGGGTGATATCCAAGCAATTTCACTACCAGTTAAATCATATATCCATGTCTTTGGAGGTTTTGCATCATAGATTGAATTCAATGCATCTATCAAATCAGGAGTCATTACAACTTCACCTTTTAATGCTTGGATTAATAATGACAATGTCTTATGGACGATTTCTAATACATTTTCCATTCTTTGCACTTCTTGGTATAAGAATATATTTAATGGTTCACCTAAACCACCTAATTTATCAATACTTGTCATATAGAAATCTTCATCATAGAATTTGGGTAACTTCTCTAGCAATTCTTCAGCTTTATCTTTCACTATATCTTCTCTTGTTCTACCACTACCTGTATTACTTTCTTTAGGCAATGTTTCTGATACTGTAGCAATCATTTGATGTACTTCTTTAGTTCTAAATGTAAGTGAAGCATTAGGATGTAATCCAAATATTTCTGGTGAATCATCATCTGGATATTTCTGTATAAATTGTCTATACACTTCAATATCATTCTCATCAGGAATTGAATACACAAAATCATTCGGCATTTTATTCACCATATGTGATGGATTGAATGAGAAATTGGGTGCTAACGTTGGAGGACCTACCCATTCACTAACATATGCATTAAACAGTCTTCTATCCATTTCATCAGTGATTCTTCCACCATATTGCACTTCACTTATCATATATCTCAGTGTTTGCCATGATATTGGACCAGCATCCATGTGTTTCTCTAAGAAGGTTATACAAGCTGATAAATCAGTATTATTATATTCATATGGAATATTCCAACCTAATGAACCATATTTACGTCTTTCTTGTACGATTGAGTGAATGAAACATAATGAATATAATAATATTCTCCATTGATTATTATCTTGTCGATCTAAGATATCTTGATCAACGATTATTGTATAAGAACGATACATACCAGCTTTCAATCCTTTTGGTGGTTCATTAGTTAATTTTACTGACATATGTAATAAACCGATTGGGAAATTATTATCAGGTTCAGCGGTTATAAACAATCTAAACTCTTCATTGATTGGTTCTTCTCTTCTTTCAAAGGTACTTTCTAGAGATTCCATATATTTCAAATCCAAGTGACAGTTCTGTAATAATACCCAATTACCATTTACCATTGATTCTTCAATTGTTTTTTGTGCTATTACATCTTGACCTTCACCCATAGAAACACAAGTAATATCCTTCTTTCTCTTCTTTGCTAATTGTTCAATACTTTCAGTTGGATCTGCACCAGCTGATAATAAGCAAATTGCTGGTGTTTTTTCAGTCATATCTTCAAATAGTGTAACTATTGAATCATTACAAGGTTCTATATATTTTGGACCTAATACTGGAATAACATTTCCATCCTTTTGTACAATAGATTCTATTGATTTTATAACTTCTTGCAAGTTTAATATCAGTCTATCTTCTCTTAATGTTCTAATAATCATCATTCTTCTGAATAAACCAATCTCTTTTTGATTCTCAAATTGCATTTCATACATTGGAACTGGCATTTTCTCAGGTTCATCACTTTCATACCATACTTTCCATGATTGTTCATCTCTTGCCATATCTTCTACCAATAAATTATAAAAATGACAATTCTCTGATAAGTAAATTACATTTAGCCAGACACTATCACTCATCCAATTGAATGGTTTTCTTTTTACTGTATTTATATCCAAAGATGCACCTCCTTTTAATAATGTCATTACATCCTGTTGATTGATAATCTCAGCTGCTGTTAATATCTTTAATAATACACACAATAAGAAACTTAATTTATCTTGTACATATAAACCACGATTAATATATCTATAAGTAATATAAGTCAATGTAGAGATAATATTAGTGACTCTTTGACCTGTTAATACTGCCTTTGGAGCTGTAATCATAGATCTTTCGAATAAACCTAAGAATTGTCCTAATGATGTTTGATACATTGTTGTAATCATTGAAACATCACAAATACTGAAATACAATACACTTCCTCTTGTAGCTACTGGTCTATAATGTTCTCTCTTTTCATTAACTGTAGCTTTGGTTGCTGCAGCTGCAACTAACTTCTCACTCACTTCTGCAGCTTTACGTTTTGTATCTGCTAAGACAGTGATTAATTCTTCATCATCTAATAGATTACCTTCATTATCAGTCAAACGTTGTAATAAAGCAGCATCTAATTGTAATAATGCTTTCGTATTGTTTGCTACTGAAGCTAATACGGATTTTAATTGTTCTTCTAATGATTGTTGTTCTTGTTGAATAACACGACCTAGTAATTGTTCTTCTAAACCTTTCATTGTTACAGTAAAATCGACTAATGTTGTTCTTGCCTGTAATTCTGGTGTAAATAATGGATTTGGTAATCTGGTGAATATATATAACATAAATGATTTATCCATTTCTACCATCTTACTACCTAACATAATATATTCAGTCTTTGCTTTTTTAATAATCTCTTTTTCTAATACTGGATCTAATAATGGATCTACTTCATGTTCTACACCAGTAATAATCAAAGTTTTACCTTCTTCCATAGCAAATTCCAATTGATCTCTGAATTTAGGATGAGATAATGTAGTAGAACCATAATCAGGCATATTATTAGCTTCTAAAGCTCGAATCCAATTCAAACCTTGTCCTTGTGGATCTATTAATAATGGGAATCTTGTTGTTCTTGACATTTTGACTAATATACCATTCTGTATAGAAAGTGAATCTGTTGGTAAACCTTGAACTGCCCATTCACCTGTTGTACCAGCATCTACTAAAAATGAATTCAACTCAAAATCATCAGATTTTGGAATTCCTCTTTGTGCTATATCAGCTAAGAATATATCTCTTCTTAATATATCTCTATATTGTTGATTAAACGGTCCACAATAAGATAAGAATGCACAAGCTAATGCTACATCACCAATTAATGATTTCTTCTTAGAGGCAAAGTGTTTGGAATCTTCAGTCCAACGTACTTGTTCTCCTGATAATCCTTGAATCAATGCAGTTGCTTTTTCCATTCTTCTTTTTGTCGATTTTGCATTTTCTTCAATTCTTGTTTTCTCGTTGATTTTATCTTGGAAATCAGCTTGTAATTTATCTAGTACTTCTTTACATTCAGCTAATCTTGATTCAGCTTTGTTTAATTCCTTTTGAGCTTGATCTAATTTTGCTTCTGCTAATCTCAATGTTTCTAATTTTGGTTTTACTATCTTTGAAGCATCATGATATTGAGCCATTGCTCTAACCCATGCACATAAACCTTCTGCTGCTTTTGATGCATTTCTTGCTACAGCTGGTGTAAATTGTTCTAAATTCAAATAAGGTGATAATAATTCTATTGTTTCTTCATTGATTAAATCTTTCTTAAACTCACAGAATTGGAATAATTTGGTTAAGAACTTTGCATCAGCCAACATTCCCTTTTGTGCCATATTGTATGAATCTTTCAAGAAATCAATTAATGTCTTTTCTTTACCAATACCTAATGCAACTTGTGTTGGTTCAACTCTATTCAAAGGCTCCATTTCTAATATAATCACACAATCAAACACAATCTTGATAATATCAGCTGGTTTTGGTAATTTCTTTAATTCTACTAAATCTGATTGTTTAATGGATCTTACAGCTGCATCCGCTGCATCTAAATATGGTTTTGCATTTGCTAAATCTTCAGCTGCTGCATCTTTCTCCACTTGAATTGCATTTCTTTCAGCTTCTAATTTATCTCTTATTTCTTCTACTACATCACTCTCTTTCTTTGCTTCTAATGATTTGGCTTGTAAATTACCTAACATCTCACTAGCAGCTTGTTCAGCTTGTAATAACTCCTTTTCTTTATCAGCTAATTCGATTTTCATCTTTTCTACATCTTTTGCACCATCTGCTAATTTGGTCAAACCTAATTGAACTCTCTTTTCATTATCTTGAATCTCATGTAATTTCTCACTATATATCTTCATATAATTATCTAAGAATGATAAGAATGATCTTGGTGTTTGATAAACTTGTCTTCTCATTTGATTGAAGTATTTATCACATGTTAAAACAACTTCGTTATGAACATATCCCATATGTTTCATTAAATTACCTTTCACTTCATCTGTTGCTTCAATATTGAACGATGTTAAGAAACCTCTTGATACATTAATCAAAGCTTCTTCTGGCCATGGTAAGAACCAATCAATTGTTGTACCTGTGATTAAACCTGGGAATTTTCTAGCTCTTTCTGCAAACATTCTAGACATTGGTGACATACAAATAACTAAATGTAAATTACGTCTAACTCTTTCAATGAAATATTTTGCTAAGTTTTCTAATGTATCAACGAAATCAGGATTTTCTTTCAATGCAAATGGTCTTATTTCACCAGACATCATTGTCATTTCATCTTTTGGGAATAAACCAACAATTTCACCTGTTGTTAATATATTATTAATATATTCTAAGAATCTTTCATCTTTAATCATTGTTTCTGTAAATAAGAATGTAGATGGTTGACCTAATTGACCTGCAGCTTTATATATAATTCTCAAATCATCTAATAATGAATTGATATTATAATTCTTAGTTATTGTCAAGGAATACACTTTCTGTCTAGCAATATAAGATGCTAATTGTGTTAAAGATCTTTTACCAGAACCACCAACACCAACCAATAATAAATTACCTTTTGGACATCCTAACACTCTACTAATTCTCATTAAATGTTTCAAAGCATCATCAAACAACACTAATCTCATTGCTTTGGATGGTCTTTCATCATTATGTTCTTTCAAGAATTGTTCAACTCTTGTACGAATATCTTCTAACTTAGGACCTAATTCATAGATTCTGGGTGCTTCTTGTTCCAATGTTCCATCTGCATCATATACATCATCTCTTAAGAAATCAACAAAGTATGATTCATATATTCCAGTTTTACCTACCATTTCTACATATGTCTTATTATTGACTATCTTTTCTAATATTTTGTTTTGTGTCTTTAACAATGCTTGTTTATCATCAAAATTAGTCAATTTATCTGAAAACACTCTGAAACATTCATGTCTCCATAATTGTAAGAATATTTTTGGTGATGTTATTTCGTCTTTAGTTGTTCTTAATATACCTTGGAATACTTTACTTAATTCTCTCATATTGAAACTATAATGGAACTTAGAAGGTGTTGGTAATAATGTCTTATTAGCCCATTGCCATAACTGAATTGTACCATTAACAATCTTTTCAACATACTGTCCAAAATTATCTGGAAATTCATTCGTTTCTAACCATCCTCTTATCATTTCACCATAAATACCATCAATCACTGGAACATCGGGTAATGTCATATTAAACATATAAAATCTACCTTTTAATCTCTCAGGAATATCATTCTTACCACTTCCTGGATGATTAATTGCAGCTATATACTGTAATCCTTCAATTGTCTTCATATCGCCTCTTCTATCTTTATCTAAGAATGCAAACATATTCACTTCTACTAATTGTCTTACTAATTCTAAGGTTGGTTGATCACCCCATTCATTAGGTTCAGGCATTGATAAATCATCCATAAATAATGTCATTTTTCTACCACCTGGAGGTCCAAATGTTCTACCTCCTCTTTTATCTAATTCTGATTCAAAAGATGATTGGAATAATCCAGCTGTTGTTGCTGATGAGAAATTCATTCTCTTTACCATCATTGTGTCTGTTTCTACTTCTTCTAAAAACATCATACAAGTCGATGTCTTTGCTGTACCAGCACCACCTACTGTCATTGTTGGTTTATTCTTCTCATAGGAATGCTTTGATTAAAAACAATGATCTTGAACTATCAGCTGTTGGAACTAATAAAGTTGTATAATCAATATATGGTGTTTGTGGATATTCCCAAGGTTCTGCTTTCCATAATTCCCAATCCATTGAATCTATATTGATATGATAATCATAGATCGTTTTAGCTGGATCGCCTTCTTTAGCTAATGGAGGCATTAATTTACTCTTTGTTCTTAAATATTCATCGAATTTTGTTCTATCTTCCAATTCTAATAATCCACCAACAGTCCAAGCTAATGCGAATAAAAACACTCTTTCTAATTCTTCTTTTAAATCATCAGTAGTTTGACTGAAATCACCATGCTGGATTAAGGATGATAATAATATACACATTGACTTGATTTTACCAACTCTACAGCATTTGATTGGTTCATTACATTTGGTTAATATAAATCTAAATGTTTCACCATATCTTGTTCCTTTATCTTGACCTATTATATTGGTGAAGAAATCATGCAATATTGGGCTATAATTCTCATTAATTGTCTTTAACCAAGCTTGAACAATTGGATACCAACCTAAATTACTTTCTGATACATAAATAATACCAGCTCTACTAACAGTAGCAGGTGAAGCATTCTTTAAATTCTCAGCTTCAAACATAAGCTTGACATTATCAGTCATTGGAATACGATCACCATTAGCTAATGTTAATATCTTATTATCATCTAATACAGAGTTCAAGTTTTCAATCCACAATGCATCAACTGGACCATCACAGATTAACCATCTTATATCTTTTCTTGTTCTATCATTATATCTTTGCCATATTGAAGCAAATACACCATCTACCCATTCACCTGATAATCTATCAGTTTGACCAAACATTTCTTCAGCTAAAATAGCTTTTGGATTCATTCTTACATCTTTATGTGGAATACCTAAACTCAATGTTAATGCATCTTGTAAACTATCAATTGTGGCTGTTTTACCACTTCCAGCTGGACCAACTACCATTATACCATGTCTGACTAATACAGTTTCATATAATTGAACAATCTTAGCTACCCAAGGATCATGATGAATAAACTGCTTATTTTCAATTGCTTGTTTAATACAATCTCTTAAATTACCAAAATCTTTAGCTGGTGGATCTCTACATCTTGGAAATAGATCTCTTAATAATGATAAGAACAATGGAACATCTTGTGCAACGAATTTAGATAAGTTCATATCTCGAAGTGTTCTCATTAATAACATATCTTCATCTTCTGCAGGATTATCACACTTTGTTTTACCAGCTGTTCTTAAAACAGATAAGATATTTCTTAAACCAAAATCATAATGTTTTTGTTTTGATAATTGTTCTTCACATAATCTATACAATACAGTGAATTTCTTGGATAAATCTGTAAAGTTTGTATAACCAACTGAACATAATTTCACTTTAATAATAATCTCTCTATCAGGTACCATCATAGCTACTGATCTGAACAAAGCTTTTAAGTTCTCAGGTAATTCTTGACGACCTTGATAACCAGGATTCATAGTTACAAAATAACCAACACTGTCTTTAAATGGAATAAGATGAGTTTCACCTGGGAAGTAGAATTGAGTAACTTTCATCTTCTTTGCATTTGTCATAGCTAAGATCTGTTGTGCTGCAACTGATAATACTGGTAATTCAATACGATTAAATTCATCAAAACATCCCCATAAACCACCTTGACATAAACCTTTGAATATCTTGGCTAAATCAGTATATCTCTGTTGATCAGTACAGTTTGTAACAACTACAAATAAACCTAAAGATCTTCCTAAATCTTTCACAGTTTCAGTCTTACCAGTACCAGCTGGACCTGCAGGAGCACCACCTAGATTCATACCTAATGCTTGAGATAATGTAATATAAGCTCTATCAGTTAAAGGTGTAACAACTAATCTTTCTTTACAACCTAAATACTCATAACGATATTTGAAACTAACATCACAGATTTGAATAACACAAGCTCCTTTTCCTAAGAAATCATCTTCATTGAATTTCCAATAGAATCTGACTTGTTTCATCCATTCAAAATCATTTGGACCACTGATTTTTCTTTCTTTATATAATCTAGACATATCAGCAAATACATCTCTTTGATGTACTTGTATTGTAATTAATGTTTCTATCTTTGTTCTGTTCATTTTTGTTCCTAAATCAGTTAAACACCAAGATGACATTTCTGATAAGATTGCCAATTGTTTCTTATTACAATCACTTACAGCTGTTTTATTCTGTTTAACAGTCAATAATGCTTCTTCACAATCAGCAGTCCAACTTAATTGAATACCTAATAAAGCCAATTGACTGCATTGTTTATTCACGAAATCTTGTAAAGTCATATGACCAACATCAGATGCTGTTCTTACAGTTAATTTCTTCATTGTGTTTTGCATTGATAGTTCTAATACATTCAACCAATCTTCAATATTACCTTCAGCTGTAACTGTATCATACAATGAAATAACTTCTTCAGCATCACCAAATAACTGTTTGATTTGTAAGATTTTGGATTTCTCTTTTTTATCATGCACAACTCTATCAATTGCATCAAATATTTTTTCATAATATGGTTGAATACTTAATGGATCAGAACCTTGTGATAATATTTGAAGTAATACAGGATTTGATACAAAATAGAATCTTGGGAATTTTCCTCTCTTTTGTTCTAAATAGCCTTCTAATGACTTTTGGCATTTTTCTAATTCAACATGTAATAATGGTAAAGAATTCTTTAATAACTCATTACTACAACATTGAACCACGATCTGAGTTTCTTCAGCTTTTGCCATTAACTTAGACCAATCTTTATCCACTTTCATAAACTTCTTAGCTTCAATTGGCATTTGCCTAGCTATATCACCACCTGTAAATACACTTTCTAATGAAGTCCACATCATTTGTACTTTAATCCATGAATTCAATATTTCAGCTGTTTCTGATAACTGAACTAACTTCATAGATGCATGTTCTTTGAATGGACCAACATGCTTCATTGATAACATTGTCTGTAAACTCATTATGGAATCTTCGAGATCTTCTAATACTTGACCATATCCTTTTAATATAGATATTTTTCTATTCTTCCAAGGTGTAAATTGTAATACATAACTTGCCCATTTATCTTTACATTCACTCAATTTATTTTCAATTTCTAATTGTTTATCAGCACTATCTGCAATTTCTTCTAAATCGTCTTTGAATTGTAAGATATTTGCATCTAATAACACCTTCAATTTGAAGTTTGGTTCACCATCAACAGTTAATTTTGTACCTGTAATATCTTGAATAGCTTCCCAATGTCTTGGTTTCATTGATTCTTTACTCAATTCCTGTAATAATGGTAATACTTCTAAGAAATCAGTTATCTTCTGTCTTAATTCTCTATAAGCATCCCATTCTCTTAACTTATGTGGTAAACTTCTACATCTTTTATCAAATGATTCAATTGTAGTTGTCATATTGGCAATATCACTGATTACATCATTCCAATTGATTCTATTGTATTGATCAATAGTTTCAACTACATCACGATATAATGTGTATAACTGATCTAATAATGTAATTTCTTTTCTTGTCTTTGTTAATTCTGGATAATCAACTGGTTTTAATGCAAATAATTCTTCTCCTCCTCTGTACTGTTCTAATTTCTTCTCTTTTATATCACATTCATTCTTAAATCTTCTTAATGAATCTAAAGCTTCTTTTGGTGTTATACCTTCTCTTGTTGGACCATGAACTAAATAATCATTTCTAAATGCAATAATATCAGCTTGGAACTGTTTAATATCAGCGATTAATTGACGTTTATAACCACCTTGGATTTGATTCAATTGATCAGCTATTTCATCAGAATATTCTATCAATTTCTTCCATTGACTTCTTATAACGGATCTTTGATCCATTTCTTCTTTTGTCATATAACCAGCTGGTAAATAGATTTCAATCATTTGATATAAGTCAAGTATTGGATTAATAATCATTTCTATTGAAGATTCTTTTTCTCTCACTTCTTTTAATAATTCCATTACATATCTTAATGAATCTAAACTATCTACTTTTCTTCCTAACTTTGTAGTTGTTGATTTAATATAATCCAATAACTCAGTCATTTGACTTCTAGCTTGTTCATGTAAATTAGATGAATATAATATCTTCCACTGTCTACATTCATTCTTCAACTGTAATTTCAAGTTCTTTGTATTTAAATATAATGCTCCAATATTATGCATTGGTGTAATTGCATCAATCTCTTGTTCAATTGATAAGAATCTTCTCAATTCTTTCTCAAAGTCTTCTAAAGTGGGATTTTTAGTTAAAAATCTCTTATAAGCACCTTCTTTTGAATCTTTCCATAAATAATCATATTTCTTAAATGTACTTAAATATTCAGATACCATATTCTTTGTACCATGAAATCCACCAGTTAATAACAAGCAAACTTGAACAATTTCTTTATCTTGACCAATTCTATTAAAGAATGGTACTTTTTGATCTTCTTCTACATCAGATTGATCCCAATCCCATACTTCTTGAGTAGCTCTTAATACAGCAATTGCAGCTTTATTCACTGTTCTTTGTATATCATCAACTGTTGGGAATAATCTAACTGATGGTACTGCTAATTGTACATCCACTTCAAAGAATGGTCTTTCTAAGAATAAAAATCCAGCACCACTTTTAGAACACATTCTTTTCTTGATTGCATATAATGATTCTTTAGTTGCTTGTAATAATGATCTATACATTAATCCATTATAATGTTTAGTAACTCTAATAATTTCTTGCTCAGAAACTGGTTCGATTGATGGATCAACAACTTTAAAACTTTTGACTAATGATAATAAATCAGATAATGCTGTTTCAATTTCTACATTCTTTGATTGTAAGAATAATGTCTTTTCATTCACATATATTTCCTGTTTTCTTACGAATTCATCTAATGTGTAAGATTCATTAGCTGGTAAATACACTAACGACTGCTTACTAACAATCTTTAAGTTCTTCTCAATTCTATTCTCAGTGATATCATTGATAGTGGATATTAATTCTTCTAATCTTTTCAATGCATTTGTTACAGTCACTTTATATGCATCAATATTCATTGAAGTCCATGTTAAAGTTAACATTCCTGGCTTTAACTTCATCTCAATATCATCTAAACATGGCTTTAATAGTTTCTCTGTAATTGGTAATACCATTTCTAATATTCTATCATAGTCATTTAATATATATGTTAATTCATCAAAATATCTCTTAAACTTATCTTCTTGTAACATAATAATTCTAGCATTCTCTGGTATTTGAATTCCCATTCTTGTTAAACACTTTGCTTCACGTATTAATTGGAATATTTCACTATCAAAGTTTACATATAATTGGCATGTTTCTGGGTGTTTAACTATCAAAGTGGCGGTTAATCCTGCTGTAGCTTTATTTATACTATTACACCAAGCTTCATACCATAAATATTCAAATGCAACTAGCGTTCTAGCGATTTTATTGTATAATTTCACTATTTTCTTAGATTCTTTACTACTTAATACAGTTGTATTAGATTCAAATTTTCTCATTGGATCTTCAATTCTTTTTAACAAATGCCTACTCCACATTATATTGCCAGCTACAGGAGGCATAAATCTAGAAACAGGTGGATTAGATTTGAATTTTTCATACAATTCTTGAACATTCTGTAACTCCAAACCATAATTATGAAAGATTACAGAGAATTTTGAATCTAAATCATTCTTTAACGACTCTCTTTTTATAATACTTTGGAATTTTCTTAATAGATTCAAACTATTGTCAATACTGGTAATACTTTCAAATGATTCGTTAATAAATTGTTGTAATGACGCTTCTAAATCACATATTCTTACATTAAACTGAACAAAATCTCTATCAAACTTGTTATTATGATAATCTAATAAATCATGTCTTTGTAACTTAAATTCTTCAATTATTCTAAAGAAATTGCTTAATAAATTATCTAATCCTTCTAATTTATGTTCTTCTAACGCTTTAAATTGTTGTATTGTAGAATACATATCAATTAATTTCACTAACCTTCTACAAAATAAATCAAATTTACCAAATATCTGAGCTTCGCTAAAATCAAATTGTTTTCCTTTTGGTATTGCTAATAACTTCTCTTTAGTTATTTTGTACTGCTCTTGATAACATTCATTCAACTTTAAACATTGCTCCATTCTATCAATTATCTTACCTGGTTCATCTTCCCATAATATATCATTATTATCACCATGTAATATATACTTCTTACAATTCGTAATCATCTGATTGGTTATTTTCATAAACAAATTAGTCATTCTTTCAGTTGTATTATAATATCTTGCAATGGTATGAATCATCTTTATACTGTTTAATAAAGATGGTAATGTTTCAATAATTGTACTAGGTTCATCATTATATAATGGTTCAATAAACTTATCTAAGGTTTGTAAATACTTTACATTATCTTTTGCTTCATTAGTTGCTTCTGTTATGTTAATATCAATTTGTTTCCATCTTCTTAGTAATTGGTTAATTTCATGTTTTAATGGTCCTTCTAATGGATTCTTCGAGGCTGCTGTCAAGGTACTTAATACAATTTTACATTCTTTTGTTCTTACTTGTTCCATAACTGATGATAATTTCTGCATTCTTTGTCTCCAATATTCCAATTCTGTACTTGGTCCTGCATTACTGTCTTCACTAGTAGCAGTATAATCATCCAAATATTCCTCAGTCTGAGATATCCAATCATTGACTAAAGCTACAAAGTGAGATAAAGTAGCACCTTCTGTTGACATTTGAACTGCAGTTTTTAATTCAATTTGAAATTGTTTATCTGGTTTTCTTAATTCCAAACCGGTTAATAAACCATTCAACGAGTCTTTTATACAGTCTGCGAATCTGTCAATTTTGTATAAGAAATCTTGAACTTGGATCTGGATCACAACTTCCCCAAGTTTCTTTTGCATCAAATAATGGTTTATAGAATGTACTGATTTCATTCTTTAAGGTTTGTAATGGATTTGCATCAACTATACCGTATAATATAGCATCATCATCAGCTACTGTTGTATCTAACTCTTTTGTTGGATATTTGTCATTTCTTAAGAAATAAACTGCTGTTGATTTTATCTTACACTCTGTTCCAACTGTAGCAAATAATTCTGGTAATGGGGGTTCAGCATCCTAATTATAATATAATAAGCTAAAATATAATATACTGGATTATCTGGATCTGGTTCATACGTAGTTTGGTAATAATAAAATAATCTTGGAGGTCCAGTGCCTCTAATAAATCGATTTAGCTTAGCTAATGATTTTTCTTCTCTAAAAGCAGTTTCTACCATACCTTCGTCATTTATACCTAGCAAAGAGTCTACTTTCTGAATCATCCATCTTTGCCGTGCTTGAAAAGCCATAAAATAGTGTTTTTCAAATAATAACGAAAAAAATGATCAAACTTTGGCTTGATTTTATATTCAAAAATATTCTATGATGTAGTGTGTATTTACATTTGAAAATAAGAAATAATCATTACTATGACTGTAAATATTTCAATGCATAAGAAAGAGTAAGTAGCCATTATAGAATATCCAAAAACAAAAAAATATATTCGTTTCAAAAGTCATTTGCTTCTTTTTTTCTCGATTTATGGCTGATATTATAGATACTGCAAATAACTACATTACTTGGGATCCTATTCCCGAATCTGCTGAAGAGATTAAACAACTGGTAGAGAAGAAGGACTTGGATGAGTTAAAGAATATACTAGGAACACGTATAGAATTTGGCACAGCTGGTATATTATTTTTTTTTATTTTAAGGTTTGAGAGGTAAAATGGCAGCTGGTTACAAATACATTAATGGTTTGACAGTTTTGCAAACTACACAAGTATTAGTTTATTTATATTAAAATAGGGTCTTGTTGCATATATAATAGAAAAATTTGGATTGGTTGAATGTATTAAAAGAGGTGTTGTGATTGGATATGATCATCGTGAATATGGACCAATATCCTCAGAAAAACTAGCTTTAATTGCTACAGCTGTCTTCATGTCAAAAGGAATTCCAGTCAGGTTATACAATCAAGTAGTCTGCACACCCTTAGTACCTTTTGGTATATTACATTACAACTGTATATGTGGTATAATGATGACTGCATCTCATAATCCCCAAAAAGATAATGGATATAAATTGTATTACTATAACGGCAGTCAGATCATCTCACCAGTAGATGCAGATATATCTGCATTAATTCCAAAGAACTTAGAACCATGGATCAACTACGAATGGCAAAAAGTAAGAGAAAATGAGTTATATATAAACTGTACAGATGAAACAATTGATGCTTATATTAGCAAAATCAAAGATTCATTGTGTTATAGATTCGATCAAAACTCTGTAGATCCATTACCTATTGTATATACAGCAATGCATGGAGTAGGTACAAAATTTATGTTAAAAGCATTTGCATCCTTCAATATTCCATCACCATTACTTGTAACTGAACAGATTGATCCTGATCCTTTATTCCCTACAGTGAAATACCCAAATCCTGAAGAAGGTGAATCTGCATTTCATTTATCTATTGATTTTGCTGATAAACATCATATACCCTTTGTAATTGCCAATGATCCTGATGCTGATCGATTCGCTATAGCTGAAAAGATAGATAATAAGTGGAAAATCTATCATGGAAATAGTATTGGTATTCTATTCGCTGATTGGATGTTAAATCAATGGAGAAAACATAATCCCAATGGAAATATTAGTAAAGTAGCAATGGTAAACAGTACAGTGAGTAGTAAAATGATTAAAAAGATGGCAGAAACTGAAGGATTTCATTTTGAAGAAGTATTAACAGGTTTTAAATGGATTGGTAATAAAACTACAGAATTAAGAAATAATGGTTATACCGTGTTATTCTCATATGAAGAAGCTATTGGTTATTGTATTGGTGATATTGTCCCAGATAAAGATGGGATTAGTGCAGCAGCTGTAATGGCTGAAATGTATAATGAATATAAACATAATGGTGAAACTATTAATGATCATCTTAATAAGTTATTTGAAAAATATGGTTATTATGTAAGTAATAATAGTTATGTATTTAATGATAATCCTGAGATGACTGTGAAATGTTTTGATAATATAAGAAATAATGGTAAATACTTATTTGCTATGGGTGATTATATAATTCAGAATATTAGAGATTTGACTATTGGATTTGATAGTGCAACTGATAATCATAAACCTGTTTTACCTGTTTCAAAGTCTACTCAAATGATTACTTTTCAATTTACTAATGGATGTACAATTACCTTAAGAACCAGTGGTACAGAACCAAAGATTAAATATTATATTGATTATTATGATAGTAGTTATGAAAAAGCTAAAGCTGAAAGTGAAAAGATTGCCAATGCTTTGATTGATATTGTTATTTGTCCAGATCAATATGGTTTTAAACGTCGTGAAACTTAATTGTAAAGATGATTCTTTATTATAAATTATTATCATTCTTTTCTTGATAATATTTTTTTTATTTTTATTGTAAAAACCAATAACAACATATAAAATAAAATTAAAATCCTAATTCTGACTAATTCCATGCAGTTTTGGGTTTTAAAGGAGGAAGTTTTTCATCATCATCTTCAATTTGAGGTGGTGTTGGTATAAATGGATCATTCTCTGGTTGATTTACTCTTTCATCCACTTTCTTCTTTCTATTTTGATTTAATAATATAACATTATCATCTACTTCCTCTTTTTTCTTATCATCATTACTACTCAATCTCCTTCTCTTAATCTTGATTATTACTTTCTTTTTATTCCTATACATTCCATAAACTACAACTATTACCAATAACACAAATAAAACTGATGATACTATTATTACTATATTCATCCACATTGGTAATTTGTTACAATTGGCTGGATTTGATGTATATTCTGATGGTTTTTCCACCAATTCTATTGATTCTATATAATTCTGAGTATTGGATAAAGAGAGAATAAAAGTCTCATTTACTTCATTCATTACATTCACTGGACTAGAATATGTATGTTTTGTTATTTCATCCATTCCTTCAAAATTCTCAGTTGAAGAATAGATATATTCATTGTCTGACAAGGATAAAAAGTGATGATTATCATTTTTATAATCAATCTCTATTCTAAGGTTATATATATTCTCTTCTTTCTTAGAGGATAAACTAAAAAATCTATCAAACACTTTATATATGTTGCTATTATCACTTGCATATATTAGACTCTTTTCATCTGAAACATCATCCAAATGAAACATCATATTTGAATAGCTTACTATACTATCATCACTATCTCCTTTAATAACAACTTTGGATGAAAAATATTCAACATTATCAGTTAAATTATCAATCATTAGAAAATGAGTATCATTAATATAAGTAAAAGTAATTTCAACTTGATCATATATTGATTCGTCTATTGATACTTTTGATAGACATTCTTCAAATGTGCATACTATATCATCTATTTTATCATAAAATTGACTTTTCTTTTTGTCTAAATTCACAAGTTCAATTACTTTTTCTAAATAAGTATAACATGAATGAGTTTATACTTTTATCATCTTCATTAATTGTACAATAAGAATAAACATACTTAATTTCTGGTGTTTTATATATTGGATGTGAATAATTCTTATAAATGTATATAAACTGTGATTCAGTAATGAAAAATCCTCTATAAATACTGTTCAAGGACATATCACCTCTTCCAATAAACTTAACATTATTCACAAGTTTTTCTTCATCATTACCATCTTCTTTATCTTCTCTCACCGAATAAAGAAGTCTATTATTTGAATTGAAACATTGATTAGACAAAAATCTATTCATTTCAATAAACTGATTATGCGATTTTGTTTGATAATTCTCAATAATTTTTGATATATTTGTAGTTATTAAGCTGTAAGCTATAAACAATACATTAATTATTATAACTATAATATATACATATCTTAGGATAACGAATATATATATTTAATATCAACGATTCTAGCCAGTAATAATAATCAGAACCATATTTATCTACACAATAAATGCCATTATTATCAACTGAAATAGTAAAACATTTGTTTATGGTTGTTGGACCAATAAGATATGTTGAGTCTTTTTTATTCATAAACTGTGTAATATTTTCTACTTCAATATCTAAATATGACTCATTTGTTGTTATTAAATAATAATAACCAGGAGTAATGCCAGAATATACTTCATTAGTATTATTCACTTTATATTTACCAAATGTATGTGATAATAGCTGTTTAGACTTTAATTTCAACTTGCATAACACATTGTTGTTAATAATGTCGTTATATTTCATTGCAGTAAGTTGAAATGATATTACATCAGATTCTATTTTCACCATTTTCTTCTGAACGCTTAAATGTAAAGTGAAAGGAAATATATAAACACTAGAAGCAATGTATTTTTCTAATTCTTTACATATTATTTCTTCATTATATTGATATTCATTATAATCTTCACTACATCCTACTTTTTGAAGTGTTGAATTTGATAATAGATAAGTAGATTTGTCTTTATCAAATGATGATACAATGATTTCTTGTGAAAATGTTTCTATCTTGTAAATAAGCTTAAATACATCATAATCATCATCATCATCATTAGTTTTTATTATTTTTATCACTGTAAATGTAGAATCATTCAACATACAATAATACCTCGTTTTTGATTTTTTGTTTTGTTCAACAGGTGTAAAATATCCATCAAAATGATTGTTTCTTAAAATATTATCTTTATATTCCTCTAATTGTGTTTTGAGATTATCTATAAACTGAGTATAGGACGTATAGGATGATTTTAAACTGAATGGGTAAGTTTTTATCATATTATTATCTGAGTTTCTTTCATACAATGTATCAATACTACTACCATTTAAATAGTAATAGTTATTCTGAACAAAACTGTAATTGTTTCTTTTATTCAATTCCAATAAAGGAAAATCTATTGCTATATTCTTTTCCTTATGAAATACATTAACTAAGAAAATATTGTTGATAAAAAGTTTCATATATTCATTGTCCATTAAATAGAATGAAGCTTCTGTTGGTATTGATTGGAAATAGATTGTTTTAAGATTAACTAATTCATTGCTTATTATGGAAGAATCTAAATATACATAAAACACTATTAATACTTAATCTTTTTAATATCTGAATAGGAGATGTATTTAATATAATTTCTGTGGGTTTAATTGTTATATCAATATTTAACTTAAACTCTGATTTACAATACTTTCTATACAAAAACTCACATATATTCTCTAAATCTCTATACATCAAAATAATACATTTATTTATACTGACAACTGTAAAAATAAGATGATAAATGACATAGAGATATATCTGAATCATATAATCTGGCTGATTCTGATATTATATACCCAGATAATTCATTATTCAAACCATTAATTGTTATTTCTCTACTACAATCATCATGATTTGATTTGATTCTACTTCTAGTTATATTATAATAATGTCTACTATATAATAATGTTTCATTTATTGTTTTTACTATTTTTACATAGAAATTATTTGTCAGAAACAACCCTATATATCCATAATCCTTAGAATATTCTTCATATTTTGATCCAATATCAATTTCAGTATTATCACTATCTGGAAAATAGTATATTGGAATATCAGGTGCAATTGTTGATGGTATAACCGAATTCTTTTCTAATTTTTCATATTTATTAGATAAATCTTTCAACAAACCTTTATTAAACTCATCAATATGATTTTTTAGTTTCTCCTTTGCATTGCTTACTTTATCATACATTTGAACTTCAAATCCTGTAGAAAACACACTCAATAGTGATCCAAAATCATAATGAAATGAACAAAATCCTGAATTTTCCTTTGTAGACATTTTTATACATGTTAAATTATAAGACTGGCTAATATACACAGAATATTCATCTATAGAGGATAAACATTTAATGAATAGATACAATTCACTTTTATATCAATAAGTTCTTCATTTTCATATATATAACTATTGTCATTGTATATTCTATATATTTCTTTGTTAAAAATTCCATTTAACGGAAATGAAGATGATAAAATATTCAATGATTCTGTAGAATAAAAATGAAGATCTTCATTCTGAATCAACCTATTACAAGTCGATATTGCTATATATATAACAATGTAGATATATATATATATACTATTTTGATTGTAATTTGACAATAACAATTTAGTAAGCTTATTATCCTTCTCATTCTTTATATAATAATAGAAAGTATTTCCATCCCATTCAATTGAGTTAATTGTATTTGATTCAACTAATTTATCTACATATTTGCTCACTGCAGTACAGAATTCTTTAATTTCTCTATATTGATGATTATTAGATATGTATTTGATATACTTATAATTGTAGACATGATTTGTTTGAGGTAAATTCATACATTTTTCTGATTTGAATATTTCTATCTCTTTCTCTGAAAATCCCCATAAACTTTCTTCCATCAGTAAGTTTATTACATTAGCATGCATCAATGATTTGTTATATGAATTAGTCAGGAAAGGTGCGTCAGTTAAAAAACATAATTTCATTATATTTGTATTGACATCATTTTCAAAAAATATAATTTCACATAACATGGTACTATTGTATATAAATAATAGAGGATTTGTATCTTTCGATAATCCATATCCAACAGGAATAATCTCGCCATAATCATCAATCATCCTTTCTATTGACATTTTATCATTAATAACATTTCGATTTACACAACATTTATCTTTTATACTTCTTAGTGACGATAAATTGGCACATGTAAAACAATCTATAATATATTAATTATAATAATACTTATAGTTAATAAAACGTAAAATATAATGGAGTTATGGCATATTAAATACATAAAAGAAAAAAGAAAAATTAAAAAATTGGGTGTATCAAAAATTTTGGTATAAAAAATCAAAATTCTTTCTTAATTTAAATATTCATAAACTATACATATCTTAATAAAAAAACATGTTAGGCTTTATAAGCTATGCTATTTATATAACTTTACAAACATAAAAAAAGTATTTGTAAAAGAATAACATAAAACAGAATTAATTAATAAGAAGATATAATAATATTATAACAAAAACACTAATACTATTTCGATCTCATTATTTCATCATCAATATCTATTACAGGGTATAAAATAATCATTTTATGTATTGATGACATTGTATTTCTATAATTTTTATAAAACCATCTTTCTTCATCTGTCCATAATGAATTGTCTACTTCTAGTAATGGATATTCTTCTCTTTCTAATGCTTTCTCACAAAGTAGTCTTAATCCTTTCATTCTAATATTATTTCCATTCAAAATTATTACTATATTATTTATTATATTATCCATTTCATTTGCCAATAAAACAGCACTTTCATCATCTATTGAGATATTACTCAAATTAATATCACGAGAATTTTCAATTAATATATTTAAATTGTTTGACAATAATTTAAATCCAACATTACCAATTGGATTATCTATTATATAAATAAAAATAGTAAATATAATATACCATGAATGACTAATTTATCAATATTCTCATTTTCTTTCATGTAATCCACTAAGTATTCTATTCCATTTAAATCAATATTGTTATTGCTTATATCAAGTATGATCTTTTCAGGAATATTCTTTAATCCTTCTAATAAATACTTTAATCCAGCTGAAGATAATCCCAAATCTATTACAATATTACAATGAGTTTTCATACTTGACCAATTCATTTTATTATAAAAATTACTCAATAGATGTAAATATGGAAGTAGTAGTTTCATTCCTGCTTCATCAATTGGATTAACTATTCAAAGATTAATATATAATATAAAATGAAATACATTCAAGATAAATATATATTAATTTAGTATAAGGAATGGATTTAACAAATGATTCAATGAAATCAGAAGTAAGATTACATTTGAATAAACCTAACATTACTAAATTCGATAAGTGAGAAAATAATGATCCAAATAATGGTTGAAGATGAATTGGAATATTAATGTCAACTAATCAAGTATATCTAATAATAATTATATCATACAGAAATAGAGTTTTTTGTGATTAATGCATTTCAATAATCTGAAGAAATAATTCATTCCTTCTTCACATAAACAAAAACAATCTGAATAAATGCCTAATGTTTCTTTATCATCATCCAAATTATGAATATTAAACATATTCATATCTAAATAACATTCCCCATATTCTTGACATATGTGATAAACATGAAATCTTAGTTTATACATTAAATCATAATCTTTATATATTGTCATTATCAACAACACTGATAATATTCTTTCATTGGGTTTGTTATTGTAAGAATCTATCATTCTATCTCTAATTTCTTTCCATTCATCACTCTCCAAAAAATATTCTGGTGAATAAAATGAAACAATTTCTTCACAATCATTATTATATAACACCTCTTTTTTTTCTTTCACAATCATTAAATTATTTTTACAATCTCTCAATATTTCACTCATTTTTATCATTTCTTTTTTCAACTCTTTTAAACTCATTCTTTCTTCATTTTCCACATTTAGCATCTTATCAATTAGTTTTTCCATTGGATTATTATTTCTAATACCAAAACAATATTTACATCTCAGGATCTTCATTGTTTTATTCACATTATCATCTTCATTAAATGGTAATTTATTATTAATCATTTCATATAATATACATCCAATTGACCAAATCACACTTCGATCATCACATTCTAATCCATTTATCTCTTCTGGGCTTATGAAGTTTATATCATATAACCTCTTATCACTCTCTTTTCTCAAAGAATTTAACCATAAATCACACATTTTTATGTGATTACTATTGTTATATACAATATTTGAACTCTTCAAATTATTAACTATCAAACCATATTCATTTAACATCATCAATATATCACATATTGAATATATCACATCACATATATTACTATTTGACAAGGTTTTACTTTGAATTAATTCTTCTAAATCTCTATCGTAGTATTCTCGTGAAATTATAATACACTCATTGCAATTATTTATATAAATTACTCTAGAAGGACAAATAAAGGAGGAACAACTATCTAATAACAACGAGTTATTTTCATTGAATTTTAATACTTGTTTCTCTTTTATTCCATCTATATTAAAACATTTTAGCATTCTAAAGCTATTATCATGCTCTACAATTATATCTACTTCATTACCACTTTTTTCTATCTTTTTTCTTATCTAATAAAATAAAAACATAAAAATACTTCAGCATTAAATGGTAATATTGATGGTATCATATCATTTACTGAAGTTCTTAAGTGAAACGTTTTTTGATGTAAAATGAAACGAATATTATTTTCATATTTCATTATTTAATCATATACAACATATTATATATCAAAACTATTCATTTTTGTTTATCAACTAACAAATAAACAGAATACAACCATTTTAAATAAATTATTACTATTTATTCTATATCTTCTTTTATTGTAGACTATTCATATATATATAACAAAATAATAAAAATACAGTAGATCGTAATAGAGTAGGTATAGAAGTACCAGGATCAAATTCAGGAGGTAAAGGCTTTTGTTCTTTTCTTTCATTCCATCTTAATTCTCTCTGAATTGAAATAAACCAATCACCTGTTACTCCACCATTTATTATATTGTCTCCTACCAGTTATTATAGTAGGTAATGGATAAGTAGATACTGATATCTATATAGATAATAATAATAATAATATATTAATATATTTACATATAAACTATCACCTTCATTCAAAATAGCCCATTTTCTACCATCACAAATAACAATTGCAGAATTTCTACATTCTTCTTCAGCTCTTTTCGCTACAGTTACTCTTAATAAAGCAGAATCAGGCAATATCATTGGTCTGAATGATAAACTATGTGGACAAATTGGAGTTAATAACATCGCAGGAACAGCAGGATGAACCATGCTACCACCAGCAGATGCTGAATAAGCAGTTGAACCAGTTGGTGTAGAAAATTGTTCCATCTCCACTTAACACTACTAAAAAGTATATATTCTTCTCTAATTCAATTGATAAGAATTAATCAGATTTTGACATATCATGTCCATCTTTTTCTACACACATATTCTTCGTTATGAATTTTTTCTCTTCTCTAAAGTTTCCATTCTCAATATACATTCATTTCTTGTTTGTTTTAATCCTTCTAAACCACTTTTAGGAATATGACCACAAGATTGAGCTGCTCGTAGTAATATAGGTTTGGAATGTGGTGTTATAGGAGGAGATTTAGGTGCTTCACTATCAGAGAGTGATGCTTTCTCTTTGCTTAAATCAGACATTTTAATTAAGTGATCAAGCTTTCAAGCTTTTTTCATATTTTTCTTCTTATCTCCTCGCAATGATAAAAATGAGTGACAAAAATACTCAAAAAGACATTGATAGCAACTCAAAAATCATATCTTACCATTATATTTGTGAAGAACGTATGATTAGTGATTGTTATTTTTTCTAGTGTGTGTGAACAGTATCCAATCATATGCTACAAAGATTGAGATGAATGTAAACTTGAAAAATTCTTCAATCAGCATAATAGACAATGGTACTCTAATTTAGTGATTAAGGTATTAGGTTATGCACTTTCTATGGAAACATTTAGAAAATTAGGTGTTAGTACAATAGAGAGAAAGAATCATAGAAGAGGAGAGTTTTTACAAACAGTTAGTCATTTATGTAATTCTACTTTCATTATGGATGAAGATAAATTCCAGCATAAAAAGGTTTTATATTTTCAATCTATATAATTACATGTAGACAATTAATATAAATGGTATAAGTAGTGAAATCACAAGTGGATATAAAGAAAGATGTTATAATGGACTAGAAGTTCATTTAGACCAAATATTCATGAATCGTCCAGTAAGAATAAAAGTATAAATATTACTATTTATATATATATATATATATATTATAAATAGTCCTGCAATATTGAGAATGAGATTAATCTAATTATTCAGATAATTGAAAGAATGTCTTTACTTCACCCAAATATTACATTTATACTATATGATTCAAATCAATCCAAGTTATTATATTCTATCAAGCCACATTCTACTATCCTCAATCGATTTTTATCACTTTATAATAATAATAATAATAAATCAAACTATATAGAGTTTAATATAGAAAATCCTTTGAAATGTAATGGTATAATTTCCAGTTTAAATGATAAAAAGAAAGGAAAGAAATTAAATATTCAATATTTATATATCAATGAATATCCAGTGAGATGTAAAGTATTAGAATCAATTATAAATAATGAATTCAAGAGAAAGAACAGCAACAATAATAATGAATTGAGTTATATTATCAATATATATATGAATATGCCAGACTATAATGTTATATACAGTAATGACAGTATTAATGAAGTGATAATCAAATATGATTATAATTGTCTGATATGGTTAGTTCAAGAAATAATGAAGGAAATCTATGACAATAGTAATTATAGAAGTAATAATAATGATGATGATGAATATTTGAATATTGATGTTCCTGAACATGAAGATGATTATAATGATTTAGAGCCATTATTTACACCTATTAAGAGAATGTATTCAAGTATACCAACACCACCATCTCATGAAAGGAGAATACCTGATAATTATAACTCACTTACTAATAAATGGGATTATTTACTAGGAGTTAATTCAATACCAAATAATATCAATAACAATGATAATTACCCAACTACAACTACTTCTTATTATTATAATAATCCAATATTTAATGATAATGATAATGATAGAAGTCCTTTATTACTATCAAGACAAGAGTATAGAGAATATAAAAGATTATTAAAACAGCCATGGTTAAAGCCAATACAACCAGATGAAGGATTAGAAGATGAAGATGAAGAAATAGAAGTAATGAGAAGTGAAGTAGAATTACCACAACTACAACAGTGTAATGATAATGTTAGAAATGAAATACAACCATCACCACTACTACCTCGTTATATTGATGATATATCAATAGATATTATTAATAGAGAATATGGTCATGATGTAATTATGAATCAGTTTATTGATTATAAACCATGTGAAGCTGATAGAACATATGAATGTAATAATGATGAATATAGAAATAGTGAGATTAATATAAAAACATATTTAACTCCATCAACAGTAAGTGGAAATAAAAGAAGAAGATTATCAACACCATCATCATCATTATCTTATAATAATAATAGTTTTATCTTTACAAAAGATGATTTAAAGAAGTGTAAGGTGATTGGTCAATTTGATAAGAAATTCATATTATTGTATTGTAATAATATATTATTTGCTATTGATCAAGTATAATTATATTATATTAATGTTAATAGCATGCTGCTGATGAGAGAGTAAATCTAGAGAAGTATGAATCAATAATACAATCACCTGATACTTCAGAGATAATGAATGAAATAAATATATGTGAAACAATGACAATTAATGACAGATTATTTTATATATTAAATGAGAATAAAGAATTGATTGAAAAAAGGGGGTTTAAATATATAATAAAATATAACGAGAATAATGAAAGAGTGATTGAATTAGTGGTATATATATATAAATATATTTCAATTTATAATATCTAATAGAAGACAATGTGTATAATGAATACAATTATGCATATAGACTCATTAATGAACTATTTAGAACAATTAGAAAGATGTAATAATAAATATATTAATGAATATGAAATACCTGAGTATTTAAATACAGTATTGAAATCTAAAGCATGTAGAAATGCAATAATGTTTAATGATGAACTCTCATTTGAAGACTGTGAAAATTTGATATTAAAACTGAGTGAATGCAATTATCCATTTATGTGTGCTCATGGTAGACCATCAATACATCCTTTATTCAGTCTAAAAGACAATCAAATCTAATTATTCTATCAATTTTTAAAGTTAAGTTTGTTTTTGTTTTTATTTAATAAGAATTGCATATATATTATTCATAAATGAAAAATAGTATTAAATTGGGTGAGTAAAAATTTTCGTTGCCCATATACTTTAAAAATTCTATTCTACATTGATTTAACAATAGTATTCTAATTATAGTATAAAATGTTTAAACCTACATTTATTTATAATATATTTATCGTCAATCCATTGGCTTGAAAAAAAAATCTCTTCAGAATGACTTAATACTTTATAATAAGTATAATAATGAAGAATATAATTTAAATTTGCTTTTATATCTCTTAAAATAGCATATTGCCAAAAATGTAACCGACGATTCATTTTAGCCTCACCTAGCTCTTCAATCTCAATCTTCATGATTCTCACTAAGAAGAGTATGTTAACATTGATCGAGATGATGATGTTATTAGAAATGGTGATGTCTATAGATACAAGAAATGCCAGAGTACTTGAAGTTGTTGATGAAAAAAGTTTCAAAGCGTCTCTGAAAAATGAAACTACAGTGGAATTGAAAAACCCATTTACAATTAGTGTATTATCTGATAATGCGATTTGGTTTCCTAATTCCCTTGTTAAGCTCACTCTTTTAGGTAAATGTAAAGATACACTCATTACCATTGAGTTTGAAGATGAAAGTGTGAAATCTTTTAGTTTATTCAATTCACTTGAGGAATCTTCCTTTTCAAAAGTATGCTTCAAGATCTCTGTGAAAAATCATGCTAAACTCCAAGTAGAAGAAAAGTTTATAATAGTAAACAAGGTAGAAAACAGCCACTTTTACAATATCCAATTAACACTACCAGTAGAGGGTATGTCATTTAGCTCAAATGCAGAAGCTTCAGGCATATTAGTAAAAAGCGTAATATCATCAACTATATTACAAGCTGCTGTATTTTTTGGTAAATTAGAGTTACAATCTCTCTCTTCTGTTATGTTTGTTACGGTTTCTCAAGATTCATATATTGGAAATGCAATTGTACAAGGTAACACCTTAATAGTAGGTAATTCTCAAAATTTTGGTGTTATTGGTGGTATTGTGTCTAAAAGTACAATAGTTGATTCAATTGTAGATATTTCTATTGTAAATATTAATGCAAATGCTACATCTGTGATAAAAAGATCAATCGGAATGATTGTAGGAAGTTTATCATCACATTCAAAGATATTTAATGTTGCCGTTATAGTCAGAGATACAATGAAAATAAATGGAACTACTTTGAATCTTGGTATTCTAGCCGGTAAAGTAGAAAATAGTGATATAAATAATTGTTTTGTAAAGACTGTTATAAAACAATTAACTTTTAATGGAAATGAAACAGTAATGGTTGGTTCATTAGTTGGTGAAATAAATAACAATGATAATGAAGATAAAGTAATGATGGTTAATAATTATGGATTAATTACATTAGAAATATCATCAACAGAATATTTAGTTAAAGATTATGGTTTATATTTTGGGAAGATAAATAAAGGGACTGTTCAAATGGTTAATTCATATATTTATCTTACTATCTCTGAAGGTATAAAAGATACAATTACAGTGAGTGATATATCAGTAATTAATAATAATGATGAAGATAGTTATATTAACATAAAAATACAAGATGTGTATTATATAATTAGACCAAATGATATTGAAGTTATATTACATTCAAACATATTGAAATATTATAATAAAAATGATGCTAATGATGTTGTAGGTATTAAAGACAAACTAAAGAATTTTGATGATAAATCTAATGGATTTGCAAGTTATAAATTAACTCCATATTGGGATGATGATAAAAAAGAACTAACAAATCTCAATCAAATATCACAAAAGAATATTAGATATATTAAAGATGATTCTGGTAATTATGAAGGATATAATTACTATCTTAATGATTATAATGGAATATATTGTTCAACTCCATTATTAGGTAGTAATACTGGATTAACTTATGTAAATGATTATCCAACAACTAAGTATGATTTGTATTGCATACAAACAGAAGGTAATAATGATTATGCTTTAACAATTACTACAAAACCTGATTGGATGGTTATAAATGGATATAGTGATAGTGGTGATAATAAAATAGCTAAACCACCAACAGTAAATGTCTATTCAATTGATGTAAAAGAAGATCATGTAGGTGTTGCTGATGGTAATGTGAAATTTGAATTTTCTTCAACTGTTGGAACAACAGATTCATATGGATTTAGTTATAATGAAAAAGATGATAAAAAACCAGCGGTAAATATTGATCCATTGTATTTACAGTTTGGTTCAGTTGAATTGAAATCATTTGAATATACTATTAGATTAGATAAGAAACCATCATCATCTGTTGTAGTTAAACCAATAATTAAATCTGATAAATATACAATAACACCAACAGAAGTAGAATTAAAACAAGATAATTATTTTAAACAAGTATTTACTATTACTCCATTAGCAGTAAATGAAACAACAACAATTACTTTAACCCATACAATAACAACAACTGATATTGATTATAAAGATATTCAAATACCTGAAATGAAGTTAAAGACAGTAGTACAAGATAAAAGTTCAGCTCCAGAATTAATAAGAGTTAAAGAAAGTGATTCTGATTATGAAATTATGATTGATTTTAATATTCCATGCTATGTTGAAGATGTAATATTTGAATGTGATAGATTGTTTATTGTTGATCCAACGTTATTATCCTCAGTAGAACAATGCATATGGGGACCAAACAATAAAACAATCACAATGAAATTGAATAATTATACTGATATAATACCTGACACAACAATAACTATTAGAGAGAATAGAATAAGAAGTAGTAAATATAGTATTTACTCAACTAAAGGTAATATGACTGTAGAATTAAGACCACCAATTCCTCAAGTAGTATCATCCAACTTTATTGATGGTTCAAAGATCAATATTACCTTTGATACAGAAATAAAAGCAGGTATTTCCTCTGAAGGTTTATTATGTAACAAAATATTTAATGATACTTCCAGTCTAGATAGTAATGGTGAAGATAAAATAAGATGTTATTTGCAGAATTATAAAAGTATTATTGTTGAATTATCATATCGATCTGATATTGTTCCAGGTGAGGAGTTAGTTATATTGGGTGGAATATTAAAGAGTGCAGAAAATCATATGTACAGTATGCCTGAAACTTCTGTTACTATATTAGCGCCTAATCCTTTACCTAAATTAGAAGCAATTGTTAAACTTCAACCAAAGATATTATTTTGTAGAAAGTTAGTATTAGATGGATCTGCATCAACTGGAAGTCCTGGTAGACCATTAACTTATACATGGAAATTGTTAGATCAAACTAATACTACAATATCTGAATATTTAGATACAGAGAGAGCAATTATAGAATTTCCATCATTCTTCTTCAATGTTGGTACATACAAATTCCAATTGAAAGTAAAATCATTCTTAAGTAGTGATGAAAACACCGCAGATATTGAAGTAGTTGTTACTGATATACCATTTGTTAATACAATTATTGATGGTCCAATGAAGTCAACTGTGTATGTTGGTCAATTTGTGTTTATTAAAAGTAAAGTAACTTATGAATACTGTGGTGAAAATGAAGATAAGACACCATTGGAATATAAATGGAAGGTAACTAAATCTAATGAAATAATACCGTTAGATAGTTTTGATAATAGTGATCTAACAAGAATAGGTGTAAATGGTACAACATTAAGTTTAGGAGATTATAAATTCGAAATAACTGGAAGTAAAGGTGAATTAACAAATACAGCAACAGCTGAAGTTACAGTAGGCATAAGGAATTTAGGTATTGAGCCAGCTTTTCCATTAATACAAACAATCTTATCAAATGAAACAGTTACAGTTGGTGTAAAGTTGACTAATGAGAAAGAAACAATAACGTATCAATGGAGCAGTTCTGACATAGAATTGACTGGCTATGATGTAAATAAAAAGACACTATCATTAGAGAAAGATACACTCCTTAAGAATCATGAATATGAGTTTATATTACATGCTCATGGTCAAATTTCTAAAAAGGATAAATGGTTGAAGTTTAAAGTTGTAGTTAAAGATCCAACAGCATTTATAGTCAATATTGAAAATGAATTACATCCAAATAACATATTCTCAGTTTCAGATATTATAACATTAACAACAAGCATTCACAATAAGAATCCTAACAGTTATTACAGTTATAAATGGTCATACACAAATAGTGCATATAGATCACCATTCTTATCACAAAAAGACAGATCATCTGTATTTATTGATTGTAGTGTATTATCTCCATATACAGAACATACAATACAAGTAATTATAACAGATAGCGATGGAAAAACAGCTGTAGCAAAATATCCATTCACTGTCACTTTACCTCCATCAGGTGGTTATATTGTTGTTCCAAAGATTAATGAATATGTATTTGGTGTGAAATATACTCTAAGTACTGCAGGTTGGAGTGGTAATGTTGAACAATTAAGTTATAGATTTGGTGTATTAAAAGATAATACAGTGTATTATTTACAATCTGTATTTGGTACAAGTCCATCTTATTATGGACTATTACCATTTGGTTCTGTCTATGATAATTATACATTAATACCAATTGTATTTGTACAAGATGTAGCAGGTGGAATAGTCAATACAACATTAACATCAAATGGAGAAGTAGTTAAGATATATGCACCACCAATATTAAATGAAGAAGAATTAAAAGCTACATTAAATGAAACATTACAAGGTTTAATCATTGAAAGAGATTATGATCAAATGTACAATCTTATAGGAAGTGTTTCTGATCAGTATAAACAAAGTGGTTGTAAAGATAGATGCCAAAATGGAGGAGAATGTGTTCAAGAGTATATATGTGAATGTAAGAATGGTTATTATGGTTTATTCTGTGAAAATCATAAACCAATAAATGGTGGATGGAGTAAAGATTATTACTATACTGAATGTAAAGATGGAAAAAGATTAAAGTATAAATTATGTAATAATCCATTCCCTCAATATGGAGGTTTAGATTGTGGTGAAATTAAAAATGAAACAATTGAATGTAGTGGTGATACAAACTGTCAATATTCTGAATGGAGTGAGTGGAGTGAATGTGAAGCTGAATGTGAAAAGTATAATGGAGATACAATAATTGGAAGTAAAAGTAAAAATAAAACTGTAATAAATAATAATAACAATAATCTGTGTGTAAATATAAGTGAAAGTAAAGAGTGTGAATATACATGTTCATCTCCACCCAAGTTATGTCCAGGTCAAATCCTTGCTAATGATGGTAGTGTGAAAGGTGATGCATGTAGTAAACATGGTGATTGTCAAAGAAGTAGAAATAATTGTAAAGAGAATGAAATAACATGTTTAAGTTATTGTAATTGCCATCAAAATTATTATGGTGATGATTGCAGTAAAACAAAAGATGAACATGAAGCTATACAAAGAATAAAACAACAGTTGTTTGATTCACTTAATCAGGCATATAAAGGATCACCTAGCACATCTGAATCAATGGAACAACAAAGTTCAACAATATTGTCAGTAATTGATCCACCCAGTGATTTACAAGACTCAGCAAAATCAGAAACATTTGATATGATTAAAAATTCAATAGACAAATTAAGCGAAAATAAACCAAAATCAATGTCATATGAAGCATTATCTAATTATGTAAAAGCATCATCAATATTATTAAAAGATGAATGGGTTCAAGTAGATAAACGTAGAAGAAGAATGAGAAGAGGATTAAGTAACAATGACGAAAGTAATAATGATAATGATAATGATAATGAAATCGGTAGTAAAATTACTGAGATATATGATAATATAGCCAAAATACATAATGCACAACAATATAGTCCTCCATTATCAGTAGAAACAGATGTTGTATCACTGAGTCTAATAAGAGCAGATGTTACTTATGATTATAGTAATAAAGTTGAAATGAATGGTGCTACAATCGATATTAATAATGCAATTAAAGATAAAGCAGGAGGTGAAGAAATACAAGTAATGAATTGGGCTGATAATCCAAGAGGATTTGATAGTGAAACATTAAATAGAGAATCAAGTATATTATCCATCAAAATATCAACATCCAGTGGTGGTAATATATCTGAAGGATTTAAAGAACCAATCTATTTCACAAATAGAGTCAATAGTGGTGTACCATTAAAAGATATAAAATGTACTTATTATGATGGTAATGAATTAAGTACAAAAGGAGTTGTTGTAATAGGTATGATTGAAGAAAATGGTGAAAGATTGGTATTATGCTCAGCTATTCATCTAACTGATTTTGCTGCTCAATTAAAGAATATAATGCCTAAGATGAACTTAGTTAATCCGATTTCTGATGCTAATTTATTAGGCAATTATAATAAATCCAATATGATTGTTCCGATAATATTAGGCGTGATATTAGTAATATGTATTGGATTATGGTTCTACAGTAAATATCGAGATTATGTTGAATTAAACTCTGTAACTGAAGAGAAAGCTACAAGATTCTTGAAATATGGTTATTTAGTGAATAAGAATGAAGGAATGGAAGAAATCAAAGTCAATAGTAAGAAATCATTATGGCAATTATATAAACAGAAATTAACTCATACTCATACATGGTTAGCACCAGAATTCAAGACAATCGATGAATTAATCGTAGTGAATAGAAGTCAACATATATTTTGTTTAACTGCACAAGTATTAACTTCATTAGCTGTAAACGCATTATTCTTTGGTAATGATTCTGAGAATATTGGACAATTGATAATGACAAGTATTATTTCTACATTAGTTATGTTACCTTGTACAGTTATAATTCCAATGATTTATAAATATGCAAATGGATATAAATCAAGAACAGTTTCAAAAAGAATGAAGTTTTCATTCAAAAAGATCTTAATTAGGATAAAGACAATATTTGCTAGTTTAAGTACAGTAAATAAGGCGTTATACAAGTTACAAGTCTCTTTATACATATTGACAGGTATGTTTGATGCAATAAGTGCAATATTCTTTATTACATTTATGATAATAATGCCACAAGGTTATATGACATTGATATTAGCTTGCTTCTTCTTAGTGTTTATTGTTGAAACTGTAGCTTGTTTCTTTGCGACTGGAACTCAGAATAAGAGATATTTCTTATATTTATTCTGTTTGAACTTCTTATTCACCATCTTCTTTGCGTTTATATTCATTTTCTATATTATTGGAATGAATTCTCCAGATTCAGCTACTAATGATATATGGAATGGATTCTATCAATTACCAGGATTAAAAGACTTATTATCTTATACGGAAGGTATATTACATTGTTGTGGTTATAATAATCCAACTGATCATAACATAAATGAATGCAGTACAAATAGTGTTAGTTATTTACAAGGTGAAGATGTTGGTTGTAAAGATTTATTACATAATAAATTGGTGAAATATGCACCAGCATGGTTAATCTATTTCGTTGCTTCTTTGATTACATTAATCCCAAAGATGGTTGTGTTATTCAAATATTTAACCTACAAATTCAGCAGTATTATTCCTGATCTTAAAGATGATAATATCTATTACCATCAAAAAGAGGCATTGGACAAGATAACTTGCTTATTCAGAAGAAGATTATTCAAAATGAGATTTCATAGAGAGAAAGAATATGTAGCTTGGACAAGACAAAGAAGATTAAGAAGTAGTGTTGTTATGTTGGCTAATGTGTTTGTATTCTTATATATCTTGATAATGATATATATTAACTTACTATATGGAGTTAAGTTTGTACCAAGTATGGCAACTAAATGGATTTTATCATCTGTTATATCTGTTGTGATTAGTTTGATTGTTCAAGAACCTTCGTTGATATTGTTGAATACAGTAGCATCATCAACACTTGGAGCTGCATTTAGAATATAAAGAGAAAACATTTCATATTCCCTTCAATTCATATTAAAATTCATATCCATATAATTACTATGCTATATAAAAATGTGTGTTTTGATTAAGTTTCTAATACACGCAAAATGCATAAATAATTCAATTATTCGAGGTATAGGATAGTATGTTTAGTATATGGAATGAAATTGGCAAATGTAATTTTTAAAATCCATATAAACACAGTTATCACAATTTCTTTTCATGATTCCTTCGGTAAAACATGCTAATAGATGATGTGATGAAAATGACAGTTTGATTTTCAAATACAATTAATACGTTGTATTAGTTTGTATTGAATCTAAAAACACAAGCTTTTATTTGAGAACTGTGTTCCAAATAATGAAGTTAGTCTTTTTAGCATTATTCATTGCTTGCATTATCGCTAAACCTTCATTCGTAATTGAAGGTGATAATTTCATGAAAGATGGAAAGCCATTCCAATACATTGGTGGCTCTTTCCACTATTTCAGAGTATTTTAATTGCTTTCTTATATTTTTAATAGTCTGATCCAAACAGATGGGAAGATGTGATTGTAAAAATGAAAGCTATGGGTTTGAACGGTTTACAAACTTATGTAGCTTGGAATCTTCATGAACCAGAAAGAGGTGTATACAACTGGGAAGGCATGGGTGATTTACCTCGTTTCTTAGAAATCTGTCAAAAACACAACATGATAGTGTTTTTACGTCCAGGTCCATATATCTGTGCTGAATGGGATTTAGGTGGTATTCCATATTGGGTATTATCTAACCGTAATATAAAAATCCGTACCAGTGATCCATTATGGGAAAACGAAGTAGAAGCTTGGTTTAATGTTTTATTAGAAAAAGTAAAACCATATTTATACAGTAATGGAGGTCCAGTAGCCATGGTACAAATTGAGAATGAATATGGAAGTTATCCAGCTTGTGATCATGATTATCTTCGTTGGATTTTACACTTAAA
Organism: Proteromonas lacertae; assembly: GCA_002245135.1. Taxonomy (NCBI): domain Eukaryota; class Bigyra; order Opalinata; family Proteromonadidae; genus Proteromonas; species Proteromonas lacertae. The sequence goes on from NGBS01000004.1 coordinate 215,449, forward strand.
TGAAAGAATCTTAGGAAAAGATGTAATTTACTACACAACTGATGGTGATGGTGAAGGTTATTTAAAATGTGGTACAATAGAAGAAGTATACAGTGTTGTTGATTTTGGTGCTTACTCTCCAGGTACATTCAACGGAACTGAAGTATTTGCTCCAATGAGAAAATATCAACCAACAGGTCCATTAATGAACAGCGAATTCTATCCAGGTTGGTTAAGTCACTGGAATGAATCATGGCCAAGTGTTGGTATTGAAGAAGTAGTATATACACTCAAGAGTATGTTAGAATATGGTGCTAGTGTAAACTTTTACATGGCTTATGGTGGTACTAATTTTGGATTTTACAGTGGTGCTAATGGTGGAGGTGTTGATGTTCAATTTGATACAACATCTTATGATTATGATGCTCCAATTACTGAAGCAGGAGATACAACTCAAAAGTATATGGCTATTCGTGAATACTTACAAAGTTACTTAAAAACTGAATTACCAGCAGTTCCAGCTAACTCAACAAAGAAAGCTTATGGTGAAGTTAAAATGACAAAGAGTGCAAGATTATTTGATAATATAGCAACAATCAGTCGTCATTATTTATACAATGATAAACCATTATTATTTGAAGAATTAGGAACTGCTTATGGATATATTTTATATACCATCAATCTTGATTCAAGTGAAAGTAAAGTATTAGAAGTACCTGAAGTAATGGATAGAATCCAAGTATTTATGAATGGTAAATTAAAAGGAATAATCACAAGAAAAGATGCTGCTAATACAAAGATAGATTTAGGAAGTGAAAGTGGTAGAATTGATTTATTAGTGGAAAATCAAGGTCGTATTAATTTTGGTGGATCAATGACAGATCGTAAAGGTATTGAAGAAGTAAGAATCAATGGAAAGAGTGTAATAGGATTTGAAATGAGAACATTACCAATGGATGGTTTAGATGGTTTAGTATGGAAAGATGAAATAGTAAATGATGGTCCAAGTTTCTATTATGGAACATTCACTGTAGATGAAATAGCTGATACTTGGTTAGATTATAGTGGTTGGCATAAAGGTCATATTTACATAAATGGCTTTAATTTAGGTCGACATTGGGAAGTTGGTCCTCCAATGACTATCTACATTCCAGCTCCAGTATTAAAGAAGGGAGTTAATGAAGTAATTGTATTTGAACAGGAATCAATTCCAAGTTCTCATGCTCTTAAATCTATTGATCATCCAATATTCAAGTATGTTCCTGATCCAGAAGCTAGAAAGCGTGTAGAAGTCGTAAAGGTATTAAAACATTTAAAGTAGACACCGTAAAATTATGATCAGGCATATATAGAGCCTTGAAATTTTGTTTTGTTTGGAAAATAATAGAATAATCATAATTAAAACAAAATTAGAAAAAAAAACGAAATAATGATTTACTATTTTTTCTCTTTCTTTAGCAAATGCTGTTTAGTATATTCCCATACTAATATTGCTCCACTTACATGAACATTCAAAGATCGGATAATACCTAATTGAGGTATTTCAATACAATCATCCATTATTTGCAAATATTGAGAAGGTATACCTTCTTTTTCCTTTCCTAAAAGCAAAACTACTTTATCTGGAAATTCATAATTTGTCAATGAATGACTATTGGCTGTTTGCTCAAGTCCTAATAACTTATATCCATTATCTTTCATCTGTATCAAATAAGTTAATAAATTATTTTCAGTCACTTCTTGCATAGGAACCCATTTATTAGCTGTTACAGAAGTCTATTCACATTATTTTATATTATTATTATACTTGTTGAAACATTGGATCATTTATCACTTTCATGTTTCCTAATACCAATTTCTTTGCTCCAAATATTTCACAGGTTCTTGCTAATCCTCCCAAATTTGGTCTATTTTAATAACAATATTGAATATATATGTATATGTACAATTTATCGATTAATGATGCAACTACAATAATGTCTTGTCTAAATCGATTACTATAACTATTTCTTGAATCATTTTCATCAATATCAAATGGACTATTCAATGAATTCCAAGGCAATATCTTTTTTTGATAGTTGAATGATACTATTATAAAATAATAATAACATAAATAATATATATACACGAATGAGTTGACATATAATTCTGAATAATCAATTGATTATTCTTCATTCTCATTTCACTTTGATTTGATTCACTGAATGGTTCTTCTTGATAAAACTCATTGAATACTTCCAGCATTTCGCTTTGTATTTGTTCAACTAATGTGATAGGAATATAATCACCACTTTCACATGGAGTAGATAATAATGATTCAATTGTACATTTCACTTCAGGATTAAAATCATTAAAAAAGATGGATTGTCTTTTTCTCATTTTTACAAGTTTTGGATTGTCTAACAACATTCTGTAAGTACCAAATAAGTAACTATTATCTAAAATATCCTTATTTTGACATTTCTTCTTTAAATCATCTATTCATAATATCAATAATTATAACATACCTTCAGATATATTTAATATTGTATGTAATAATTCAAAAGTGATATATTGAGCTATTGTTCTTACTAATCCATCAGATGATGAAAGCCAAGGTAATAGATTTTGAACAACTTTTAATTTACAATCTTCAGGTATTGATTTGCAATGTAATACACAGTTTCCACATATAATTATTATTGAGGTTATTGTCTGATTAGATGATTTGTAATTTGATAAACTTGGTAAACAATATTTCTCCAATAAATCTGGATATTTGTTTATCATTTGAATTCCAAATAACTCCATGTAATGACGGATATTTAACATATTCTTTAAATCTAATGCTTTCCAATAATATTCATTGATTTCTCCAATCTATATATAACAACAATAAATAAACAACGAATATACAATTGAATCATTAATAAACTTACTACACAAACATAAACACTGCCAACATCTGATCAACTTCAAATGTTGATCACTATGAATCATATAAGTATCACTATTTCCATTAATCTGATTGTATTTCAATAACTCCAATATAATTGGATTTGTTATTTGGTATGTCCCTTCATCATCAGTTGGTAAATTGTATAAGAAATTATTCATTATGATTCTAACATACTGTTTTCTAATACAAATTAAAAATATAATAACAATTATTGTAATATATACTCACTAAAATCTCCATCCTCTAATTCAACTATTGGTTCTCTATACAATATAAACTTTGTTATTTCTTTTAAATAGAACTTTGCACTTTGAGGATATTCTTTCCATATGCTTGTACAATGTGTTATCAATATGAAATATAAAGTGGATAAACTATTCTCATTGGCTGATAACAACGAATCAAATTTTTCCTTTAATAAACCATCATCAGAATTTAATGATTCATCCTATTATCAAAATAAACTAACAATAAAAATACAGCTAGGAAAGAAGGTCTATAAAATAGATTTAAGAATAATCTGATTGGAGTTTCATCAATCTTTGAATCATTTATCTGTTTCCATGATATGTTCAATAATTCAGTAAACACTTCAATATTAACAATCTGATTGTCTGAAGTAATAAAAGCATCTTCGATTATTAACTCTAGCGACTTAAGCAATGATAATAATGATATCTTATCAGTGTAAACAAATGTTAAAGAAATGTAGAATATTCATTAATCTATTTTAAAAAAAGATATTAATTCTATGTCCTCAATACCTTCTTTCATGATACTAAGACAAAATGACTGTTCTAATTGTCTTGAATGACTTTTCATATTCCAAATGCAATTCTATTAACATATTATATAAGCAAATATAGTAGTATACATAAATAGTATTCCATTTTGCATGACTGTAGATTAACAAATTGAAAGTATTATCTCTTTCTTTATCCAATACCAACTTCTCCATATTCAAGATATAATTCATTATCTCATTTGAATAAGATGCATCATTTGATAGTACTTCAATACATTGTAATATGTTAATAATGTAATTGTTATCTTGTAAAACAGTTGATGGATTTGATATAGTTGACTTTAGTTTGTCATATAAATTAGATGTAAAATCATTACTTATAAATAACGATGGAATAATCTGATATAATTGAATTATTGGAATAAACATATATGGAGATAATGATACTGACGATGTTTTAATTTCTTTATAATAATTAACTCTACAATATTCAAGAACTGAGATATGAGTATCTTTACACAATTTTCTAATATAATCTTTATAACTATCTGATAAAGAGTTATAAACTCTTAGAATATTTGATAGAATGTAAAGTGAATATAATTTCGAATCTAAAGATGCATATGGATTCTCTGAAATTTGTTTTAATTCATTAACAATTGGTATTAAAGATTGAGAAATAACATCTAAATTAGGAAATTGGAATAAGATGGGGATAATATGATCATGTAAATTGAATTTGTATAAAGATTCAAAATCATGTTCCTTCTTTAGATTCTCTTTCCAATAACATTGAATGTTGTTTATCCACCACTTTTCTGATTGGATTTTGGAATAAAATGAAGAGATTATTTCATTTCTTTTACTTGATAGATATAATATATCAACTGGAATTTCGTTGAATAAGTTTGTTATAGAAGCAAATGAAACATCTTCACTATTAGTGAAATTGCTTAATATTTCAATAATGCCATTATAAAGAACTGATTTTAATGAATTTAATGGAACAAATTGCAATTGATTCACCATTATACATCTTAACAAACCATAACTTTCATTATTTAACACATTTACTGGTTTTATTATTGATTTAAATGAATAATTATCTCTTGAAGGGATTAGTTTGTGGTTGAATATTGACAAGAAATAACGAATTGCTAAAGTACTTGTCAAATTCTTACAAATGCCATTAAACAAATTGTAAATCATCTTGCTGTATTTTTCTTCTGGTAATGATATTAGATATCTAATAAAATGATAATAATAATTACAATATATATTTATTTATACTTTGTGTAAAATTGAATGATTAATATTCCTGTATTATGAGTAAGAGTTCTATATAATATTGGATCATTTAAAATGGCTATGAATTCATCATATAAAAATGAATTATCAAAGTTAAAACTTGAATATTTACTCAAATCTAATTGTAGAAATGATTTTAATGTTAATCTTTTGGTTTGAAGATTTGGATGAGTAAATGCTTTAGATAGAAGAGTATATAACCACTATAAGTAATAATTAAATGAATATATATATATATATATATATACATTACAGTCAAAAGATAACAATAATTTACTTCTCTGATACTTTTCATCATCACTTTCTTGGAGTTTTATATCGTCAGGTTGGAGTAATTCAACAAAATTATTCCAAGTTTGTTCTACCAAATGAGTAGCAAATTCTTAAAAAAAAGGAATAAAATTAAAGAAATAACTATTACTATATTTATAGAAAACAAAATGATATATCCAAATTCTCATACAGTGTAATAAACAACTCCCATTTTCTTTCCCACTTTTTATTCTTATTCATTTCATCACAAAGTTCATTTTCACTTGTTTTCTACAATATATATATATAATACCTTTATTAATAGTTTCAATATAGTTAATGAATGTTTTTTAATCAATTCATCTTGATGATTCAAACCTTTTTGAATTAACAACCATACTTCATCTTTTCTAATAAAAAATTACAATATATCATAAATATACAAATAGTATTTAGTAGGTGTATTTATAATATAATAAAGCAATGGATATCCATTATTAATCTCTGAGGATTCTGTATTACATAATTCAATTATCTTTGAATATGACTAAGTATTATAAATACTTCAATAATAAACAATACATATTCACATATTTCATTGCCATAAATTTCCCATGATGGTAATAATATATTTAATACAACAGATCTAATTATAATTGTATATATATAACAATCATACCTTCTTATTGAATTGGATGGATTTTGAATTAAATGAAATATTGTTGGATAATAATCATGATAATCAATACTCTTGTTTAGACTTAATCTCATTAAACTACACAAATGATCAAAATATAAATCATCTTTTATTTCAACATCCTTATCTAATGATGATGAAATTGTGTTTATCATGTTATATGTGATTCTATATAATTCATTTTGCCATATCTCATTTGCTTCTAAATTTTCGTAAAATTTTATCAATAACTTCCTACAATAACTATCAATTTTCTATATAAACATTATTAGTTAAGAAATATATATACATTCACCAGTATTGGCAATAATTTGTTTAATCTCTGAGTAAAATCAGAACTTTCCACTTGACACTTTTCAATAAATAAAAGTGAGTGAAACTGTATATATATTATTCACATTATACGATTAACAAGTACTGATTTTCTTTTAGAGTATTTGTTTCAATTTTATTGCATATTTCATAAAATAGCTCGATTTTACTCACTATTAATATGATTAGTAATACAATATTATACTATTTAGTGAATCTATGAGAGAACTGACTAATAATTCTGCAAAATCATTTCTATTTTCATAATTGCACTCATTGATCTTGTCACTAAAACTTAAATAACCTTCGAATGATAAAAATGACATTTTTATAATCAAATACAGCAATACAGTGTATTTTCGTGTCTTCATGAAATAAACCAAAAAAACATGGATAACAATTACAATAATATTAATAATAATATATTTATTCAACATTCAAATATTCTTTCGATAATTCTTTCTTTTCTTTTTCTGATATTCCTTTTAATGTTATTTTTCTTATTGATGAAAATGTATTTAGAAATGATTTTAATTCTGATTTGTCAACATCTTCTTTTACAGTTATTGATAATTCTTCTAAACAATCAAATACTTCTTTGTTTTCTTTCATTAAACCTAATTCATTTTCATTTAATTCATTTCCAGATATGGTTTTTTAATCTTTCAATTAACATCTTTTATTATTTCTCACTCAATCCAATATCTATACAATTTTATTATATTACTTGAGAAAATCATGAATGATGATGAACATGAAGATATTTCTTTAAGTAAGGCTCTATAAATTAAAGACATACTTCGAAATCTGACAGACTATACATACTTAAATCTTTTCATTTTTATTTATGCTCATTTTATTTATTTTATATTTTCATTCATCCATATCGTTTCTCATTCTTCTTTTATTCAATGTAACTGATTTGAATATAAATGAAACGAATTTTTTTCAATAATTATCCCAAAATCGATATTTTGCTGAAATGAAAGTAATAGATAATGAAATTGGTCAGAATGGGTATAAATACTAATATTTGATTTTATAGACTAAGTCGAATGTTAGTGAATAATGGTTTTGGTGATGTGAAAGTAAAAATTGGAAATGAAGAAGTTACTTGTGTGAAAAGTATCTTGATGACTGGAAATGATACAATAAAGAAGTTATTGCTAGATGACCAAATGAATGGAGTATTGGAGTTATATGAAAAATGTGAAATAAACTCATTTTTGGAGATAGAAAAATTCTATAGTGGTGGATGTATGGAATTAAGTGATTGTAATGTTTGTGATATTTTGCGATTTAGTATCTATTATAATGATACTCGAATAATGAAAATCTGTGAAAAATACTTAAAGAATCATCTAAACAATTCAATAATGATTGAAATATTCGAAATATTAAATGGTATGAATATCAATCAATTAAATGAATTGAGAGATATAAGTAAAAAATATTTGATGAGAAAAGGTTACAAATGTTTAAACGATGGTATTAATATTTATATATTGCTTAATAGATGAATTATTACTAAAATTAAATCTAGATAATATAAAAGTAATATTTTCAAATAAGAAGCTTATAATCAAGAATGAGAGTTGGTTATTAAATCGATTAATATTATGGTATAAGAATGTATTAAAAGAAGAAGAAGATAATGAAGAAGAAGTGGGAGAATTTGTTGAATTAATAAAGCATGAAATAAACATATATGAAATAAAGAAAGAAGAAATAGAAGAAGAATATTTGGATGAATTAAACGAACTAAAACTAGAATTATTTAACAAAGAAAATGATAATATATTAATTTGTATAAATGGAATAAAAAATGATAGAATTATCGATATTATTAATGATTATTATATTAATGAAGAAAGTGAGATAGAATTGACTGAAAATGAAAAAGAAATGCTGTATAAAGAAGATGTTAAAGAAGAAATGGTGAGACTGTTATATACTGAAAATATGAAATTGATAGAAGTAATTTTAATGATTATATTGGAAATGAGATTATCAGATATAATTCCATATGATATTAAAAATAAATTATTGGGTAAAATAATATATGATTATAATGAAAATCAAAGAAATCGAACAATAAAATTTTTATGTTTATTTGTTGATGAAATGAAGAATGTAATAATCATTGAAGGATTATGTGGTAAAGAAATACTATATAAAATATTGAATGAAGATTATTATTTAAATTCCATATCTAAACGATTATTATTCAAATTCATTGATGAAATGAAATTGAATGAGAGTGAAGAAGAAGAGATGAATAAAATAATCAATGAAGAAATATTGAAAGAAATAAAAACAAAAGATATTACATCATTTTCATATCCTCAATCAGAGTATTCATTTGAAATAAATGAAAGAATGTCAATAATTCCATCATTTGATGGAGATAGATGTGTATTTTCTATAGATCTACCTTTACCAGATGGTTTAGTGTTGGATAAAGAAAATGGAATAATATATGGAAAAGTAGATATAGAAATAGAAAAGACAGAATATGAAATAAGTTGTAAGAATGTAAAAAGTGAAAAGAAATTCAAGTTATCATTAGAGTTTCAGATTAAATTCACAGAATTAAATAAAAATCAATATATTACAATTTCAAATAATGGAAAATTAATAACAAATACAAATGATGGTTGGAACCATTGTTATTTAAATTTGAAAATGGAAAATGGAGTTTATCATATCAAATATAAATTTCATCAAAATTGGAGTGAAAATGACAATATTATGTTAGGATTATCAACTAATAATACATATGCTGGTGTAAATATTTATAATCAATCAACAACATGTAATTATGTTGCATGGGATGGTGAAAGTGAAGATATTACTGATTATTGTGATATTGGAGCAATTGTTAATTCAAATCCAAATTTCAATAATCATGGAGATGGTTCAATTTATGAAGTGATTGTTGATATGAATAAAAGAGAATTTTGGATAAGTCATAATGATTCATCTCCTGTTTTACTTGTTAAAGATTTACCTTCTCCATTATATTCATATGGTGTAGTATTACACCAAAGCACTTCTTTTGAATTATTATCAGTTTCTCATTAAAATTACGTAGTTTTTATATCGATAATACTATTTCAGATTGTTTGTATAAAAATATAATCATTTCATTTAATTCTATTGAAGTTTCTATATGTGATTTAAACACAGATATCTTGATTATAAACATAATAAACAAAATAAATCAAAGTATTAATTTAATGAATTGATTCTAATTACTTCATTGTAATAATGATCCACTTCATCAATATAGCTTTTTCCAAATTTGTTCTTTATATACTCAATCAAACTATTATTCTGAAGTGATAAATAAGCTGTGTATGTATATAATTCATTCTTCTCATCTTTTTCTTTTTCTACTTCCGACAATTGTTTCTGTAATCCTTCAATAATTCCTTTTAATTCAAAATTCTTACTTTCCAATTGATCATATTCCTGTTTTATCTATACAAAATTGATAATATATTAACATATATATACATTTATATCTTCACTTTCTATATCTATTTTCTTAATAGGAGTAAATGAAAGACTATGGTTAATACTATTTGTTGATTGATTTATAAGTGATGAAGATGTATTAATTGGACTAGTAATAGATATATTATTATTAGTTGTAGTAGAATTATTAGTAACAATAGGTGTAGTTGAAGTAGATGTTAAAGAGATTGAAGATGATTGGTTAATTGGAGTTGTAACGGTATTATTATTATTATTAATGGATGAATATCCTTCTTCCTTTTTTATATTATCAATCACTTTATTATGAATTATCATTGAATCAGAAGATGAAACTTGTAATAACTTGTGTTTATTAATTGCTGGAGTATTATATTGTAAAGAAGTATTATTCGAATAACTTTGAGATTTCTATATAATAATAATCAAATATATAATTAATACATTTATTGATGTATTAAAAGACAAATTATTAAAGGGAATTTCACATTCATCATCTCCATCATTCACTTCCTTCATATTATCAATAGACGACTGTATTTCATTACTCATTGTATTGATATATGTCAATATATTATGACTCATCTGTTCATTGATATGTTCAATTATTTCACTGTAATTATTCATATGTTCTTCATATTCTTTTTGCATTTCACTGATACTTTTCTCTTTATCTTGAATCAATTCACCATATTTGATTGATTGCTCGTTTAACTCTTGTTCTAATGATTCCATTCTATTTATTAACTGTTGTTTTTCTAAATTTGTCTGTTTTAAAGTTTCTTCTAATTCACTGATGTTGTTGGTAAATATTTTAATTTGATTTCTGTAGTCTTTTATTGTGCTCTCATATTTTTCTTTTTCTAATTGTAACTCTTTTATATCTTCTTCATAGGATAATGCTTTTTCTTGCCATTTATCCCTTTCTTTTTGTAATTCTTTAGATTCATCACTTTCTGGATTTAACTCTTTTATTCGTTTCAAATCTTCATTCATTTCGTTTATCTTTTGATCTTGCATTCTTATTATCTCTTTATATCTTTCTATCACATCACCATCTACTTCTTCAGCATTATTACTTGTCTTTGGTGTATCAGTATAAAATGATGTAATGATCTTTGAAACTGTGTTCATTATATCAATACATTCTTTAATATAAGCATCATCATAACTATACATTAATAATAATAATAACTATACATTTCATCAAGTTTACCTGTCGAGCCAATCATTGGTTCTAATATTGATCTGAATGATTTTAAATGTTTAGTGTAAATATCTAAACCAATATATCTCGAAATCATATCAATTACATTCTTCTTTGTCATTATAGCTATTCCACTAGCATCATTATTATTGGTATTACTATTATCATTTTCATTATTACTGTATTTCAACAAAGTTCCAATAAATATAACAATTACTCCTTGTAACTGTTTAACTTCATTTCTTTTGTACATTTTCTTATTAAATATATTCTCATTTTCATTTAAACATCCCATTATACTGGCTAGTAATCCTACATCAGTTGAACTTAATAACAGATTAATCGCAGTTAAACATTCTGTACACCAAGTGGATAATAAACGAGATAAAGATACCTAAATCATTATATAATATAACAATATACTATTAATTTTAATGGTAATGACATTTTCAATGCTTTGGATAATGATTCATATAAATACATTATTATCGTTTCATTTTCATCATCAATTTCTTCGTTGTTTTCATTTGTATTTATCATTATTTTAGTTGCTAATTCTCTAGCAATTGGACTTCCTTCTAATATTCCTTCTAGTAATCTACTACTATACCATTGTATATTGATATTTGGATCATTTAATATATCACTATCACTATTTTCACTATCTAAATTAAATGAAAGAAGAGATGATGTTGATTGTATTATATCTTATAGTAATTAAAGTTACTAAATATATATTATGAAAAATGATATTTGTGTAATGATTCTGCCTAAATAAATAGTATCATTTCCATCACCACCTATTGCTGGAGGAGGTGTAATGGTTAAACCAATAAAACTAGTAGAACTTTCAACATTATTAGTGAAAATAGAACAAAACAACTTTACGCATACATTTTGATACTATTTACATATATATATAATAATACTTCAATATTATGTGAATGTACAGTCATAATAACAATTTTATTGATAATTAAAGTCAAATTACTATCATCACTTGTATATGTAATGAATTCCTTTTGTATAGTTGAATTGATTGATAATATATGTGATAATATTTCAATTCCAAAGATCTTGTTATTCATTGACAAATCAATTGTATCTGAAAACAATATACGTGAAGTATATAATATTAAATTGGGAGTCTATTAATGTTTTATAATTTATTTATTTAATTATTAATTATACATTAACTATAAATTGTTTATTAGAAAGTGATATACTATCGAATTCAGCTGTGTTTAAATCTACACTTGAAGATAACACATCAAATATCTATTACTCATTTTTATAATAACAATATACTTTGAATATATAATTGTAGGATTTTTCTATATTATTAACTTGTTGTGGAGTAGGAAAAACTATATATATATGTAAATATTCATATACAATTATTATTATAATGTTTTTGTAACAATAAAGTTATCTTCTTTAAACTATCACTACCAGTGAATAGTTTTTGTGTAACAATATTATTAAATAATACATTATACATTATATGTAAACAATCACATATTATTACACTTCTAATATCATACTGTTCTTCATATAATATATTATTCAAACAATCAAAACCTTCTTGAAAAGCGAAAAAACTTTGAATTTCAACATTGTTGCTTGTTAATTCTAATAATAGTAATAAATAATCTGATCGAACATCTTCTCGTTTATCGCTCATTATGTCGATTATCTTCTGCATTCCTGCATTACAATTGTATATCCTTGTTTCGACTTCTTTTTTGTTATTATTCATTAAACATAGTAAAATTTGTATACAATCATATCGAATCATTTTCTTCTTGTATTCGAATAGATTTAATAAAATGTCAAACAAATTTCGGTTCTATGAATTAAATTTATTTACATTATACTTTAAATAGCAATATTGTATTTATCTGAGCAATTTTTGGTGTATCTTCTTCTTCATTTTCTTCATTTTTGTTCTGATCATCATCAAAATCTGTTATAGCATCCAATATACTTTCTAGAATTAACTGAACACATTCTTCATCATTTTCTGTTGGAATAGCATCAACTAAAAAATTAAGAGCATTTTCACCCACTTCTTTTTGATATTCCTTTGTTAAATCCTTAAACAAAATATAATCTTAAAATATATACTCTGATTGTTCTTAAGCTATCAATTTTATCACTTTGCATTGTAGCTGTTTTAAATCTTTCAATTAATAGTAAAATTTGATTTGATCCATCGGATGCTTTCGATTCACCTACTGGAGCCTTTACAGGAGTCCAATACATCTTCTAAAAGAAAAAAGAAGATTACAAACAAGTTTGTCTTGAATAAAACGACTTTATTTATAAAAATAGAAAAGCATCGCTTTAAATCATTTTTGCTTATCATAAACAACAAACAAAATAATATTTAATATGATAAAAATATAATATCAAAGAAATAGTAATATATTGGTTGAAAATTTACTATTGAATAACACAAATATATCGTGTCTCTATTATAACTGTTGGTTTTATACTAGCTACTGTTGCTTTCATCATTTCAATTTCATGTTCTGTTTGTTTACATTTTCTTTCATATTCTAATCTTTTTTGTTCAAGAATCTTTCTCTCTTCACCTGTTTTTTTACTTTCTTCTTCTAAGAATTTTAACGATTCCTCATGATAATATCTACGTTCACATTCTTTTTTCAATATTTCTACTTCACTAATCATATAATCCATTCGCTCATCTATCATCTCTTTAGTTCCCAAAAACTTCTTTCTATATTCTTCCAACTTATTACTCACTATATCACATTCTTTTTTAAGTTGTTCTGCATTAAGATTCTTCTTTTCTAATTTTTCTTTTAATGGATTAATCAACTTCTATTCAAAAATAGAAACTATATTAACATACTGTCATTATTTCACTAGTCAACATCTGATTCTTATTCTCAATAAAGATCTTATGCATTTGACTTAACTGAGGAATACCTTTACTCAAAAATGCATTCAAAGTTTCACATAAACCATAAAACTCCTCTTTATTTTCAAAAGTAGGTAGTAATTTTTCACTTAAGACTCTTTTAATGAAGTATAACACTATTTCTTTATATTCATCACTAAAACCATCCATATTTCCATTAAAACTTTCTTTTTCTACTTTTGGACCTGGTTGAGGTAATCCAAAGAAATCGATATATCTATAATGGCCTTTTAATAAATCTAAATTCTATTATTATTATATTATATAATTTTTATACGCTTCTTACTGACAGCTCATTTGACTTAGTAATTGAATCTATAAATTCTTTCATCTCCTCCAATTGTTCTTTTAATTCATCACTTTCATACTTATAATCTCTCATTAAAAACTCAATTCCACAAAATGAACCATTTGCTGTTGCTTTCTGTGGAGGACAAAACTCTACTAATAATCGAAGATTTGTCATATCATCTTTACCAATTAGACCTTTTTGATTTAATATCAATAAAGAACTCATTAAGTTGGAAATACCAAATAATACTTGATCACTTCCATTTGTACTATCATTTGCTTCTAATCCCTATTCATTGACATTATAAATATATATACTTCAGTATCAACTAATAACACAGCCATTTTCTTTGTTTTATCTTTTGGATTAGGAATTAAAAAGTAATGATTTAACATCCATATTCCTTTTGTACATGGTACATTTCCTGCTTTCCATCCAAAACCTTTTCTATCATGTCTACCTACATTTAAACAACCATTATCTAGTTTCAAATCTTCAACATGAATCTTATTCATATCTATAATATTATATAAAAATCATTCATTATAACATACTGTTGTTCGTCTCATATTTGTCCAATATGGAGATGAATAAATTCAAAAGCGTTGATTTACCTGTTCGAAACTCACCTGATACATTCAATATAGCAATTGGAACATCTTCTTTTATTCCTCTGCTAACCTTTAACAGATTATCCTTCTTCAAGTCTAATCTCTTGTGATCCCAGCTAACAACCTATGAGATAATATTTAATAAGATAATAGTAATTATGCTTCAACTGATTCGTAGTTTTTGCTCATATTTATAAAATGCTCTTTAAATTCAATTAATGTGTTAAAATGCTACTATTGGTTGTTTATATGTAAATTTTATTTTTATGTATAAACTACATGCATGTAAAAATTAAAAACATACACCTGTAACGACTAAATTTTTGAAATAAACATTTATTAACTATCACTCAATAATAGTGATTGTTTTGTGTTATAAATTCATTTAAAACATCTTTCTGATCGTCTAGCATAGTTTATTGTGAAAATTAATTATAATGAAATAAAATGATTTTGATTTGCTTAAATGAACAGATCTTATTTTTGATCTTGCGATCTAAGCAACATTATTGGATTAGCAAAACTCAAGCTTGATGGAGTTTGAAATTCGATATTTTCATTTAAAAATGTTATTTTCACTTTTCTTAAAGTTTTATTATCACTTATACTTTCATAAACATGTCAGGTAAAGGTAAAGGAGGAAGAGGTAAGGGTGCTGGTAAGGCTGTTTCTCGATCAGCCAAAGCTGGTTTATCATTCCCAGTAGGTCGTATTGCAAGATATATGAGAGAATTGAATGTAGCTGAACGTATTGGTGCTTCAGCTCCAGTTTACTTATGTTCAGTCATTGAATACTTAGTTGCTGAAGTATTAGAATTAGCAGGAAATGCTGTAAGAGATAACAAGAAGAGCAGAATCGTTCCAAGACATATTCAATTAGCCATTAGAAACGATGAAGAATTATCAAAGTTATTCTCTAATGTAACAATTGCAGCTGGTGGTGTTCTTGCTAATATCGAACCTGCTTTATTACCAAAGAAGAACAGCAAAGATGAATCTGATGCTGAGTAAGCAAAAAGTTGAATATAATATAGTTTAAAAAAACAGGTGCTTTTAAGCACCACAATTTAAATAAAAGAAATTTACATAAATCACTGTAAGAAAAAAAATTTGATGAATGGATAATTTTGATTTATAAATATTCATTTTTATCTGTTTGATAATATATACATATAAAATGATTATATAAAGAGTGTTTATAAGAAAAACTCAAAAAAGTCTCAAATGAAACGACTATTTATTTTGAAAATCAAACAAGTTTGAAAGATGAAATGCTTAAAATCTTTCGTAGATACAGTGTTATCTTCAATATTACCATCTGAAAGTCAAGTATTTTAATTAATATATTATTGTAGATAAAAGAAAAGGTAGAAAAGGATGAAAGAGAAATAGATTTAGTTGTACAACATGAAAACGAAGTTGAGATGATGAAAATCTTGAATATTAATGAACTAAAAGAAAAAATAATATTGAACTGTTGTGAGAACAACTGTTTGTTGTTAGATTGTTGTTCCTCTTATGTTTATCCTTCTAGAGTGTATCAGTTGAGTAATTATGATGAATATTTGGTAATATCACGAGAACATTACTTGAGCGATATGGAAGAGGTAATTCAAAATAAATCCTTATTAGAAAGTGAAATATGTAATTTAATATGTTCATTATGTGATATATTAATGAAATTGAGTGATTATAATGTGATGGTGAGTAATTTGAAGAGTAGCAATATAGTACATGAAGGAAATGACAAACTAAAATTATGTGATTTATTGTTGGATTTATTAAGAAAAGAAGAAGATATGAGATTGTATAATATCTGTTTCAAAAGCCCAGAAGAGTTGGAAGGGTTAGAATGTGATGATAGAAGTGTGATTTGGTCAATTGGTTGTATAATATATCAAATGATAAACAAGAAATTACCATTTAATGAAGATAATAACATAAATAAAACCAAAGAGAATATTATGAGATGTAAATACAGTTGTGATGTAGAATGTGATGATATAATGAAAGAAATAATAAATAAGATGATGAAAGTGAAAAATGAAGATAGATTGAGTCTAAAAGAGATAAGAAAAGAGATGACTGAAATGAGTGAAATATTGAAAGATAATGATAATTGTATAATGATATGTAAAGAAGTTAAAGAAGTGTTATATAATAATGATATCGCCATGCTTCCATTATTATATTCATCAGAATATTACCTTGACAATAGTGATAGTGAAGATATTCGAGATGAATTGATAGAATATTACAATCATAAAGCCAATGAAAATGTGTTATTAGTATTATTAATGATGAAATTATACAATAATGATTATTCAATAAAGAATGAAATAAGATTTAATATTAATCATCAATGTAAAGATGAGAATGAAAAATGTCTTTTAGATGAAATGATATTTAAAATTGCATTTTATTATTATGATAACAATGTAATCAGAATAAATTCAGAATGCATTTGTTTCTGTGAAGAAGGAATGAATTTTTTCTTCAGAATAATGAAACTGATCAATCCAACAAAACTCAGATTTGGTATTTATTATCACTTACATTTATGTAGAGTTTATTTCTATTCCAATTAAACAACAATCATTATTTGGATCTTTATTTTTTCGATTATCATCTTTGCAAGAATTAGATTTATCAATGTGTAATATTGCTATTATATTTATTGAATCTTTTGTGAAATCAATTCCATTGATGAAATTGAAACATGTAAATCTTTCATGTATATATTATCAATTTATTTTACATAATAGATAATCCAATTGGTCCAAAAGGATTGAAGCTGTTACTTCCATATTTGCATTTATTAATCTTAAACAATAAGTTGAATCTTATAAATATGAAATTAAATGATGAATCAATGATATTATTATCATCAGAATTATATAAATATCCAAATCTCAAAGAAATTAATGTAGGATGGAATAGTAATATTCATACAAAAGGATTAAAAGCCTTATTCTCCAAATTTCCTATTTCAAAAATATGGTTTGATTTTAATGGATGTAAAGAGTTACTTATTGATAAAAACATTCCAGAACTAAATAAACATGTAAATAGTATTAGTATAAAATGTATGATTCACAACCATTCAGATATTGATGATTATATGTTTAGATCAATAATTTCATTGAGGTTAAAGAGTATTGGAAATATAGAAAATATAGATTTGAGTAGTATAATTAAATATTTTTCTAAAATTTAGATAATAAGCTAACATTTGAAAGTATAGAAATACTAATTGACAATTTATCTTCATTTACAAGTCTTGAAAAACTTCAATTAAATGGAAATGAAATAGGAGATTCAGGAATGAGATTACTATCTCCACATTTAGGGTTGTTATTAAATAGAACCATCTTAGGAAACGAAATAAACTGTTCGAGTATGATATCTGTATTTAATATTAAATAGAAATGGATTTATCTTCAATTGGATTGAAGTATTTATTAGATGGTTTAAAGAATATTCATCAAAAGATAAATCTTGAGATAAGTAATAATAATATTGATTCATCAGGAATAAAATATTTGATATATCATATGAATAAATGTGATAATTTTAAAACATTAATAATTCATGGTATATAAAGTGTTGTTGTAATTTTGTAATAGGTAATCCGATTGGTAACATTGGATTGAAAATGTTACTAAACAATATGGATATATTAATATGTAAATGTGAAATGAATTTAAGTAATCTATCAATAGATGATGAAAGTGTAATTTTATTATCAAATACAACAAAATCAATTAGAAAATGTAATAAAATAAATCTAAAAGGAAATAATATCAGAATGAATGGATTAAAGTTAATTTGTGAAAAATCATTAAAATATTATTATCATCCATTCATAGAAATTAACTCTTCATCATGGACAAATGAAGAATTGGAGTATTATTTGGATTATTGTATTAAAAAGAAAAGAGATGAAGATGATAGAAAATATGACTTTTCTAATTTAAATCTGAGTGATTCTCATATTTCCAAGATTAAGCTAGTTGATTATAAAATGCTTGATTTATCCAATAACAAAATTACTTCTAAAGGATTAAAAGAATTAATTGATACATTATCAAATGACATAAAATATATTTCAATATACAATAATCCAATTGGAGATGATGGAATAGAGATTATGTGTAAATGTTTAGGAAAATTTGTTAATGATTATTCATTAAATATTTCTAGTATATATGAATGTAATATAATTTTATATTACAAATAGATATTGGAATGAGTGAAAAAGGTTTGAATATGTTATTAGAAAGATTAAAAGAATATCATCCTTTGAAACAGATCAATTTATCAGGAAATGAATTAGATGAAAGAAAATTGATATTAATGAAAGAAAATAAAGAAGTGTTTGATTGTGTAGAAGAAATATCTATTACTATAAAAGAAAATATAAATAAATCAGAATTACAATCATTTTTAGAATCATTTTCAACAATTTCAAAAATAATACTAACTGGAATAAGTGAAGAAAAATTATCAAATAAGTTCTGTTGTGGTGATTGGTTGGTTATACTTTCATTTCTTTTGTTACTGCTAATATTCTACACTTATATAACAAATTAAATATCTTGAATTTGTTTATTAGTTTATTTTTATGAAAATATTTATTTGTAAAACAACAAAAATCTATTTAAAATAATAAATCTTAATCCTCTAATTTATAAAAATTGGATGATCAATAGATTCTAACATATGACTCTCACTTATTGAATCTTGTTCAAATACAATTACTTCATTAACTCCCTTCTTTAATACTGGAGATGGAACATATAAAGTCATTGGAGGACCAACTTCCCAATGTCGACCTAAATTAAAGCCATTTATGTAAATATGACCTTTATGCCAACCACTATAATCTAACCAAGTATCAGCTATTTCATCTACAGTGAATGTTCCATAATAGAAACTCGGACCATCATTTACTATTTCATCTTTCCATACTAAACCATCTAAACCATCCATTGGTAATGTTCTCATTTCAAATCCTATTACACTCTTTCCATTGATTCTTACTTCTTCAATACCTTTACGATCTGTCATTGATCCACCAAAATTAATACGACCTTGATTTTCCACTAATAAATCAATTCTACCACTTTCACTTCCTAAATCAATCTTTGTATTAGCAGCATCTTTTCTTGTGATTATTCCTTTTAATTTACCATTCATAAATACTTGGATTCTATCCATTACTTCAGGTACTTCTAATACTTTACTTTCACTTGAATCAAGATTGATGGTATATAAAATATATCCATAAGCAGTTCCTAATTCTTCAAATAATAATGGTTTATCATTGTATAAATAATGACGACTGATTGTTGCTATATTATCAAATAATCTTGCACTCTTTGTCATTTTAACTTCACCATAAGCTTTCTTTGTTGAGTTAGCTGGAACTGCTGGTAATTCAGTTTTTAAGTAACTTTGTAAGTATTCACGAATAGCCATATACTTTTGAGTTGTATCTCCTGCTTCAGTAATTGGAGCATCATAATCATAAGATGTTGTATCAAATTGAACATCAACACCTCCACCATTAGCACCACTGTAAAATCCAAAATTAGTACCACCATAAGCCATGTAAAAGTTTACACTAGCATTATATTCAACTATTGCTTTTAATGTAGAAACTACTCCTTTTGTATCAACATGTGGCCAACCTTCATTCCAGTGACTTAACCAACCTGGATAGAATTCGCTGTTCATTAATGGACCTGTTGGTTGATATTTTCTCATTGGAGCAAATGCACTAGCTACATCACCAGTAACACCAAAATCGACTACACTGTATACTTCTTCAATTGTACCACATTTTAAAAATCCTTCTCCTGCACCATCAGTTGTGTAGTAAATTACATCTTTTCCTAAGATTCTTTCATTTAAGTGTAAAATCCAACGGAGATAATCATGATCACAAGCTGGATAACTTCCATATTCATTCTCAATTTGTACCATGGCTACTGGACCTCCATTACTGTATAAATATGGTTTTACTTTTTCTAATAAAACATTAAACCAAGCTTCTACTTCGTTTTCCCATAATGGATCACTGGTACGGATTTTTATATTACGGTTAGATAATACCCAATATGGAATACCACCTAAATCCCATTCAGCACAGATATATGGACCTGGACGTAAAAACACTATCATGTTGTGTTTTTGACAGATTTCTAAGAAACGAGGTAAATCACCCATGCCTTCCCAGTTGTATACACCTCTTTCTGGTTCATGAAGATTCCAAGCTACATAAGTTTGTAAACCGTTCAAACCCATAGCTTTCATTTTTACAATCACATCTTCCCATCTGTTTGGATCAGACTATTAAAAATATAAGAAAGCAATTAAAATACTCTGAAATAGTGGAAAGAGCCACCAATGTATTGGAATGGCTTTCCATCTTTCATGAAATTATCACCTTCAATTACGAATGAAGGTTTAGCGATAATGCAAGCAATGAATAATGCTAAAAAGACTAACTTCATTTTTTGGAACACAGTTCTCAAATAAAAGCTTGTTAATTATTTAAATTTTTGAGACACAGTTGTAATGCAAAAAATGATATGTCTTCACAGAAGCTCATATGATGAAAAATTTTATTTTATTTTCATGTTGATGAATGATAACGAATAAAGTAGTTCCAATTATTTCTAAAAATATATTCGTTTTTTGAATTAAAAACTATTTTGAATTTTTTCATTTGGCGCTTTTTTTCTTTTTCTCGTTTAATAGAGAAGTAGGATGGATGATTTTATAATAAGTTCTAATGTATTGTTTCTTATTTATGATGTCATTAGAAAATGAAGCGATCCAGTTCAAAATCACAAAATAAAGAACCTAAAGCAAAGAAAAAGAAAATTGTATGTAATTAGAATATTATATCCCTAGAGTAATACATTAGATAGTTTTTTCAATGTTGAATCATCTTCCATTTCATCAAACTCTCAATCTCCTGTATGATTGTTTATTAATTATAGTTTAGAATATAATTGATCTAGAAAATGGAGATAATGACTTTATTGATAAATGTATCAGTAATAAAGAGGAAGTTGTAGAAATTGATGAAGATAAAATAGTTCCAATGTTTCTAACGAAGGAACAAAAGAAGAGAAAAGCTCTAAAAGTGCTACAGCAAGAGAGAAATGAACTGCAACAAAAAGACAAAGAAATATTTGGTGTTGCAAATAATGATTTCTTTAAAGAAAGAGATAAGTCTAATCCATAGTATATATATATATTCATATATAATAATAATAATAATAATAATAAATAGTACAAATATATTATCTACAATTACACTTCAACCTAAGAATTCTAAGTGGTATAATAATAACTCATATTATTACAATGATAATGATGGAATAAAGAACATGAAACCAATACAAATGACTAATATAAACATATACAAGAGTACAATATTAATAGATGAATCTTATTGGATTAAACAAAGAGATAATATGGACATTTCTTCATCAGATTTGTATAATAATAATTATAATTAGTTATAGAAATAAAGAAGTAATTCAAACATCACTCGAAAAATATGAATTAACAAAATACCATACAAAATCCAATAACAATAGTAATATTTGTACAATACCTCACTTATGGTTTCAAAGTTATCAACACCATAATAATATTCATTTACCTGATCAATCTTATGTTGCATTCAAATCATGGCTTGAAGAGTGGAAAGGGTTTTATGAAAAAGAAAAGAATAAAGAAAATGATAGTAATTATAATGATGATGATGATGAATATATGTTAGAAGAAATGCCTTCAAAAATATTTTATATTTACGGTGAAATATCATCCTATAAAACTGTAACAATTACAGACATAGCGAAGAGTTTAGAATATGAAATATTGACATATGGAAGTGATTGTTGTAGATCGAAAGATAAGTTAATGAAAGAAGTGAAAGAAGCAATTCAATGTAAATCAATATTCTCAATGAAGAAAAGTAGAAAACAAAAAAGTCCATCAAAATCCAATAATAAATTGAAAAATAAAGAAAAATCTAAAGATAATAAAAGTATAATAAAGAATAAAAATACTAAACCAAAACTTATATTATTTGAAGATTGTGATTTTGTAAGTGAAGTTGACAATGGATTTTATTCTTCTTTACAAACTATTATAAATGATACTCTTTGTCCAATAATATTCACTTCAAATAATCTATGTGAATTTGTTAGTAGAAATGCGCATTCTGTTTTACGTAGTTATAGATATAATGATGTTATTATTTACGAATATGTTAAGAAAATGATGAAAGTTCATAATATAGATCTATCTGAGAAGTTGTTTTATGTTTTATATGATTATTATGGTAAAGATATAAGAAAATTACTCAATAATTTCCAATTATGGATGAATAATAATGATATAAATGGAAATATACTGTGGAATTGTATAATAGGATTTAATCCATTATCTATTAATAATACAAATCATTTAATTCATTTAACCATTGACAGTTTTGATAAAATAGAGAGATATGAAACTTTGACAAGAAATTATTATAATCTGTTTAATAGTAATATAATAAAGAGTAATGAAATGCCAAAGTATGAAATTACCATTATTTCACCTGAACATATATATTGTATGAATACTGAAACAATTACTATATTTGGTAGTAATTTCGATGATAGAATAAAAGCTATATTGTTTGATGACTATCAAGTAACTGACTTTATATTAAAAGATAGTGGCAATATAGAAATAACATTAAAACCTGAATCTTTACAGTGTTGTAGATATTATCATGTCAACTTCTTACTGTCTGATGGATCTTTATTTCCACAATATCCAAACACATATCATCATATATTCTTTGTTATTCATAGTTGTGAAGATGAAAAAGAATTGATTAAAGAAAGAAGAGAAGATTTTGAAGAGGATAAAATAGAAGAATTTGAAGATGATAGAAGTAATAATAAGAGTGAAAAATTGCATATTATTCCAACTCCTTTTCATCATTTTAATATAAGAAAGAGACAATCAAAACAGAATAATGAGATTGTAGATATCAAAGATTTGGATGAAATTAGTAAATTTAGTGATATGTTAAGTGTTATTAATACATTTGAATATGATGAAATTAGAGATTATAAAATGAAAGAATATGAAGAATATGTTTATAGTAATATAATGAAAGTTAATATAAACAATTATATAAATCCCAACTTAATTCCACAATATATGTCTAGTAGAACAAAATTACATTCATTAGAGAAAGTGAAGACTAATTATGTTGATATAAATAACCTTTTTACTAATAGGAATGAGAAAGTTGATTATATTAGTTCATTTAGATCAATCTCTTATATTGCTCAACATGATCATTGCAGTTATCACAATGATGTATTGGTTGATTATGACTTGACAAATGAAAATTATGAGTTTCTCTCTAATAGATACTCTCAATTTGTTGATTAATTCTCTATTTTGTTTTTGTTTGATAATTTTACCCATGATATAAAACAATACTTATAAATCAATTAAATAAATTATAAATAAATAATTAGCTACAAAATGATTCACTAAATTACATTATAACACAATCATCATTGTTTCTATTAACATGTTTACGAGTAACTCCACTCTTACCTTTTTCTATAGTTATATTGGTATTCAATTTTCCAATATATCTATAAACTAATATGAAATCATTCTCAGAAAAAACCATTTTGTATTCCAAACCACTATACCCTAAAATCTAATCAAGTGTAAATGGAAATTTATACTGTGAAGAAATTGTCAGGTGATATACTTAGAGTATTTGAAAAAACTTGTAGTCCTGTGTAAGATATTAGTGCTATGGTTAAAATATATAATGTATTGTAAATATACAATCCCTATTACCATGTATTGATACTTTATAATGTGATAGTAGTAGTTTAAACATATTTGAAGAATTTAATTCGAGAAACGGAGACAATCTATATGAAAACATATTAATTAAGTGATAATACAGATTCTCTTGTGATGCTGCCAAAAATTGTATCATAAGAAATGTATCACTTAAAGAAACAAAACCTTCACTGTCACATATCGATGAATAAAGCTCTAGAATTCTAAATTCAGGTATTGTAAATAGCGAATGTAGGATTTCATAAAAGACAAGTTGTGATATCTTTTCAATCTTTTCATCTGAAGACGAGCCTATTCATCTATTACATATTATTATACCTTGTTGCTTTCTTTCACATTTTGCTATATAATGATTTATTCTTTCTGTCCCTTTCTCAGAAATTATTAACGAATAGTCTATATTTATATTTAATACTCTATACATGATGGAATTTGTTTATCAGTTACAATATTCAGTATTTTACCCAATTTGGCAGTATTCATACCGATTATAAAACAAAAACGATAAGAATAAATATAGTCGTTTCAGGACAGTTTTTTAATTTTTGGTTTTTGATCATTGCTTATAGATAGTTTAAGATAAAATAAAATAGAATTTCATATGGGAAAGCTAAGTGAAGCTTGTAAAAAAGGAGATATTGATGAAGTCAAGCAATTAATCGAAAATGGGGAGGATATAAACGAAAAGGATACTTCTGGCTCAGCGCCATTACATCACGCTGTATTTTAATAATATTTATTAATACAGGTTTGGCATCACAGAGTTGAGATAGTTCAAATATTGCTAGATGCACAAGCTGATCCTAATGTATATATTATTGCAATAATTATAATATAAAGATTCAAAATTTTAAAGGTAATTCACCTCTTCATTTTGCTAATGAAAAGGGTTTCCGTGATCTAATAGAACTTCTTGAGAATTATGGTGCACAATCATTACCAAATGTAGCAGGCGAATATCCAGATGACCGTCTGCCAGAAGTGTTAAACAAAAAATTAGCAGCAAAAGAAAAAAAAACAATTCAAATAAGCACCAGGTGATTTATGTACAGCTTGTAAGAAAGGAGACTTTAAGAAAATCAAGCTATTAGTAGAAAATGGTGCAAATGTAAATGAAAAAGATACATCAGGTTCTACTCCGTTACATCATGCTGTATATTATTAATATTGATGTATATATAGGCATGGTGGTTAAGATATGATATATGTAAATATTTACTAGATAATGGAGCAGATGTTAATCCACCAAACTTCAAAGGAAATACACCTCTACATTTTGCCTATGAAAAAGATAATAAAGAATTAATCGATTTATTCAAAGAAAATGGAGCTGTAGAAGTAGCAAATGCCAGTGGAGAAACACCAGAAAGAAGAAGAAGTATAGCAAGGAAGTTGAAAGATCCAAATCAAAGAAAATCCATGACAGGAAATATAGATCAATTAAATACTAAATATGGTATTGTGGGAATGGGAATATTATCACAGTCCAGTAAGAAAGGTGAAATTGATAAAGTTAAACAGTTAATAGAAAGTGGATGTAATGTTAATGAAACTGATAATACAGGTAGTACACCACTCCATCATGCTGTATTTATATGTATTATTGTTATTGTATTTATAGGTATGGTATAACCGATTGACTGTTGTAAAAATATTATTAGATAATGAAGCAAATCCGAATGTATACCTTTATTTATTCATTTATTTTTTAGCAACAAAACCATAGTGGAAATACTCCATTACACTTCGCTTATGAGAAACAATATAATCCGATTATAGAGTTATTAGAATCACGAGGTGCATCTAAAGAGATAAAGAATAATCAAGGACAAACACCACCAGATAAAGCTCCTGAAAAGAAGAAAGAATCTTCCCCATCCAAACCAGTCAAAATACAAGTCAAACCTCAAGATTTATCCACTGCAGTGAAGAATAATGATATTGATAAAGTAAAGCTATTGGTTGAAAATGGAGCTAACGTGAATGAGAAAGATAAAAGTGGTTCTACTCCTTTGCATCACGCTGCTTGGATAAATGCTATTGATATCATGGAGTATTTATTAGAGAATAAAGCTGATCCAAATGTATAAATATATAATTAATTATTATTTTTATATAGGCTCAAAATTTAAAAGGAAATACACCACTTCATTTCTTATACGAAAAACAGTATTTAAAAGCAATTGAATTATTAGAAAAAAATGGAGCAAAATCAATGAAAAACAGATTCAATAAATATCCCAAGGATTTAGTAGTAAATCAGCAGATTTCAGAATCAGAAAACAGAAGAAAAAGTGTATTAAAAGAAAAAGAAGTAATAGAAAAAGGTGTATTAAGTTCAGCTGTTAAAAAAGGTGATATTGAATTAGTCAAAGACTTACTAACAAAGAAAGTTGATATAAATGAAGTAGATATGTCTGGTTCAACTCCTCTTCATCATGCTGTTTGGTATGGAAGATTTGATATTATAAAATTACTATTGGAAGCAGGAGCAGATGTAAATGTATTTATTTATATATATTCCCTTTTTTTTATTTATATTTATTTAGATTCAAAATATAAGAGGAAATGTTGCATTACACTTTGCCTATGAAAAACACAACACTCCAATCATTGATCTACTAAAAGAACATGGTGCAAAAATGTTACGAAACTGTAATAATGAAACACCTGAAATGGCAGGTAAACCAAGGAGAAGATCATCTGTTATAAAGAAAGTAGTTTACCAGAAAGGACAATTAGTACAAGCAGCAAAGTTAGGTGATTCTGTATTAATAAGACAGTTGATAAGTAATGGTGGAAAAGTGAATGAAACAGATGTGAATGGATCTACACCACTTCATCATGCTGTATATAATATATATTATAGTAATTATGGTTTATATATTTGATTAGGCTTGGTATGGTAAAATAGATGCTATTAAAACACTCTTAGATTGTGGAGCTGATATAAATGCACAGAATTATAGAGGTAATACAGCATTACACTTTGCTTTTGAAAAAGACAATGAAGAATTAATCGATTTATTGATCTCCAGAGGTGCAATAGAGAAAGAAAATTCAATGAATAAATATCCAAGTGATTGTTCTCCTAATAAACCAGCATTACCTTCACCCACTAATAGAACACAGAATGAAATGAAACTATTGGATGCTGTAGATAATAGGAGAAAGAATGAAATGATTCGTCTGTTAGAAAGAGGTGTAGATTGTAATTGTTTTAGATATGATGGTTCAACTCCATTGATTATTGCTGTTAATAATGATGATATTGAGAGTGTGCAATTGTTGTTGAAATATGGAGCAGATCCAAATGTATAAATATATTATTTATTTATAATAATTGATAGAAATATGATATAAATAAAAACACACCACTTCACATCGCCTATGACACTAACAATATTCCAATAATCACTTACTTAGAAGCAAATGGAGCAGTAAAAACAAGAAACACAATGGGATTATATCCAGGTGATAAATTACCCACATTATGTCAAGCTACAAAGAGTGATAATGCAGAAATGGTTATTAAATTATTATCACTTCATTGTAATCCTGATGAAAAAGATGCTAAAGGAAGTACTCCTCTAATGCATGCAGCTTGGAATGGTAATTATGAAATTGCTTCTTTGTTATTAGAAGCTGGTGCAAATCCAAATATTACAAATTTAAAGATGAATACTGCATTACATTTTGCCTGTGAAAGAGGTAATGATCATATTGTTGAGTTATTAGAAAGTTATGGTGCTATTAGAATCACTAATTCACTAGGACTTAGACCAGGCTTTAAACCAGCAACAGAAGAATCGTCAAAGATATTAACTGCTTGTAAAGAAGGTAATGTTGATAAAGTAATAGAATTATTAGAAATTAACAACGCAGATCCAAATGAAAGAGATAGTAATGGTTCAACGTTATTGATGCATGCAATTACAATAGGAAGTATTGATTTAGTAAAAGTATTAATTACTCATGGTGCAGAAATAAATGCAATAAATTTTAGAAGAGCAACTCCATTAAGTTTTGCTTATGATGTAAATAATAAAGAGATTATTGATTATTTAACTTTGTTAGGTGCAAGATTAATACCTGTAGCAGCTGATACACAACAATCTGTATAATTGTTATTAAATTATTATTTATAGAACAATAAAAGAGATGCAATTTTGGATCCAATACAGATCCTTGATTCTTATGATGCTGCAAGAGCAACAAGTCAATTTAAAGACAGCTTATTACTCTTTCCAAATCCTTTAAAACCTTATATAGAAACAGCTCCAATCAATTATGAAGACAAATATCATATAATGACATTAGATGAATATATTCATAGAACTGAGAATTCACATTGTTTTCCATCCTATATTGATCCAGATGATAATTTTGAAGATTTTAATAAAAAGCCAAAAAGACCAACTTCAGCGAAAAAGACAAGTAATAAGAATTACAATAAGAATGATTATAGTGATGAATTTGAAGATGGATCTTTGAGTTTTGATCAGTCCCAAGAGATGAGTATTCATCTATCAACAGTAGATGAAGATGATGAAGATAATTGTAAATATAATAATAATAAATCACCATCCAATAGTAATAATAAAGATGATGGATTTTATGAAGACAATAATAGTAGAAAAATAATCAAAGAAGAAGACTCATTTCGTATTATATATTATGTAATATATATATATATATATATATATAGAACCATATTTTGATGGTGGTATTTTGTATTTAGATCCTTTGCCATTTGAAAATGAGTTATTTGAAGCTTGTACTGTTGGTAATATTAATTTAATCAGGAATATGGTATTAAATAATGCAGATATTAATATAAAGAGTGAAAGAGGTGGTAATACACCTTTGATGTATGCTGTAGGTAATGGATATAGAGATATTGTAAGGTTTCTATTACACTGTGGTGCAAATCCAAACGTATTTTATAATTAGTATATATTATTCTAGTTTCGTAATAACTTTGGACAAAATGCAAAAGATTTAGCTCAAATATATAATCATAAAGGAATTTACAACATACTTTGTGGAAGAGATGAATTGAATGATGTAAACCAACCCGTTCAACCTATTCAGTCATATTTATGGAATATATCTAACAATGATAAAACATATGCGCCTTACAGAAAACACAAATCTCCTTTAAAAGCTAGAACTCAGACTAGAAGATTTAGATCATCATAATTTCGTAATGTCTTTTATCAATAACTTTAAAAATGTTGTTTTTAAGAGTGTCCATAATCTAACATAGAAAGATCTCTTCCTCTGATGCTTTAAACTCAATTTCAACTTTCACACAGACACTATGGGTCCATTTTCAATAAATAAAATGTGAAATTAGGTGATGGACTAGCTATTAACATTCACAAAAACAATAATTTAAAAAATTCTGTTTAGAGGCTTATAATAATATGAAACACTAATAAACAAAAGAAAAATCAAAATCATTTAATTCTTTTAGTTCTATTTAGCTCTATCATTTGATTTTTGGTCATTTGACATGAGCCAAGAAATAGTTGACCCTGGTTACGGTAAATTTATTGTATAGTTTTAGTTTGTTGTTATATTTCTGATATAGCTTACAGAAAAAATCACAGATACAATCTGTGGAGAGATATGGAAGGTAAAATGGGTTAAATACCATGAAAAATGCGTATTAAAGATAGTTAATATAGTATGTTTTTCTCTTGATTATGTTTTTCTATAGGAAAAAAGTCTTACATGTGCTGAAGACCCTTATAAAGAAGCAAAACTAATAAGTTCTCTTAGCTGTCCTCGAATAGTCGAATCTTATGGTGCTTTTGAAAGTGAATTCCAATTTACAGAAGACACTACTCCTACAAAAGTATATGTTATAATATTACAAAATGTTCGAGGTGTGACCTTATTGCAGTATGTAAAAGAAAAATCTCATCGAGGCTGTGACTATTTTGAGGATGCTGAGTTTAACGAACGTTTATTAATAATCTATGATATAATATTAGCAATAAAAGCATGTTATGATGAAAGAATTTGTCATAATGATATTACACTAGATAATTTAATGTATATAGCTGGTACTAGAACTCAGTTAATTGATTTTGGTGTAGCTCAGCAATGTGAAACTAATGAATCGTTGATAAATTGCAGAAGTGGAAAACCTGGTTATTTGCCACCAGAATTTGACAAAGGTGATAATTACAGTGGATTTAAGAGAGATATTTGGGACTTAGGTGTAGTTACGTATATACTATTTTCAGGCAAAACGCTAGTATCTGATGAAGTAAAAATCCAAAGAAAATTACTGTCAAAATCCTTCAAAGATTATTGTTCAATTTATAATAAAAATGCATTAAAATGGCCAAAAGAATTATATGACTTTGTATCAACTTGTTTAACTCCAGATCCAAATCAAAGACCATTAGCCAGTGATTTATTAACAAATCCATTATTTAAAACATTAAGAAGATCTTATAAGAATAGAATGAAGAATTGGACTTATAAAATTGAGTCTAAGATTGGATTAAGAAGATCAAGAAGTTCTAATAGTTTACCTCCGATTGCTGCACCAATGTTATCTCCTAGAACTGGAGCAGATAGTAATAAAGAATAGAAATCTATTAATCATTAAAAATAGTAAAATATAGAATAAGTAAGTTATGATCTATAACACATACATATATTTATTAAATAACGTTGAATAAATTGTTTTTCATTTTAATTGTATATATTTTTTGATGTTCAAATGATCATAATAAACAGCAAGAAGAAAAATTAAGGAGTAATATCATAAATCTGTATAGATCCATCTTCACTACTTGAAACTAAACGATTTCCAATAGGACTATATGCAACACACCATACCTGATCAGGATGACAAGTAAATGAGTTCAACTGCTCTCTCGTAGTTACATCCCAAATCTTCATACTTTTATCACTTGAACCTGTAGCTAGATGTTTACCATCAGGACTTAAATTAATAGATAATATCCAGGATGCATGTGCTCCAAAGGATGCGAATGGATTTGATGTATTTTCGTTTAATTCATATATATTAATATGTTGATCATCACTACCACTATATAATATATGAGAATCTGGTGAAAATTGTAAACTACGAACAGCATATTGATGACCAATCAAACGACTTAATATTTTATTAGTTCTAATATCAATAGTGTCAATTTTACCATCATAATGACCACAGGCTAAATAATTACCATCTGGACTATATGCAATACTTTGTACAAATGCACCTTCTGTTGCTATTGTTGTTTTAGTCCATTCATTTGTGCTAAATAGATTTACATTGCCAGTTTGAGTTCCTGTAGCAATCTGTTTATCATTAGGAGATATTGCTATTGTCCAAGATTGTACTGGACCTACTGCATAATCTTTAATTTGTTTTACTATAATAAAAAAATAAAACATCTATAAATACATGTCTCCATATCATATAAACGAATATGTGAATCCATTGAACTAAAATACAATTTGCTATCATCATGAACTAATGCTAAAGATAGTATTCCAAAAAATGTTCCACCTACTTGATTAGATTTTTGATTTGCAGCATCATTCTGGTTATCCCATATATTGGGCCTATAATATCAATAAATTTCACATCTATACCATATTTTTATTGTTTCATCAACAGAACCTGATATTAAAATTGGGCTAGCCTCATTGTGACCCCAAGCAAGAGTCCAAATTGCATTTTTATGTGCATTAAATAAAGTTCGTGGCTTATACTAAGAGAAAATAAACAAAATAAAATACCATTTTGATCAAGCTTGTGTTTGAGTGATGGATTATGATTGGTTAATTCTCAAAGATAAGCCAATCAAAAAGCAGAGGCTTGAGCAGAATAGAATTTATGTAACTATTTATTATAAATAATCGTTAGAAAAATCTATTTTGAAGAATCTTTACTATATTTATTATTTCTGTTTTAAAGAGTAGTATGAACATTTTTATATATAAGAATAGGTAAATGTCTTCATCAGACGATGATTCAGAAACTGAAGCCATAGAAAGAACTATTTGTTCATTACCAGAATGTTTCGTATATAAGATTCCTCCAGCATCAAGCTCCGAAGGATATTATGCTTCTGGATGGAAAAAACAATTATGGAGTGGCCCTTTACGTATTATTGCAAAAGGTAAAGAATGCAGAGTTGAACTTTATAATTCAAATGATAATTCCATATTTGCCACATGCTACATAGAAGATGATCCTCCATCTGTTGAACCAGTAAAGGATAGTTCAAGATATTTTGTTCTTCGAATTGTAAATGAAAGAGGTAAGAAAGCTTATATCGGTATTGGTTTCCAACAAAGATCCGATGCTTTTGATTTCAATGTCACAATTCAAGATCATAAGAAACAAGCTGAAGAAGAAGATAATGAAGATGAAGAAGAAGAGGATGAAGAAGAAGATTTCAGTCTTGGCAAAGGTGAAAAAATTAGTCTTAGTGTTAATGTTAAAGGTTCAGGAGTATATATATATATTTATTTATTTATTTATCCTAATTTATTTAATCTAGGGTGGTGGTTTGAAAGAAAGAGGTCCAGTAAGTATTAAAGCACATGGTAGTGTATTAGCTCCACCACCACCAGCATCTGGTCGTAGTAGAGCTGCTAAATCTTCTGGTAGAAGTAAACCAAAGCCAAAAGCCTCAAAGAAGCGTAGAGACGAGGAGGAAGATGAAGATGAGGATGAAGGAGATGACTTTGATTTTATGTAATTAAAAATACTAAAATTATTATGTTTTATTATTTTGGATATGAAAACCACAAAAAACATATTTCAACAATACTTATAAGGTATAAAATATAAATAAGAAATAATAATATTTACTTTATTTTTGTCAATTAACACAAGTGTTATGCTACATCATCAGAACTAGTATCAGTTTTCATATCCGATTTATCTGTAGATCCAGGTGCAGGACTAATAAGATTTTGACTGGCAGAACTCTTATCTTCACTCTTCACTTTAGCAGTTGAAGATTGTTTTGAAGGTGTTGATGGTGTTGGTTTTACTGTTGGTGTTGGTTTAACATTATTTGGAGTTTTTTTAGCATTAGCGTTAGCATTAGCAGCAGCACCAGCTGTAGCTCCTGGCTTTATAGTTGGTGCAGCTTTAGCTTTAGGAGTTCCAGCAGCAGCTCCTGAAGGTGTACTTGGAACAGCAGAAGGAGTTGAAACTGAATCTTTATTACTATTGGATATTTGTTGATCACTATTCGCTTCAGTTCTACTTAATTCACTGCCATTAGTTTTCTGACTTTCATTATTATCGTTAGTAGAACTTCTCCTTGAAGCTATGATTGATTTATCAAACACTTGACCTGATGAATCTGTGTGTAACATTCTATTATTATCATCAATTCTCTTTTTTGATGTTGCACTATCTGTATCATTGAAAGAATCAGCTTCTTTTCTAATTGAATCAGCTAACTCACTGTTTGGCACATTGTTACTATCCAAATAGGAAATACTTTCCTTTTTAGCTGGTTTATTTGGTTGAATTGATAATTTAACATCTTTATTCCTTGCACTGTTTTGACTGTTAAATGAACTTCGGAATAAACTTGATTTAGAAGCAATACTTGCATTATAAAATGCAACATGTTGATGGAATATTTCAGGATCTTTTGTTGTATCTAATATAATAGATACTTTGGTATATTCATATATTGCTACTAATGTTGGAATTGAATGTTTCTTTAACATCTTAAACAATGTACCATTTGTCTTATAAGCTTTATAAAAATCAGATAATTGAAATCTTTCAAAATAATGTTTTTGTGCCAAGTAATTGACTATTAGATTCTCAGTCATATCAAATCCATTTCCACCTTCAGCTTTATCAACTTCTTGTCGCTGTAATTGTATAAATTCTTGTGTCATTCCTAAATTTGCATGAATTGAAGGATTTGAAAAGTGGTTAGTAAATATTATTCTTTTCATTTCATTGATTTCTACTGTTGTTTTCTTTGTTTTAAATGTTTGAATATCTTCATATAATTCAAAACATTTTACATCATTCTCTTGTGCTAAGAAACAATAGAAGAACGCTCTATTTAATTTCTTCTTGAATAAATTGATCAACTCTGCTTTATTATCATTTGGCTTCTTATATAATTCATCAGCTTTACGTAATCTGAATAAAGAACTCTATTAAAATATAAAATAATAAATAAATATACAATCCTAACAAATGGAGAAATGTACAAAACAGAACATAATAACTCCAAGATAACTCTTATTATATAATAATTCCTACTATCTTTATTATGTAAACTTGGTAAAATGATTATTAGTATATATATTCCTGTTATACCAGTGAAATAATAATGTAACCTTCTGAAATAATAGGATGGTAATCCTCTGTTTTTATATATACCAAGTAAATGGATTAAAAATGAAACACACTATATATATATAAATAAATATATATATATATATATATATACAGCTAAAACTAAACACATATATGAATAATCAGAATCAGTACAATATTTATAACTAAACGGTTGTTCACCATTCTTATAAACAGTAGTTTCAACATACGAATCAACACTGCTTGAAAAAACAAACAATGATGTAATGAAGAAATATATTGAATATACCAATACATTCAAAATGCCTTGTAACTTTGATAAAGTACTACTTGTTTCATTTAATCTTGTATTTTCTTCTAATATAGTTAATAATGGACAGAAAAATAATAACGAATTAGTAATAATTGCAGTAAAAAATTGAAACAAACATTGGGACTCAGTTCTATCATCAAATAATGAAAATGAGGAAAATGTTAAAAATAAAGCATATAATAAATATAATCCAGTAGAATATGGTACAAATAATGGATTCCATTGTCTTATATTAATCACAACTCTTACAATAATACCAATATTAATTAAGAATATAATAAGAGCTAAAATAAACAATACAACACCTGGTGCACTGGATAATCTCAACATATATTCTTGATCGAATGGAACCCAAGGCCAAGAAGCTGTGTAAACTGGGTAACAAGTGCAATCTCTATAATTATTCTGAGATGAACACACTTTCTTATCTTGATTACAGGCTGAGATAGTATTTGGAGCTAATAGAGTGAAATATTTATCACCTGTAGAATTTGTTTGTATTTGTGCTACAACACCTGTCTTCGCTGAGTTTGTACCTGAACTATCAAATGTGATTGGTCCATAGAATGTATCCCAATTTACACAACCACTAGCACAGGATGATACTGAACATGGTTGAGTTATTTTCTTAGTTGAACTATCAATACAGACTTTGAAATTATTATCTTGATTTACTATATGTACATAATAATAAATAATAATAATATACAAGTAATTAACTTATTAAAAGTTTCTGTTGATTGAAATGATCGAGAAACATCGATACTAAAGTGTTTACATAATTCAACTATCTTCTGAATAGTTATACCAATTGCAGCTCCTCTTCCAATCAATGTATAGTCATTATTCAATGAATCTAAACCATCAGGAAATATATTATCCTCTTCACTACGATAGGACTCAAAATTATCATTAAAATATTTGAAGAACTGAGAAGTTGTTCCCATAAACCTATCTTTTACACCAAAATCAATATTTTCATCAAATTCTATTAAGAAATGTGAATTGTAATTAGGAGAATTAACTTTATTGGGAGAATACCACATAGATGATTTATATATACCCATTACCTTAGGAGGTAAATAGACTGTAGTCTGTAGTATCTTGAGGAGATTAACTGTATCATCTGAACCAAAGATAACCATATCAGGATTGAGAATTTTAATATATCTTAACCATTTTTCACCATAATTCATTCTACCATTAATACTAGCAAATTGACTCTATTAATAATAATAATAATAATAATAATATATACGAAATCATATTTTGGATATGTACAACTATGTTTTTTACCATCGCTAGTTGTACAATCACTATCTTCATTACATGTCTTCCCATCTACTTTATCATCTTCATAAGAACACCGTTTCGACATAACTGTTATACCTTTTGCACTATCTAACAATGACACAAATGAATCACATATTGTTGTTAATTCAGCAGATGAACTTTTATCACCCATAAATAATACCCTTGATACTTCTATTGATTATTTAAATTATATATATATATATATATATACTATATCTGTTAGTGATTAAATCTACAGCACTTACTGGGTACTTTGATAGTTTTATTACTGGCGAAATCATAAACTTATAGTTTTGTGTATAAACATCATCATTTGATGCACTACTAAAGACTAATATATTGATTCCTTCTGAAGTTACTTTTCCATTATTTTGTGCTACCATTTTGAATGTATAATTTGTTAATTCTGGATAGGATGGTGCCACTAAGAAATGAGGTTTAAAACCAGTAATGCTGGAAACTTGTTTAATGTAATCCTTTATTAATTCTTCATATTTTTCTAGTGATGTAAACTATTCAAAATAATAATTATATTAATACAGAATCTGCTAATTCCACCAATGTCACACATACTTTTCTTCTTCTATACAATATAAGTAAAATAAAAATACTCATTACTTTCACATTGGTCATCTGTTTGAGATTTTTCATCTAAGCATATTCCACCTTTGCTATTTATATAATCCCTCCACATCAACAATCCTGTCCAAACAGATATATCTATACAATAAATATTATTTATTAATACCGCCACTACCTGAAATAATACTTTTGCTTCCTCCAAATCCATCAATCCATATAGTGTCTTTAGTACATGTTGAATTACCAAATTTGTAGTACTCATAGCATGTACAATAGGATAGAAATATAAGTAATATAATATATATTTTCATTAAAATTTAAAACGAATATTTAGGCTTGTGTTAGGCTTGAAAATATGAAAAGACATCCGTTACACTATTAGATATAAGAGTAACTTAAAGTTATTTAAAAAGATCTTCAATCAAATTAATACAGAGAAGAAGAAGAAAACATTGAAAGTTGAAGAAAATTGAAGAAAAAAGACTAACAAAGTACCATTCATAAACCCACTTTTTATTTTAATATTTATTTGACAGCATGCCCGAGTGGTTAAGGGGGTTGACTCGAAATCAACTGCGATTTCCGCGCGCAAGTTCGAATCCTGCTGCTGTCGTTTCTTTTTTCTTTTTTTATCTCAATGAAACCTTTCTATAAAAGCCAACTAAAATTATTAATATCAATAAGAAACAGGTATTCAAATTTTGGAAGAATTATTACTCCTCTAATTTCAAAGAATCCTTTATTAGACATCTGCTTGTTAGTATGGATCTTAGGTGTATTCAATTGCTTGACAGGTTTTTATTTTACATGGTCGTTGATAATTGGATGTGTATCAGCTTTTCTTATTAATTTCTTCATTCCAAAACCAAGGCCGAAAGATATTGATGAAAGAGTTAAAGCATTATCATCATCAATGCAGGGCTCGATGTGTGTTGAATGTGTAGCAGTTATTATTATTATTACAGACATTATAATCCACAATACTTCAATCCTGTTATCATTTTCATTAATACTATTTGCTTTTTTTATAGGATTCTCTCGTATTATAGCAAATTCATATTTTCCTTATCAAATAGCAAATGGTTATATCTATGGGTTTATATTTTACATTTTTTCATACATTTTGCAGCCTTTATTAAAACCAAAAAGATATAATGAATATAGACAGTTAGCATTTCTAGCTGTAGTAGTACTTATCTATTTAATGATAATAACTTTATTAGCAGAAAGTAATTACAGTAATTCACTTTCAGTATCATACGATGATTATTTAGAAGTAATGCAAGAAATAATGAGTCAAGATGCTCCAATACAGCCAAATACTGACAAAAATGAGAAAGTGAAAGAAGATGGTTTTTATAAAACAATGAAAATGTTAAGAGAAAGATCAAGAATGAATTATGATGATAAATAAATAGATTAATAATTAATAAATATGTAATAATTAAATTTTAAATGTTTTTATGTTATTTTAATTATAAAGAATAAAAATTAATAATTATAATAAAAATATTATATATGTATGTAAGTAAAGTGATAAAGAAAAAAACGACATAACAATAACAATTTTACTGTCCAAATCTTCTTTTCTGTTTCTTAAACTTATTAATATATGAGAAAAACAAACTCTTGGTAATTTCATTCCAATATTCTTCACAAACAACAATCTCAGCATAAGCTATTTGCCAAATCAAAAAATTAGATATTCTCATATCTCCTCCAGTTCTTATCACAAGATCAACAGGTGGTGCATTTTCTGTAAAAAGATTATCTTCAATTAAATCAATCAAATCTTCAGGATGATTAACTTGTGTTTGTTGTTTCATTATTCTATAACAAGCATTTGCTACATCATATTTTCCACTGTAATCAACAGCTACATGAACTGTAATATCATGGAAACCAGCTGTTCTTTTCTCTACATCATCCATCATCAGTTTTATTGAATCATTAAAATGATCTCTTCCACCAATAAACTTTATGCAAATCTTTTTACCATCTTCCACTTCATTGTCTTTCAATTGTACTAATTGTTTTAAAAATTCTTCAAACAAATTCATTAATATATCAACTTCATTTTTATCTCTATTCCAATTCTCTCGTGAGAATGCATATACTGTATAATAAGGTATTCCATACTCTATACACCATTCTACTGAACTTTTGAATATTTCTGCTCCTTGTTTATATGACTGCGAGTAAGTTATTCCATGCATTTTGGCATATCGTCTATTACCATCCATTATGGCTGCTATATGTTTAGGTCTTTGATCTGGTGGTAATATCTTTGATTCTTGACTTAGTATTGAATAATACATTATCTATATAAATATATATCATATTAATATTTATTGAATAAATACCAACAAAATAACTATTAGTAATGCTGAATATACTACCTTTATTGTTAAAGTAAATTCAAACATACTATTTTTGCATATATATAATGACTATAATTATACTACCAGATTGTAATAATATCGAAAATTGCAAAACAAATTTCTATTGAGTAATGTGGGATGAAATAAGAGGATAATAAATATGAAACCAAAATAATGCATCCTACTATTGGCAACTGCATGAAATCTATCTGTTCTTGCATTTTTCTATATTATAAAATAATTTAAAACTACATATTTAATTGATATAGACTTATAAGACTGTATAAGCACAAATGAGAGTATATAACGCTTGACTTGATATTGTCGAATATATTAAACTTCTATTTGAGTATAGATAATGCTCATACCATTTTTGAATCAAAAAAAAGGAATCAAGCTTATTGATCGAGCTTTTTAAATTTTTTGTTTTTCTCGAGATGGAGGAAGAAGATGCTCCTAAAGAACAAATGAATGAAAATAATATTTCTAATATATCTTCTACAAATAATTCTAATTTGTCTTTCCCTGATCGATCTAATGAAACTACACTTACAAGGAAACAGAGAAGAAATTTAGCAAAGAAGGAACGTTTAAAGCAGAAGAGGAAAGAAGCTTACGAAGAAATAAAGAAAACTATTAATGATCAAAATATCCTTTCACTTGTATAATATATAATTATGTTTTTCTAACATCTTTTTAAGGATGATATTATAAAAGAAACTGAAAAGCAGAAGGAAGAAGTTTTATCAATTTGGACAGAAAAGAACAAAGAATTAGATGCCATATTCCAAGAGAAGAAGAAAAAAGAAGAGGAAGAATTAGCACAGAAGTTAAAAAGAAAAGAAGATTTAGACAATCAAATCAAAGAAAAAGAAGAATTAGAAAATAAGATTAAAAAACAAGAAGAAGAAAGAAAAACAATGATTGTATATATAAATATATTATAATTATTATAGGTAGCAAATGATGAAAAGATGAATGAATATCGTAAAAGTCCAGGATATGGTATAAAAAGTGATGGATTTAATTGTTTGTACTATCTCAAAGTGGGTGTTTGTAAATATGATGATTTATGTAATAGATATCACGATAAACCAACTAAAAGCCGAGGAATAGTGATTAGAAATATGTATAAAGGTTTAGGAATGGATGAAGTACATGATAAAATATCAAATAATAGCAACAATACTCATGAAGATGATGAATATTCTTTAGAATATACTGAAACTGAAATAATGGAACATTTAAAGGAATTTTATGATGATATATTACCAGAATTTGAAAAATATGGTAAAGTAATAAATATGAAAATATGCAGTAATAGAATACCTCATCTCCGCGGTAATGTTTGTGTTGAATATAATAATGAAGAAAGTGCCAATAAGGCAATGAGTAGTTTAAATGGTAGGTTTTATGCAGGTAAACAATTGAAAGTGGAGTTATTACCTCCTACATCATTAAGATGGCAGTATTCTATATGTAGTCAGTATCAGAGAGGGAATTGTGTTAGGAATTATGATTGCTTTTATTTACATCCATTTCCGTATATATATATTATTATAATTATAAATGATGAATTATATTTTTATATGAATATAATATTATGTTGATATATAAACCGTCCTTATTCTGATATATTTATATTTATATTTATATTATAATAATTCTATAATAGTGATCCATATGGAAGATTTGACTATCATCCTTCTAATTATTACAACAGTAGTAGTAGTAGTAATAATAATAACTATGATTCTGATAATAGTGGTAATAGTAAAGACTATCATCATCATAA
Source organism: Proteromonas lacertae (assembly GCA_002245135.1). Classification (NCBI taxonomy): domain Eukaryota; class Bigyra; order Opalinata; family Proteromonadidae; genus Proteromonas; species Proteromonas lacertae. The sequence continues at coordinate 256,877 of NGBS01000004.1, forward strand.
GAGTAGAAGCAGAAGTAGAAGTGAAAATCACCACGACCATCACCGCCATCATCACAGTCATCGTCGTCATAGATCATCTAGTAATAAACATCACTCTCATAACCACTCACATCACAGTAGAAGCCATCATCGTAGATCTACTTCATCTTCTGCAGATTATCACAGATCGAAACATAGAAAAAATTCTCGTGATTATGATAAAGAGAGAAGCAGGTCAAGATCATTGACAACTAAAGATGAGGTTGATGAGAATAAAGTTAAGGAAGAAAAACAATCTCAAACAACTTCAAAGGAGGATCATACAAATGGAAAAGGTATTGAAAAGAAAATGTAAAATCTAATGATTTAAAACTACTTTGAATTTTTTTAAAATTATAACCATGTGTAGATTAAATTATTTATTATCATTTGTTTTTTGTTGTTATAAAGAACGAATAAAGCTATTAAATGAAAAGATTTTTTGGTTCAAAAAATACCCCAAAATATTCAAACAAATTCCCTAATGTTTGAAAATCACCAAATAGCACCTTCTTCAGACGTATGAAATACATAATAATTTTTAGATATTATTATACAAGCTATATCTACAGAAAGGGAGGAAACGGTCAAGTAATGACTTAATCTGTCAATTAACAGATGTAACTACTAAAATAGCAGGTCTTTTATATTGTACAAAAAATACTCTTTTCATTTACATAGTAAACAATTATGAAATATCAGAGTGGCAGATGTGGTATTTAAGATTGTGGAACTTAGAACCGGATGTTCCATATATAACAACGGCCAAACTATTCACATCACTTCAAATACCTCCAATTCCTTTCTTTAACCAGTATTTTAGTTATTCACGTATATTGAGAATTTTCTATTATTAGAACAAAAAATAAACATAGATGATTTTATTCAATTTATATTACTCTTTGGATTCTTTGACATACATACTTTATTACCTTGTTTTTTCGAAATCACAGGAATACACAGTCATAAATACGTAACTAATGTATTAATTATATTAATATTAATAAATAGGAACAAATTCATCTATTTTTAAGGTCATTTAGTGCTTTAGATGCATTTGGTTCAGCAATGAGACAATTCATATCCTCTGCCCAGTATAAATGTGAAGGAAGAATATCTCTAATATCATTTGGTGAATTTTTACTAAGTAATCGAGATATATTCAATCCTATCTTTAGATTACAATTTAAAATAATTAAAGAGATTATAGGAGTTGATTCTTTTAATATTATACAGCAAAGACAGAGATTTTATGATAATAACCCAGATATGGATTTCCGTCTTCCTCCAGAGAATTGTTTGTTACATTTTTATAGAGTTGTATTTACAAGCGAGCCAAATCAATATTTATGTGATTTTAAACCACAATCAAAATGGCAAAATGTTGATTCGATTGTAGCTAAAGTAAGACAAAGATATTCTCCTAATTTCAGATCGAGTAATAATATGTCTAGTTTAAGACTTAAAAAGATAACATTTAGGAAATGTGAATCACAGCTGGATAGTAATAGTAGAACTGTTTCTTATAACAGTGTAATTTTATCAAAACCTTCATCTTCTAGTTGAATGTAATTATTTGTATATTATTTGTATATTTTATATTTTTTTATCACTTTTTAAAATTCATTTTTTATAAATTGTTTTTGTTGATGTTTTATTAAAAATACAAAAAAAACAAATGTATTATTGTGTATTTTCAAAATAGATTAGAAATTTACACTGTTTTTCTTCTAAAGATGCAATATGATGATATATCACATAGAGTTCAAGTAAGATCGACGAGTATAGATGATACTAAAGATAACGATTTAGATCCAGTTGTAAATGCCATTTTTGAAGACTCTTGCTCAGATCTAGAATTATCTATTCAGTGTCAGAGTTTAGCCCAAATGGATGCTACTTCTAACTCTGATCCTTTCGTTGTTGTGTATATGGCTGAAAATGGTAGGTGGAAGGAATTGGGAAGAACTGAGGTATTGATAGATGATCCAAAGTATTTTTAAAATTCATATTTAAATATATATAGTCCAAAATTTACAACATCTTTTGCTGTTTCATATTATTTTGAGGAGGTACAAGCTATGAGATTTGTTGTATATGATGCAAATGATTTTCATGTACCACCTGAGAAAATATCTTTTGATTTAATAGAAATGTATTTTATTTAGTTATATTTTCATTCTTATTCTTTACATTCGTATTGAAGAGCAAGATATGATAGGATATATAGATTTATCATTAAAAGATATTCATTGTGCGAAGAAACAAGAATATCATAAACTAGTAAATAATAATGATAAGAATAAAGATTGGGGTAAAATCTTAATTCACAGTGAAGAAATCAGTCAAAAGAATGATAAAATCGTTTTAGAATTAGGATGTAAAAATATTCCAAATGGTGATATTTTTTTAATAATCAATCGAAAAGGTGAGAATAATATAAGTGATGCTTGTTATCGAAGTGAAGTAAAGAATAATAAAAGTGGTGAGATAATATTTGATCGAATAGAAATATTAAGTCAAAAATTGTGTAATGGAGATTATTATCGTCCATTAATATTTGAAATCTACTTGTGGGGTAAAAATGGTCAACATTTATTATTGTGTAACTGTCAAAGTAATATAAATGGATTTCAGCGAAAGAAAGAGATGGATTTAAAAATGCGAGGTGAAAAGATAGGAAAATTATCAATAATGAAATGTGAAATAATAAAACAACCAACATTTTTAAGTTATATAAAAGGTGGTTGTGAATTAAACTTTATGGTAGCAATAGATTTTACAGGTAGTAATGGAGATCCAAGTGAGAGAGATTCTTTGCATTATATAAATGGTTCAAGTGATAATGAATATGAAAGTGCAATAAAGATGGTAGGAAATGTATTAGAACATTATGACAGTGATAAACTATTTCCAAGTTATGGATTTGGATGTTTTTATGAAGGTGAAATTCGTCATTGTTTTCCAATCAATGGTGATGAATGTAATCCTGAAGTATATGGAATGAGTGGAATAATCAATAGTTATCATAAGATAATGAAGTCAATAAGATTTTGTGGTCCAACTCTATTTAGTGAGATATTACAGACAGCAGCTAGTGTAGCAGAAAGTTATGAAGATTTATTACCTGAACAGAAATATTTGATTTTATTAATAATAACAGATGGAGTGATAGATGATATGGATGAAACAATAGAATTGCTTGTTCAAATATCCTTTTTTATTTTATTGTTTTTTGAATTGTTGTTTTGAATAGTTATATTTATGATTTGAAAATTTATATATCTTTAATTTGATGTGATATTTACTGTAGTAAACTACCTCTATCAGTATTAATCGTAGGAGTAGGTGATGCTGATTTTAGTAATATGCGAATATTAGATGGAGATGAAGTTCGTTTAGAATATGATGGAGTAAAAGCTGAAAGAGATATTGTACAATTTGTTGCTGCTAGACATTTGAAAGATGAAAGACAAACAGCAAAAGAATTATTGGCTGAAATACCAAGACAGTTATGTGATTATATGAAATCTAAAGGATTAGAACCAAACCAGATGAGAGTAAAGTCAGTGAAACAGTCCAACAACATACCATATCCTTTAGAAGAGTCAAAATTAAGTAAACCACCTAAATGTAAGTTAAATCCAGAAGATGAATAAAAAATAGTTTTAAATATATATAATTTTATTATTAAATAATGTTTAATATTTATTTTTGTGTATTAATTTGAAGTTTCTGTCATTGTACAAGCCAATCCTCCATATCCTGGGTGACATGTACATGTTCCTGTTGTTTTATCACATACACCATTACCACCACATTCTATTGCATATCCTCCTTCATTCTTATATTCAATCGCTGTTCCTGTGTATGCTTTATAACCAGTAATACCTTCCAAATCAGCTATTGATAATCCATGATTCAAGTATTCATCATTGCCACTTATATCTGCTGCAGTTATTACTTTGATTTTTGGTTGTTTTCCTGTTTGTTGTCCTCCATATTTTATTGTTATTTTTGATACTGAAGTTGGGGTTGTAATATATGCTTTTGTTTCTCTATCAATCACTCCGATAGGTAATCTTTGCAATGCATCATTCCATCCTAATGGAGTATTAATATTTGGTTCTCCTGCAGTATCAGCTGCTAGTATAGAAGCACAAAATCTATCACTATAATATTTTCGATTAAACATATCAGTATATTCCAAATAAACCATACAAGCATTAGGAGTTCCAGTAGGATTTGGAACAGCAAGGAGTATAAATGTTATAATTTGTTCTGATAGTGATGGAGTTTCACAATCACTCACTTCTAAATAACCAGTTGGACATTTTTCTAATGAAAAATAAATAAAGAAATAAAATACTTTCACTACAATCTCCTCCTGTGTATTCTTTATCACAGATACAAACATATTGTATTTCATTAACAGGAAGAATTGCTTGTTGTGCAACATATTCATATTCTTTTAAATCTGAATTGTATTTTGCAGTGTTTTATGTGTACACATCTTCCATGATTATTGCAATTATTTGTACACCAAAATCTATTACACGTTGCACCAGAAAATCCACCAGTACATGAACACAAGCCTGTAGTTTCATCACAACTACCATGATTCCCACATTCAATCATAGCTCCATTTACATCAACTGATGGACATATTCCTATAATTATATAATGTATATATATTACTTTTAGAACAATCACCTTCTTTATAACCGGAGTAGCAAGTACATCGTTGATTCTGATTACAAAACCCATGTCCACTACAACCATTAGGGCAACTAGCCAATACGGTCAATACTATACTCAATAAAAAGAAAAATAAATTTTTCATCTTCAAACAAGCTTGACAAACAACGGATACTTTTTTAGATGTTTTTTGATTTTCTTTACAAACAGTAATACAATTAATATAACCACAAAATAATTATCAGTATTAATAAATATACACTTATGCATCATCATTATTATTATCTCTTTTTCTTGGAGGTGAAATTAGTGGATTTCTTTTCATTTTAGATCTCATAGTAGGTGACATGATTGGAGAATTACTAACGACAATTATAAACAATAAAATTATATACGATCTTAAACTTGGCAATTGTGTATGAACTTTTGGAGTTAATCTTAAAGGAGTTGAATTATTAGATAAATCTTGATTATTAGATCTTACCCTACATATATAATATATATAATTAATACGGTGTAGAATCAGCAACAATTGGAGAAGCTAAATACATAATAAATAGTGATGATATATATACGATCTGGAGTTCCTTCAATTACCATCCCATCTTCTTCATCATCACCAAATTTCAATGGTTTTCTAATATCCCACGGTAAATCTTCATTCTTAAAACTACTATTGATACTTCTGCCACTACTACTTCTATTACTTATAAATGAGGATGATGTTTGGAATGAATAGGAAGTATATGTATTTATAGTTCCTTTTACTTGAACTTGAGTGAAGGCTAATTGACTTCTACCTTGTGATTGTATTCGTACATATCGACCACTTATATCTGGAAAATCAACTGATAATTTCATTCCATTTAGATTACACTATAAATAATAAATAATAATAATAATAACTGATTATTTATACTTTCTTAAATATTACACATCTTCTTTTACTAGATTCTATTTCAGTCATTCCAGATCTGCGAGCTTGACTTGATAAACCAAATGGTTTTAATGATATAAATACACTATAATAATAACCTAATAAATAAATACTAAAATGATTGTTCTGGAATGATAAATGATTTTCTATTATTCACAGCATTCCATATTATTATTTCATTTATTATATAATTCTGACCTAAATCTACCTGCCAATAGGGATCTTTCTCTATATTAGTAATTGCATTATATTTATCACCAAATTGCGGAATTCCAGTAACTGCATTGGAAGATGATAAACAGTTAAACACACTTGATTGTTCTGTTTCTTTACCCATTGAGATTGTGTTATTTGTCCATATTTTCTCATGTTTCATTTCATTTGCCAATAGTACTATAAATTCACTATTTATAATATTGCTATAAATCAATAGATGATACAGATCACAAGATCTTGGTGGTGGAGAGCTAGGAGTGGATAAATAAGAATCTAATATTTCTGCACATAGTTTACATATCAATATTTCACTACTATTTTGAAATGTAACTCATAAGGTTATACTTAATTATTGGATTTTTACAATTCCATAGTTTACGAACAGAATCAATATCATCAAAGTTATAATAATCTATTAATTAAATTGATGATATATTATACCAACTAGGTTTATTCTAGAAAATGGATATTCACATAAAGAGCATCTAATTTTCTCATTTTTTATTCCAAGGAGTTTATGTTGTAATATATCAATGTCTTTTTTGGGTGGTCTCCCTTGCGACTTTAAAAAATAATAAAACAAATATATACTTGAAAGAAAAGTTGTTCAGTCCTATAGAATATATAAAATGAATATACGATGATTGAGGAATAGCCATTATATGCTTGTTATAATGAAATAAATAAATAATAAATATATATGCGTTTCATTACATGCGAAACGGTTATACTTTCTATAATCAAATATTTCATTTTACAAGCATTTTTTTATCATTCTATTATTTTATATAATCATAATACACAAATTTATAAAAAATATATTAATAAAAATAGATATATATCATATTATTCATAATCAAAATCTAAATTAAAATAAAGAATAAATAAACATACCTTCAGGGTTAAGCACACCACTTTGTGGCATAGGTAATGGAACAGGTGGATGACTTTCTTGCGAAGTAGGCAAAGAAAGATTAGGAATACTTGAATCAGAAACTGATGAAGAATGTCTAATAGGATTTGGCTTATTTGGTTGAATATTCTTTGATTTCATATATTCTAACAATTGTGTAGGTATTTCATCTAACAACTCCTTAGCTATTTCTCTTTGTGATAATTTAATCACTTCATTCATTGGAACAAATTGCACAATATCTCTTTCAGCTTTTACTCCATCATATTCTAAACGAACTTCATCTCCATCTAATATTCGCATATTACTAAAATCAGCATCACCTACTCCTACGATTAATACTGATAGAGGTAGTTTACTACAGTAAATATCACATCAAATTAAAGAAATATAAATTTTCAAATCATAAATATAACTATTCAAAACAACAATTCAAAAAACAATAAAATAAAAAAGGATATTTGAACAAGCAATTCTATTGTTTCATCCATATCATCTATCACTCCATCTGTTATTATTAATAGAATCAAATATTTCTGCTTCAGGTAATAAATCTTCATAACTTTCTGCTACACTAGCTGCTGTCTGTAATATCTCACTAAATAGAGTTGGACCACAAAATCTTATTGACTTCATTATCTTATGATAACTATTGATTATTCCACTCATTCCATATACTTCAGGATTACATTCATCACCATTGATTGGAAAACAATGACGAATTTCACCTTCATAAAAACATCCAAATCCATAACTTGGAAATAGTTTATCACTGTCATAATGTTCTAATACATTTCCTACCATCTTTATTGCACTTTCATATTCATTATCACTTTGAACCATTTATATAATGCAAAGAATCTCTCTCACTTGGATCTCCATTACTACCTGTAAAATCTATTGCTACCATAAAAGTTTAATTCACAACCACCTTTTATATAACTTAAAAATGTTGGTTGTTTTATTATTTCACATTTCATTATTGATAATTTTCCTATCTTTTCACCTCGCATTTTTAAATCCATCTCTTTCTTTCGCTGAAATCCATTTATATTACTTTGACAGTTACACAATAATAAATGTTGACCATTTTTACCCCACAAGTAGATTTCAAATATTAATGGACGATAATAATCTCCATTACACAATTTTTGACTTAATATTTCTATTCGATCAAATATTATCTCACCACTTTTATTATTCTTTACTTCACTTCGATAACAAGCATCACTTATATTATTCTCACCTTTTCGATTGATTATTAAAAAAATATCACCATTTGGAATATTTTTACATCCTAATTCTAAAACGATTTTATCATTCTTTTGACTGATTTCTTCACTGTGAATTAAGATTTTACCCCAATCTTTATTCTTATCATTATTATTTACTAGTTTATGATATTCTTGTTTCTTCGCACAATGAATATCTTTTAATGATAAATCTATATATCCTATCATATCTTGCTCTTCAATACGAAGTTAAAACAAAACAATTAAAGAATTTCTATTAAAAAACAAAGAATAAGGATATATTTTCAGGTGGAACATTAAAATCATTTGCATCATATACAACGAATCTCATTGTCTGTACTACTTCGAAGTAGTAGTTAACTCTGAAAGAACGAATAAATTTTGGACTAAATGTTTACATTATGAATTTTAAAAATACTTTGGATCATCTATCAATACCTCAGTTCTTCCCAATTCCTTCCATCTACCATTTTCAGCCATATACACAACAACGAAAGGATCAGAGTTAGAAGTAGCATCCATTTGGGCTAAACTCTTACACTGAATGGTTAGCTAAAATTATTAGAAATAATATAATACTTGAACAGCTGAAGAAGAATCAGAATCAAGGTCTTCTACAGCATCATCAACATCAGTGTGGTCAGATGCTCCAATACAAGAAGATTTTATTTGCACTTGGTGATTTATATCATCATAATCCATGATTAAAACGAAATTAGAAATTCAAATCTATTTTGACAATTCTAATGTAAATTTGCACATAATGCTTATAAACACACATAACACATACAAAAACAAAACGATTATTTCATAAATATTTGATGCTGTCTAATTACTTCATCAATCATTGGTTTTTCTATATTTTCTTCTCCTTCTTTACGAATATGAAGAGCATTTACTTTACCTTCTCCACTGGGCAAATATAATATCACATGGTCATATCTACTCTCTAGTATATTTGCTATAATCATATCAGTGTGATATTTTTCAAAAGTTTCAACACATTTTTTCTCTAGTATCATTTCATCTGTCTCTAATTTGAATGAAATAATCATAGCATCAGGACACCATTTTTGTGTAACATCTTTCAATAATTTTGGTACATTATACAAATTCAATGTTAATCCATTATTCTCTCTTGATTGTATTTTATGTTCAAGCTATGAAAATCACATGTTAATATGTTATACCATTATTGATTCTGGAATATAGAAATCAGATACAGCAGCTGCTAAATACATTATATTTGTTTTTTTATTACATAACAACGATAATTCTCTTAAATAATACATATATTGAAATAACGTAACATATGGTATTTCTAATAGAAATTCTGGTTTGTTGTAGTCATTATAAAATTGAAGTAATTTTCTTACTTTTTCAATATATTCTTTCTTTACTATCAAATTTTCATTATCAGTTGTTAAAACATTGAAAATATTCAAATCTGGTTTGAGATGGTTTTGAAATAACATTTGACTGCCTTCTCTATATAGGAATATAACTCTGTAATTATGTGATAAGAATTGTTCACCACTTAATGCACCTCTTGTTCCTGTTGAGAAATTATCGATAAATCTAACTGTATGTTTTTCCATAGGTACTTGAGTACCTCCTGATGTGATAATTGCTACTGGCATATCTGGCTTCATTTCTATAAATTCTTTAATCTTGTTGTGTATCTCTTCAATATTCTATAAACAAACGACATTTGATTCATAAAATACTACAGGAGGTGTAGTTTGTTTAAAAAACTCTTCAGTAGATATTATTCCATCTATTAATTAATTAAATATATGATAATATTAAATTTCATTGAATATAATAAAAATTAAGAATAATTATACTTGATGATTCTTTAGACATTGAGTAAATTGAAAGAGAAGAATCTCAAAAGTCAAGCCAAGCTAAACAGTTTTTTTCTTTAAACTTCATTTATTCAAATGTCAAGTGAAAAACCTAAGAAAGATGAAGAGTATTGACATCTACATTGTTATATTGTATAGGAAAAAAGCAAAAGATATAATGAGGCCACTATTCAAAAAAGAAACAACAGTATTTATTGAATTTGATATGTGCATAGATATATGTTACAGGTAGATATTTATGTCCAGGTGATTTTTTCCTAACACCAAGGAAGATTCCTGTTGATATATCTTTTTTTTAATATCAACTTGCTGGTTAAAATAGTTTCTTTAATAATATTCAATTGAAGAAAGATGTAGAAGTAAATTGTGTATCATGTGGTCAAGATTTCATATTAATCATGTCTACAGATGGTAGAATCTATGGATGTGGTGATAATCAATACGGTCAACTTGGACTAGGTCATAATATTAGAGTCAGAGATTGTGCACAAATAACTACTCAAGATAACAAATTATTTAGTCAAGTATCAGCAGGATCTTATCATAGTGCGTTATTGAGTAATCAAGGTGATTTATACATGATGGGATGTGGTACATATGGTAGACTAGGCTTAGGAGACAATGAACATAGAAATATACCAACAAAACTAGAAATCAATATAAAAGGATATGATCCAAAAAAAATTGTCGTTCAACAAGTATCTTGTGGAGATCAACATACAATAATCTGTTTAAAAGAAACAGGAATGCAATCATTCAATAGTAATGAAGAAAGTGATGCAGTAATGCAAGCAGGTGATGTTTTAGTGTGGGGTAATGGAAGACAAGGTAGATTAGGATTAGGAAATGAAGAAGATGTATATACACCCACATTATTAAAATATTTCTCCAAACATACAATCGGTAATAGAGAAATAGAGAAAACCTCTATTATTCATTTAGTTAGTGCTGGTTTTAGTCATAGCGCATGTGTTGATACTCAAGGAAGAGTTTATACTTGGGGTGATGGTGGTGATGGTAGATTAGGTCATGGAAATGAGAATAGTAAATGGGAACCAACACTTGTACATGGTTTAGGTAGTAGTATAGTGACTAGTATATCCTGTGGAATGAGACATACACTGTGTGTTGATAATATTGGTACTTGTTATAGTTGGGGAAGAGGTCAGTATGGTAGATTGGGAATTGGGAATAGTAAAGATTATTCTATACCACAGATTGTGCCTGGTTTTAATAATAAATCATTGACTGTTTCTGCTGGATATAAAGTATTTATATATTTCTATTATAATTGTTATTTTATATAGCATTCCATGTTATTAAGTACAGATGGTCAGATGTATGTATTTGGTGATGGTACAAAAGGCAGATTAGGTTTAGGTGATCAAATAACACAATTAAGACCTGTTATATTGCCAAATATATTAGATGGTGAAGTAAAAGGTAATATTACTGCTTATTGTGCTGGATATGATGTTTCTGTAGTGGCTGTTATGTTTAGAATACCAATTGATATTAAATCATTAAGTATTTTATAATTATTGTTTTATTGTTTTATTTATAGCTAAAGAAGAAGATAAGAAAACTCCAGAAGAAGAAGAATTAGATGCGATTCTATTACAAGAAAGTCCACGAAGTAAATCAACTTCACCAGCATTACTAGAAAATATAAAAGCAACAGAACAATCCCCAAAAGAAGAAGAAGTAGTAGTAGTAGAAAAAGAGAATCCAAATATAGTCATTCATTTATCCAAACTTAGTAAATATAAAGAAGAACAAGAATCTCCAAATAAAGATAATGAAAATGATAATCAAGGTTTTAGTATATTATCACCAAGAGATCAAGAAGGAGGAGGTGACAAAGTTGATTATGCAAATTTACCTTGGGTATGTGAGAAATGTGGTTGGACTAATGATTTCTTATTAAGTACTTGTAGTCAATGTTTAGAAAAGAATCCAAGACCAATTTATAGAGATGATGATTTAGAAAATGTATATTATTATATATGATGTATTATTATTATTATATAGTGGCCTTGTAAAGAAAAACCTTATTATTTAACATTAAGAGCCTATAATCCGTCATTCCCGCCAGTTCCAGAGCCAAAGAAAGTTCCTCCACTTGTTAAATTGTATTAATTATATAATTGGGTTATTAATTCAAATAGAATGAAAGGACCAAAGAAACTAACACCAGAAGAAGAAACTAGACGATATATCTGGATGAATAATGTAATATATGATCAAAACAAATGGATGGAAACTCATAGAACAGATGATACAGCTTTCCAAACAACATTACCATTAGATGAAAGATTTAGACAACGACCACCTGATTGTAATGTCGCTTATTACAATCCCAAACAAAAAACAATAGAAAAAACAATAGAAGAATTTGGTAAATACAGAACACCAACTGATCATATATCACCAAGGTTTAAAGAAACTCCAAACAACAATCCAGGTCCAGGTAGTTATCCTGGTATTAGGCCAAAAATGTCAGCATATTACTTACACAATTGGCAAATCTCAAGCTCCATTTAGAGCGCCATTAGTGAAGAATAATGATCCATCTCCTGTTACTTACCATCCTGAAATTGCTGATAAAATATATAAACCAATATTACCAACATTTTCAGTTCCAAAAGAAGGAATTGAAGAAAAGCCAAAAGCTGAACCAACACCTGGTCCTGGTCATTATTCACCTATTGTATCTCCTAGAAATCCAGTTTATCCATCTTTACATCCCAAGAGGAGATACAGCTTTAGATCAAGCTGTAAAATCAAGGAAATGGGTTCCAGGTCCAAATTCATATAAAGTATTTATTTCTTTAATTTTATTATTTTAATATAGATATCTGATTATTCTAAAAGAACAGCACCTTCTTATTCAATTGGTCATGAAACTGATAATTTAGACTCCTTCTTTATTGATTATGATAATACCTTTTCTACACCTGGACCAAGCTCTTATGATAATCCTTCAGATTTTGGTAAAGTCAATGCTGGTATATCGTTTGATAAATCTCCTAAACTACCAGATCCACTACTGAATGGTGTTCCTCCTATTACATATTATCATCCACAGCCAGAAATTATAGAACCTCAACCTCCCAAGTTTTCATTTGGTAAAGGTCATGGTAGAATGAGATGGGAACATGTTATATAATAAATAGTTTTAAAATTCATTTTCATTATTTATTTAATCTCTTATTTTTAATATACGTATGTTGATATTTATGAAATAATTGTAAGAAAATAACAATAATTAACTCCCAATTTTCATACACAAAAAAGAATATAGATAACCGTATTAGTCCCGTTTATTATTTTCAATTTAATTTGATGGAATTTCAATTTCACCTGAGTTAATTTTAGCTGTAATATCTCTTGGATGAGAACCATCAACTGTAATACCAACTGAATATGCAGTTCCTAAGACTTCTTTAACGGTTCCTGATAATTCTTTAGCCATTGATCTATCACGGAGTGTTCTTGCAATTGTAATAATTTGATCTAAAGTTAAGTTTCCACTGTGTGTGACTATTTATTGAATAATTTATTAAAAAATACATTTAGCACCTTTGTTTGCTTTTCTATCATGTGGTGGTTCTTTAAGTTCTTTAATTAAAAGGGATGAAGCACTTGGTACAACTTCTACTGTAGCTACACGGTTTACAACTGTTAATCTGACCATAACTTTTAATCCTTTCCATTCCATTGTGGCTTTTTGGATATCTTCACCGATTTTCTTTGGTGACTAAAAATAATAATAAAAAAATAGATATACTAAACCTAGTGGACCAACTTTTGGAGCAAGTGCAGAAGCAGCACCTACTTCTCCACCTACAGCCTTCATCATGACTATAAAATGTTACAATATATTCAATATGTTAATTTAATAGTATATAATAACAGGATATATTCATACTAACTTTTGCTTCAGCAGGAGCAGCGGGAGGGGCCATTATTTATATAATGAGGTTATCTAAAATAGGGTAATGTGTATCTAATTCCGGCCACAAGCTAAAGTTTGAGAAGTGAAACGAAGAGTTTCTTATAATTATGTTTAGAAACAATTACTTCCACTATTTACGTTCATTTTCTTCTCAATCATTTTTGGAGAATAAAGAGAAGACATACTACGAAATTCTTGGAATAGATAGATATGCTACCCAATCTCAAGTTGTAGATGCATACAATAGAAAATGTATATTTAAATGTATTTTATATCTTATTAGTAAAAGAGATCCATGATAAACCAGGTGAAGGAGATGTATTTTATTATTGTTATATATTGTTTATGAGCTAGAAGTTTTTAGTACAACAAATTAATGATGCATGTGAAGTCTTAACAAATCATACCAAAAGACTTCGATACAATCAGCAACATCCTGTTAAAGATCCAACTGTTTTATCAACAAATCCAATATTTGAAGGAGATAATAGAACAGAACATAAACAAAACAATGAAGGAAAAACAAAAACATTCCATACAACTGTTCCACATATTGAAATCATTCAAGGATCAAGAGATGTTGATTATACGTATATATGTGATATTAGTTGTAATAAATAGAGAGAAAAGAATAAAGAGTAAGAATGAATTAAATGTCACAAGATATTCACCAGGTCATAGAAACTATATACCACCAAGAAAATTACCTGTTCCATCACATACAAATATCATTTTTATAAATATACAGTGATTTATATAGTTTTTTTAATGATTATAAGTCATATCTTAGGTATTATTGCAGTGCCAGTTGTAGTAGCAGGTATTTGGATATTTAATGTAATTTTAACTAAGAAAGAAATGAAGAAATATAAAGAATAAATTAGTTTTCTTTTTTCACAGATTATTTATTCATAAATGCTTGTTTTCTTAAAAAATATATTTATTTGTTTTTAAAACAATAAAAAAGAGTATTAAAACAGTTAAAACAATATATATAATTTACCATGTTAAATTAGTTATAATTTCCACCTTATACAATTAGTTGAAGCCTTGATATTAATGATCCAGTTCTATTCTTAGATTCAGTATAACTATTCATAAAATAACCTTCATCACATGTTAAATCACCTTTCACATTAAAAATAAAATCTTCTTCCTCTTTCTCTACTTCTTGAACTTTAGCTTTTATTTGTTTTGTTTTTTCATCTTCTACTTCATCATTATCATCATCTTCATCTTCTATTTTAACAGCATTTTCAGTACTTTGAATTATTCCTCTATCAACTGATAATATTGATTCTTCATTTTTATTCTCATTCATTATTATTAATTCATCCAATTTCTTATGAAGATTATCAATTATTTCTTTTGTAGATTCTTCTATATTTTTAATCTGATTTTCATATTTTGATTTTAATTCATTTAATTCTAATAATTTCTTCACTTTATATTCTTCAATCTCCTTCTTTGATTGCATTCTTATTTCATCTATTTCATCTACTCTATCTTCTATTTCTTTTAATAATCTTTCATTTTCTTCACTCAATTTACTCTTTTCATTGTTTACATCTTCAATATAGGTTTGATAATTACTTAATATTGATTTATATTGCTTTATTTTTGTCTCATATTTATTTTTCATCACATTAAATTCATTTTGAAACACTTCTATTTTCTTAACATATTCTACTAATTTGGATTTTAATGTTGATAATGTTGATAGTGTTTGGAAATAATGGAATTGTATATTGGAATTCTTATTATATAATAACATTAGATTATTGGTTAATTCAGTCAGACGATCACTATACTGTTGTGAAATATTATTAACAGTTTGATCTGAGGTATCTAGAGATAATTTATCTATTAGAGTTTGATATTCATTTACTACTGATTTTATATCACATGATGATGATTTTAATGATTGTTCTATCTGAAATGATAATTGTACAGTTGAATTTGTTGATTCTGATGGAGGTGGTGGTTCATTTTGCAATGTTTCATCAAATTCTTGTGTTATCTCGGTAATTATATCATTTGATGATATTGATGGTGTGATTGCAGTGAGTTTCACTTCATTAACCTTGTGTTCCTTACAAAAATCAGATTCATTTTCAAGTACATTTTCAATCTCTTTTAAATAATTTTGAAGTGTGTTGTCGATTTGTATTTCACTTGTTTCTTGTTTTGGACTATAAACCATAAAAAAATAAGTATACTCTTCCATAATAATCTATTATATGTTTTTAACAAAAATGATATATAGATTAAATTGATTTATCTACTTAAGCAAGAGAAAATGAGAAATATAATGATTAGTTTGAAAAGGATTCAAGCTTAACAGTTTGATTTGTTTTAAATTCTATTTTGAATAAATCCATTTTTAAACACAACAACAACATTATTATATATATAATTACATCTTAATTACTTTTTTTCTTTAACATCTTCTTTATTCAATATTTCAATATTAAAATTTTTATTTGTATATCTAAATTACATAAATACAATAAAAATACATGCAAAGATCAGAAGCAATTTCCATAGCATTTCTAGCAATTTGTTCTGCATTCATATCAGTATGTCTACATAAAGCCAAAGCAGCAGCTAAAATTATATCAATAATTAATAAATACAATAAGCATATTCACCTCCAGAACCTATTGCACAAACTGGTCCACTTGTGTCTAAAACTGTCCCATCGCCACTGATTGTATATGTGTTGTTTAAATCACTAACTAACACTGATGCTTCAAGCTTAGCATATTGCATTGATGATCTCCATCCTTTTACCAATTCAATACATGCACGTTGCAATTGTCCTGAATGTTTATCAAGTGATTTTTCTAGTTGTTCGATTAATATCAACGCATCAGCAACACCACCAGCATATCCTGCTAATATATTACCGTGGATTCTTCTTATCTTTTGAGCGGTTCCTTTTGCTACTACACTACCCATTGTAACTTGACCATCACCTATTAATGCAACTTGATCTTTTGTTCTTACAGATAGTATTGTAGTTGCATGAAACATACCATCTTAAATAACATTAAGGAAGAATAGTCTTTGAAATATATAAAAAGATATATTTCCAGGAATAGTCCAACCTAATGGATGCGTTATAATAGATCTACATATTATTGGTTTTATATTTCTTGTAATTCGAGAAAAAAACATATTTTTAATGATGAAGTTTGAAGAACGTTTGATTCATTTTTGCATTAACCAACTATTTTTCATACACCATAGAATGAAGTATTTTTATTTTTCTATTTTTCATAGCTTAGGAAAAGATTCAGCTAAATTTATATATTTTCATGGGGATAATTCCCAATTTAACGACTATTGTAATATATTTGATGGATTAATAAGCAATCCTAAAGATAAATTTCAATACCAAGTATCAATTCAATATTTAAAAAGGAAGACTAATGTTCAAACTGAAAGTTATTTTCCTCTAAATCCAAATCTCTCATTTATTACAGCAAATGTATATTTATTGTATGATTGATTTTTATTCATAGGATTTATATTTTATAAAAAGTTCAATTGATCCTAAATATGTTTATATAGGTAATAATGGCACAATCGGAAAAGTATCAGAAATATTTTTGATTTTTGTTTAGTATTCTGTAGAAATGTTTGATATATTATTGAACAATTTTAATTTGTATGAAGGTAAAAAGAATTACAGTGTGAATGGGTTTAGTTATAATTTGACTGATTATATAATATCTATTGGTCAACTGAAGGCTAACAGTGGTACAATCTATGGCTTGATACTTGATATAAATTATTTCCCAATTAGTGAAGAAGAAATAGTAGAAAACTTCATTTTAGAGATAAAGAACAGATTTGCTCCACAGTTTCAGAATGGTTTTCTTTTATCTTATTTAGAGAATTTAGAAGGAAGACAAACACTATATGGACAAGAATATCTATTATCAGTTAGAAATCTACTTAATTCACATGTTTCATAATATTTTTTTTTATTATTTGAATATTTTGTTTAGCTTATTCATTTTAATCATTATTTCTCTTTGGTTGTAAATACCATATTTTTAGATTTTTTCTGTCCTTTATCTTACTATTGACAAGGACATGTTCTTTTTGTCCAATACAAACAATATTTAATAATAAAAATATTTATAATATTATATTCTTATATTTATTGTTTTGAACATTTACAAAGCTTAAATAGAATTGTATTTCATCAAATGTAAAACATATTGTTGGTTTAATTTTCATTACTTCTTTATGAAGATCTTTTTTATTTCTACCTTTAGTCATTTCTTCAAATTCTTTTGGATATTTGGATGTATCTCGGTTAGCTTTTAATTTTATACTCACTTGGTTATTTGGGCTTATATAAAATAATTCATAAGGAGAACTATTATCAATCGATGTTGAGGATTTGAAAAACATTCTATATAGATTTTGAAGAATCATTATCATCTCAGGTGCTAATGTATGATTATTTCCAACTGTAATTTCAAAACCATATGGACTTAATAATAAATCAATATCGGGGAAACTAGGATTATAACTCAAATCGATTATTTTAAATATTGTATTTCTTTCATTAGTATTAAATTCACCTATTTCTCTTTGTAAATCACTATCATCTGAAACTTTAACTATTTCCTTTTTCTACTTCGCATTCTTTAATTTAATTAATCAAATTCTCATAAAAAGTATCACAATTCTTCATTAAAAACGATATAATTCTTTTATATAATATTCCAGCTAAACTTCCTACTGGATTTTCTTTTAATAGTTTAATCATTCTTTCACAACTTTCTTTATCATTTATCTTATAAAGTTTATCACATGCCATCTTTTTGATTTCTTCAGATATGAAGATGAAAATGGTATTATTAAATCCAATCGTGTAATATTTATATGTATCATAAATCAATACATTATCATATTCACCTTTTGAAAATGGAGATTTATCTATTCCTTTTATTATTTCTCCTATAATCACCTCATTCTTTTTGTTATTAATTGTATTTTCGAATTCTCTTACAATCTTCTTTTTTTCATCATTATAATATCCAATTACACCTTTATATAATGAATAATTTTCTCTATATTCATATACTTCCCCATCATTTGTGAAAAGTCCATATGTTAATCTTTTACTATATGTAAATCCTTTATAGTCTTTATTATTATATGCCCAAGGTTTAAGTAATTCAACTTTCTCTACTTCTTCTTTTGTAAATTGAGGAATATACATCAACAATGCACATCTTTTACTTTGAAAGGTTTTGTACTCTTCTTTAGATGGATTAGCTAATAATATTATCATTTTTGCATCTGCATAATCATCTTCACCAATTACTTTTCCATCAGATATTACAATTTGAATATTATTTCTTTTATCATAATAAGGATTATCTTTTTCTCCTTTACTTATATTATTTATACTAACACTATCACCAAATTTCGAATGAATGATTTGCATAATAATGTCAGCTAAGATTGTCTTTCCTATTTTGCTATGGACCAAATACTAAATAGTGTTTTTGATTATCATAATTAAAATTAAAACTTTTGGGAAAAACAATATTCAACAACTTATAATAATAATCTCTCATCAAATATATTATATTATACTGTATACACCCCTTGTCGAAATTTTGTCCTTCTATTTTTTTATTTTCTCGTTTATTTAATTGTTTTTTTTGTTTTCTTTTCTTATAACCCATAAATATAAAACATAAAATAATAGAAAATATTAATTACCGTGGTATCCGATAATGACAACTTTCATCTTCAAGGTGAACGTAAAGTTTTGGCCTACGACATCTAAGGGTTGTTGTTATCTCCTCCTTTACCTTCATTGACTTCAAAGGCACTTCAGGTGCACACTCAGGTATTGGAATATCAACCTACGGCACTCTTCACAGCTCTTGTAATATCCTCCATCCCGTTTCAGGAACTCCTTCCTTGAGTGCATCTTATTCTTGTATAGATTCACGAGTCTCATCCTATATAGTTGTCGATACTTATTACGTTCTTCACGGCATTGACTACAGATCTTATAGAAGTGCTTACAGTCTCGTTTAATTTCTCTCTGGCGTCTTTTACTGCAATAACAACAAATAAACATGATGTCTTAAAACTGCGAAGAAATTCAAAACTAGCCTGATCCATCCGGAGTTCACATTTGGTAACTTGTTAACAACTGGTAACAAGTTAACAATTGTAAACTCCTGGTTTCCAGTCGGTTTCCACGATTCTATATCGTAGCAAGGAGAATCAAGAGCGTGATCAGATTCATCACATCGAGGTAACCAACACTTGTAGATAGTTTCCAGGAGTCCTCGTAGGGAAGAAGACTCTGTAGGAACCATAAGTAAATAGGACTATGCACAATCAGAATTTTAGACACTTGGAAGCTAATCAGAAACTATATTTCAAAGTTTACTTATTTACCCAATTTGAAAAAACATGATTCAATTTCTATAATTCTTTAGTTATTATAGTATATGTAAATGCTTTTTGGATACTCCTTCATCCCACTTCAGATACTCCTTCCTTGGATGGATCTTGAATCACCTAGTATATTATACTCCTTCAGTTACTCTAGATCGTACTGTCAGAAGAATCTTATAAGAGATTATCATGTAGGGAAGAAGACCCAGCAGGAGATCTTCATCAATGGAATGTAGGATCAATCATTCTTTTTTATAATCTGAATTCTTTTTTATAAATATACAATTATTCTTTATTTTACATTTTTCATTTCTTATAAATGATATACGGCTAACCATACTTCGTGTTGATAACAAAAGGTAATTACATTTAGATAATAATTCAATTTCAATTAACACACTACTTGCATACATGTTATATTTTTTTAAAATATAATCCCTTGAGTGTTTTAAATTTCTAGGATAATGTAAATGTTTTTTAAACTCTAATGTATAGTTACTATATTTATTACTTATCTTATATGATATTTTTGATGAATCTGTGCAAACTAGCCATTTAATATTAAAACTATCATGTGATTTGTTTAACGCCAACCTAATAAATTGATTTATAGAATTAGTACCTCCAAACCAAGGTGCTATTTCGCCTAATTCTGCGCTTATACCTGTTCTAATATGCATTCCTATAATATATTTAGATGTATATTTCTTCATATAATTTTCTACAGTATTTAATATTTTATTACTGGGAATGTATATGTTATACATGAAAATATTGAATAATATGTCATCATTATATTTGTATTTGACATTATTATGAAATATTCTGTTTAAATATTGTCTTTCTTTGTTATTATAATATATTGAAACGGTATAATGAAGTTCAATTATTATGTTTTGATCTTTTGATTTTTTCATCATTTCATATTGTATATGTGGTTCAAATTGATTAGAATAGCTGAGTATATAATAATTAAGCATATTACTATAATTAAAATATTTAAATGCATTATTAATATTACACAATGAAAAATAATCTTTCATATATTTCCATAATCCAACTAATATTATAAATATATGTATATATACATTCCAATTTTCTATTTGTTACTAATGACAATAAAAGTACTTGAAAAAGATCTAATAAATGATTAGCAATTCCACATTTGGAATGAGGCAAATAATGAATATATTTGGAGTATAGTTCTCTTTCCTTAATTATATTGTTACACACAGAATTATTATATTTATACTCATATTTATTATTTATGAATGATAAAAAAATAAACATAATAAAAATCACAATATATAATATCATTAATTATCAATCTTATTACTAAATAATAGGTGAATGAAATCATATGAGATATTTATTCATAATAGAAATTGATATTCTCCGTATAATATTTATTACAATTCTCACTTTATTTATTATTCAATTTACTTATATTTTACCAAAACAGCTCAATATAATATCAAAGATATTGCCACATGGACTAGCTAATAGAATTAATTGCATTTCATCTTCATTATTAATCTCTTTTTTATCAAGAAGATATCTGTTGGGTATTAATAAATATTATAATGTGTATAGTTCAACACTTCTATTTACTACAATCCGTAGTAGTAATAAATTCGACATATTCAATTATTTCAGATGATAAGGATTATTTATCTAATAATTTTACTAAACACGAAAAGATCTGCATTAATCCTTGTGATTTATATAAACAGATTATATTTTCTAAAGATAGAAATTTAGTCTTTTTTAGTGTTGTTGATATTATACCATCACTAGTTAAATGTAAAATATATTTTCGATTCTTCTTAATAAATGGATTTATAAGCAAATCTAATAAAAATGATATAATATATCAAATACTAGAAATAAATAATATACTATTTTCAAAGTATATCTACTTTAGAAAGAAGTACAGAAGTAGATATATATTATTTTATAAAAACTTAAGAAATTACAATTACAGTATAGGAATACATTATAGAATGAAAGATAGATGCTTTAAAAATGAATGTAATATAACTAAAAATATTAAGAAAAGAATTAAAAGTGAATTAAATAGTTCATACACAAATTCAAGTGTAATTTTTATTAGCACTATAAATAATTATATCGCAAACGAACTATTAAATGGATATAAATATATTCAATATTTGCCAAACATTAAAGCTTTTCATATATCAATGTTAAACAGAAATATGGGAGAGGATGAAAAATCAAAACTAATAGGAGATATTTTATTAATTGCTTCTGCAAAATACTTAATACTCACTAAGGGTAGCACCTTCTCTTTACTTATTTTATCAATAGGAGGGTTAGATTCAAGAGGAAATAGGAAAAAATATTTAATAATCGATAGCGATGGAAATAGAATTAATGACTCACATATAGATATAATTGATACACAAATGAAAAGTCATAAATGCATTAAAGCAATTTATTATTATGTTTCAAAGAAATATACTTAAATTGATGTAGCATTTTACTAGTTTATAATGTAATGTTTTTGTCATTTATATTAAAAATATATACCATATTTCTATTTTATTATTTTTTTATCATAGTAAATACATCACTATATAAAATAGAATATAATTGTATTACTACAAAGAAAATATATGCAATATATAATATATCAAAAAAGATATTAAACAATAGCGTTCATATTTCATCTAAAAAGAAATATATATCATTTCTATTCAACACAAATATAGAAACATTTTATTTAAAAAATATTGACAGCGATAAATACAATTTGTTATTAGTTGAGAATGCTTATATAACAGACAGAGTTATAATTCACAATTGCAAAATTCTAATGTTTTCTGGACAATGTAATTGTAGTAATTGGTATAAAAGTAATATCATTTTTAAAGAATTAATTTCATCTGTTAAATATGGTTTTGCAATAATTAATTGGCATAGTGATGGTGTGTTTCATGGTACAATAGAAGGTTTAACAAGAATTGTTCCTTATATTGATTATTTGACTCATAATCAAGTAATATTTATAATTATTTCCTATCCAAGATACAAACAAAATACAGCAGCAAAAATATTAGAGTTATTAGGTTTCTCTAGAAGAAGAATTCTATATGGTAAATATAATGTTCAGAATTTATATATTCCAACACCATATTATTGTGTAGAAACATCTACACCATTAATTGTTGAATTTAATAATATTTTGAGGAGAAAAATTATGAACAAAAAATGTTATATTTATAAAAGAAAGTATATTTTAGTACTTCAAAGATCCAAGAATAGAGTATTTCAAAATTTTAAGAATATAATAAAGGAATTAAAAAAACAATTTAAATACAATATTGTAGTTTATCATGATTCTAACAAAAATTTAGATCAAATTTATTGCTGGTTTACATATGCATCAGTTATAATTGGTTATCATGGTTCAGGTTTAACTAATATATATTTTTCTAAACCAAATGCTATTATAATTGAAATATCACCTATAAATCCTATTTATGCTTTTGCTAAATTAGGAAGCCAACTTGGTTTTTCATATTATATTTATAAGTTGTCATATAAAGAATTATATTTAAAGAATATAAATCTAAATATATCAACTTTAATTGAAGCGATTAAAAATAATTACATAATTATTTAATTCATTCAAAATGTTTTACAATAATACTTAATCAATTATATATAGCTGTACAAAACGGTTTCCAAGAATAACATTTAACATTGTTTATGACTTTTCTTTTTTTTGCCATTATAATTGAATGACTATATATATTTACATCATCTAATAATAATAAAGAATTTGAGTGAGAAAGGCTTTTCATATTAATAATATCATTATATATTACTTTTTGTTTATGACATCCGTCAATGTGAATAATATCGCATTTATCAAATGAAGGATATAATTCTTTAAATAATGGTACATTTATTTGACTATCACCCCACATCATATTCATATTAAAATATTTTGATACTAATCTATATGCATCTTTTGAATAAGCATGGCCATAATCAAATCCTGAATATGTTACATTATGTCTTACTGCTGTTATTAGAGTAATAGCACCCACACCCAATTGAAATCCTATTTCACAAATAATCTTTATTCTCTTTTTTCTATTATAATCAACTATTAATTGATGATATTTTTCCATTTGATAGAAAAACATCCCTATATCCCCGTCTTTATTACTTAGATTACCAATAATTTTTGTCATTCTTATTGATTTTGCATACATTCTAATTCCATCAATTATATAAAATAAAGGCACTGATTTATTTCTATAATATATAGATATGCAATGCAATTGTTTGTCTATATTTGGAATTTTATTATATGATTCATATATTACTTCCAAATAGTATTTATTATTATAACTCACTAAATATTCGTTGTAATAATTGATATATGTTTTATTATATAAAGAATTTGAGAATATGCTAATCAGCATACAACTCACTACAAAAAATAAAAAGAAATTCATCAAATGAAAATAATAATTTTAATAAATATTATAGTTTTCTAAATAATTATGATAAACAATTTCTTTTTACTCTTATATTTCTTAATATCTAAAATAATTGATGAAAGAATGCTTCTTCATTATGAATGTTTTATTGTTATCATAATGAATGGATATATTATTTCTTCCTCTATATATACATAATTCTTTTATACCATAAATATATGATATAATTGTAAATGCACTTTGATCATATCTATGGTTTTTAAGACTTGACCCATTAGGTGAAATACAGTTTAAAGAAAATGAACATTTTTTCCATGCTTCTAACACTTTTATAGATACTTGTGATGGAAACATAAATGCGACTGTTGCAGCAGAGCATGATGGTAATTTTAGTATACTGTTGTTTATCTTAAAATAATCAGACATTCCTTTATGTGTATAAGGTTGTAATGAATGAAATCCTTTTTCAGA
Organism: Proteromonas lacertae; assembly: GCA_002245135.1. Lineage (NCBI taxonomy): Eukaryota > Bigyra > Opalinata > Proteromonadidae > Proteromonas > Proteromonas lacertae. The sequence goes on from NGBS01000004.1 coordinate 282,131, forward strand.
CCATACGTGATATTTCTTTATATGAACTAGTATCCCATCTAACGATCCTAAAATGTTGCATCCGCTATCTAGCCAAATTAAAGGCAACTTATATATATAATAAGTTTCATATATAATTACTGCTTTCCAAGCATATTTACCATAATCAATATTTACATTGAAATAAGATGGATATTTATTATAGTTAAAATTTTTAAAAATTATATTTTTGTGATAGTTAGAATAGTTTAATAATATGTTATATATATATTTAGAAAGACCAATATTCCATACTATTAAATAACAATGTTTCACATACCTATTATATGAAATAATAAAATTTAATAGAGATAATTCATGATTCGATGAAGCAGCAGTTGTAACAACACAGTAATTTACTTTTCCGTGGATAAATAAAGATGTAACTATAAAAGATATTATTGTTGAATAGAAGAGTAAATACAGAAGTATAAGCAATTAAAATATTATTATTTATAAATATTAAACAGTGTTTATACAAACCTTATTACTTATGTTTATTTAGTAATTCATTGAATTTATTAAATTTTGAATTATTATAATATTTAAAATAACTATCAAAGTGAGTAGAAAAGCTTTTATTCCTACTTATACTATTTCCAAAATGATTTTGGTATAACAATATTGATAATACACTTTGATCTTGTCTATGATTTTTTCTACTAGATCCTATTGGAGCTATGCAATTCTTTATTAAAGCACATGCTTTCCATAAAAACAGAATAGTAATTATTTTATTTGAAAAATAGTACAATCCAACAACCCCTGCTGCACACATAGTTTTATTATATATATTTTCTTCTACATTTAGTAAATAGAAGAGACTGTTATATGTGTATCTTTTAATTGTAGTGCCAGAGCTAATTGTGTAGATATATTTTTTATGTATTTCTTTATATTCATAATCTAATTTACTTTTAATAAAACATCCACTATCTAGCCATAATAAGGTTTTTTTATATATGATATAAGTGTCATATATAATAAACGGCTTCCATGAATAATAACCTGAGTTTATGCTGATATTAAAGTGACTAGGATATAAAGAATAATTAAAGTGATGAATTAGTATAATTATTTCTTTTCTTCTCACATAACTTTGTAATTTATACAATTTCTTAATATTACAATCTGATAATCCTAAGTTCCATAAAATTAGGCATATTTGATTTTCAACAACTAAAATTCTGTAAACAAATAGTAAAAGTAAATGAAAATGATTATTTGATGAGCCAGTTACTAACAGCTTGTATTTTAATGGACATAAGGGATAATTTATGTTAATAAAATAGTAAATAGTTATAAAAGAAACTATCAATAATACAATTATCATATACAATAGTTACTAATATAAGCAGGCATTAATGATGTAGAAAATGTTAATTATATCATACTATTTAGTGTAAAGATCATTTTAAAAATAAATCTAAATAATATGTAAAATGATGAATTTTACATGTAAATTCATAATACTTCATCTCTAGTTGTATAGCGTCAACACTCTGCTCTCTTTTTCCAGAAATCGTAGATATACTCAATTGGGTTTAATGATTTCATAGAAGCAAAAACTGTAATACTATTATTACCATATTTAATCTAATTATGCAACATACCAAGTTCTCATATTGAAGAAATAATTGTAATTTCGTTTGAATTACTTCTCATATGAACTATAGGAGTCTAGCCTACATACGCAGGTCTAAATCCACTATCTTGGAATTTAATTAACTTTCGAACAACAGATAGTCTTTGTTAAACAGGTTAGGTATATTATCTTTATTACAACCTCTAATTACATAACTTTTTAATGCTATGTTAGGAAATCCATCATCCATCATCCTTTTTGTTAAATGTCGATGGATAGTTGAAGTGCTTTTGTTATTTTCTCGAATTTTATTGATTAATATCTAAGATTCTGATTAATAGATATTAATATCACCTCCTTTGTTTAGAATTCTTAACAAGTTTTTTACTCTAGTGATGTTTATATTGGTCATACTGGAGTAGTAATCTGTTTTGGTATACTTTTTTCTCAGATTGTTCTTTAGCTTCATTAGCTTTAAGTTTAGATTTTTTGGAAGATATAACTTCTAATAGTTCAATATTATTTGGATCAGAATTGGGAGCGATAAGAAATGGAGGTATTATAGCAAAAGACCATGATGTAGATATAATTATTCCTGTATGGCTTAATTATAAAATATTTAGATGTGATCAATATTTTGAATTTTATCCTCATAAATGTTATATATATTCAAATAGAGACACTTTAATTTGTAACAAAACAAAACATGATTTTATGATTATATTAAGAGATTATATTGAAAAGAGACTAAATATGACTATAAATTATAGATGTATAGATTGGGGTAAGTATGGATACACAAGTTGTTGGACAATGAATTATAGAAACTGTTTTCTTGATTTATGGATTCTAATTGGTACTGAATATTTTTATCAAAATATAAATATATGTCATTGCTATTTTTCTAATGTATTGACTTTCTGTAGTGAATATGCAAGAGAAAATGTTTTAAAAATGTATGGAAAAAAATGGAAAATTCCTATAAAGAAAGGTTCTGGTGCTACAGCATGTAATATTGTTTTAACACCTAACTTCAATAACTCAATTAAAAGATATATTATTAATAATTTAAAATAATTATCCCTTATGAAATTTAGAATATAATTTTGCTTAAAATTACATTCAATTCATTAATGCCAACTGTGATTTTTTCATCTGTTGTATTTACAAATAAACCAAAATATGATAGACCTAGTTTACTTGCTAATGATGTATAACACAAATTCTTCACAAGAAACTCAACAATTGTGGCTTTTTTTGAAAGTATTATGTTTGATAAACCAGCTCCATGAGGTGCAACTATCAGTTTAGCATATTTAAAATAGTTCAATGTATTATTAAAAGTTGTATTTGGATAATAAATTACAATTTTAAATTTGCTATATCTTTCTTTTAACAAGTTGTAAACTTTACAAAAGTTTGTAATATCTCTTTTACCAAATCTTTTTATTAAAACGATTTCATAAATTAATTTAGAATTGATTTTTTTCCTTAAAAAATATCTTAAAAAATATAAATGAATTATAGGTGGAGTAGATCCACAACTACCTTTCTCTAATATTATTAATCTTTTCACATGAATATTTCCATAAATAATCCTAGAATCATCAAATCCTATAAATTTTAAATACAATACATTTGCAGATTTGGAAGTGTGTATTTTTATTGATTCATCTCTCAATAATTCTGTAATGTAAAAACCTAATTTAGTTAAACATTCAACAATTGAATGAAAAACAGCATTTCCCCAATGATGTGTTATTGATACAACCTTATCGTATTGGTTGTAGTATGTATTACTATGATAAAGAATGGGTATAAAATCACATTTACATCCTCCTTTTGTAGTTATATTATAATAAAATGAATGAATACTCCCTTCATTTGTTATTATTACATCTGTAAAGCCGTAAATTTTAAGTTGTTGTATTATGTGAAGATGAGTATAATTAGTAATGATAATTGGAGATCTGTCAATTAATGACATATAAAATGAATCAGAGTACTTTTTTATTCTAATGTTTATCTTAGTGGAAATAAATATACGCGAATATGTAAAATTGTAAGTATCTAAGTCCACGCAACTGAGTGATATGTTTGAATTAGCATTATGTTTAAGATCAATTAATTTACTTAAATTATTAAAGGCATTAAATAGAAAATAAGATTCATTTTTATTATATTCATATCTGCTGTAGTATATATAATAATAAGTATATATTAAACATAGATATAATAATGAATATTTAAATTTAATAAATGAAAATTTTCTCAACAAAAATATAAATAAAGTAAAAGTGTGTTATATCAATATTATAGGAAGGTGATAAACTTGTAGAGTGATGATAATTCTACAACTTAATATATCAATTAACAAATTTTGACATATACAATTTCCCATCTTCATGTTTAATTTTCACTTTATTATTTGTACAATTCTAAATGCAATTTACATTTCCCAAAGTATTTATATCTTCTTCTATTATTAAATCCTAATTTGTTTGAAAATAAGCTAATTAAACTGAAAGAACTACATCTAGTAAGAATTAAAGTATTTGATTTACTTAATATATAATAATCTATTATAGCTTCGATTGCACATTTATTATTATTATGTAATAAACCATATCCTGAATTACATGAAGTAAAATTTGAAAAATATGAATTAGGTAATTCATTTCTGAATAATTCTTTTAATTTTAATGAGTCGGAACTGACATAAATACTTTCATTAGAAGTAATATTCTTTAGATAATATATAATATCTCTTGAATCTTCATATTTCAAATAGTGTAATAAATATTCTTTTCCGTCAGCTTTTCCTGTTCTTAAATGAATTCCAATACTATAACCATTTTTAATTATAGCATTTGCTTTTAATTTTATCGAATTACTAATTTGAAGAAAGTGAAAAGATATTTTGTATGCTAGTTCATTTACCATAATTATCTTATTTATATTAAAGCTAATAGCATGATTATTTAATAAATAATTCAATGATTTATTATCATATATTACATTCATTATTCCATAAAAATGACCATTAAAGGAAATATTGTATATGCTTATATTTGTTTGAATAATTAAAGGAAATATAAAATACCACCACAAACTATTCCAATTATTAATGTTTAAAGAGTAGGAGAAACTTATACAATAAGCTAGCGAGCTAATCAATCCAAGTAACTTATTACCTAAACCACATGATTTGCAGGGATTATATTCTGCATAATCTCTATACCTTCTAATATTGTTTGTATATATATATTTAGTGTATATATTATTTATATTTTTTCTATTCTCTAAAATATGATAATAATCTGAATAGACTGTTAAAAGAGTAAGAAAGTATATACATAAAATAGTGAAAATAATGATTAGTAAACTAATAATCTAGTTTAATTATTTATCATATAAATTCAATCTAATATTACTTCCAAAATTAGCTTAAACATCTTATGATTGATTAGAATTCTAAATTTATATAGTATATATATGGGACATTGGCTCAATGTCACAGATTTCCAACGAGTGTTCTAGAGGTTCATCCCTTTCTAGATCAAGAGTTGACTTTACGGGATCTTCATTGATGTAATCGAAATGGATCAACTCCATAATAATCAACAGATTTATGCCGTTGAGAGAAATATATCAGCTGAGATGAATAAAAATGGAAAAATAGAAGTTATTATATTCTAGTAATTTTAAAACCTTAATTTCATTGTGAATTATTGCTATTGAAGTATAATATAAAGAATAAAGAAACAGTGTTAGATAAGTAGCTGATTAACCAACAACTTATAACATTGACCTATCACTATACTTTCTATATTATAGTGATATTAAAAATTAAATCCTTTTGGCCAAAAAATATCAACGCTATTTATAATGCTTTGTAAAAATGGGAAATCAGTTACAGCGCTTGGTAGAAACAAACATACAGTTACATTGTTTCTTACAAATTTGCTTTTAGTATACATATAACTGTAACTCTTTTTATTAATGATATATGATACAAAAATTAAACAACATATTAAAGTGATTGAATTAGTTAACATAGTATGAGAACCTAATTCTTTTTTAGTATAACTGCTATAATTACCTATTCCGTATTCCAATATATACTCACTAATATTGTTTATATGAGTATTAAAAATATGATTTTTTCCATTGTTCTTCTATATCCTCTATTTTTAACACTTATGTTATTCAATCTTACACATCCTCCTGCTTTTACTTTGATTGTTAAACAACCTTTTAAGTGTAAATTGTTAATAAAAACATTACCTGTTATTACCAGTTTTGAATTATTTTCAATTACTAAAACTCCAGTAAAATGATTAACAATATTTTTTGTTAGGAGAATATAATCCTGAAATCTCAGATGTTTCTTTAACTGGATTAAAGCATAACCATCTTGGCATATTCACACTCATATTTTTAGATTCATTATCAGTAAGAAGTATATAATCTTGTAATACTGTTTCAATTCTAAATGATTTGAATTCTTTTGAAAGAATATATTCAGGCAGGTTTTTTTATTTAGAGTTTTATAGTATTTATTTAACTCAAAGCAAATAATATTTGTAACAGCTGGATATAGAGTTTCTGATTTACTGAATTGATTTATATTTTTTCCTAACAATTTTGGCAAAAGAGAATAATCTATAGCTCTAACATTATAGTATCTACCATTTTCTTCACACGAACACATTATTGATGCTTTTTCACCTTTGTATCTTTCAACAGTTAAATAATTTACTTCTAATCTGTTAAATATTGTACTTCCTATTAAAATTGGAATTGCTTCGAAAGCCAATGAATTAGTATCTTGAAAATTATCATATATTGAATTCCTTTCAATTTCCAATTGTCTAATACTCCTTTCTAGACAATAAAGACATATATATACTGAGAATAACAAATTATGAATATCACCATGACCATGTGGTTTAGTAATGATTTTATGATTTTTATATAGCAAATTACAATTTTCATCATCAAACGATGTTCAATTACGTATATTTGATTTTTAGATAATCCAAAATATTCATTCTCTCCAAGAAAGTGCTTTATTCTTATATTTGTAGATTTCGAAGTCATTATGCATACATACATCATTTGTTTTGTCATATTTTGATAAGAAATAATATAACGAAAGTATAAATTTAAGTATGATAATTCACTAATCTGGTCAACATTTAAGCTTATCTATTAAATTTAACAGTAAATATCAAATAAATATACTTTAATAGAATCACAATTTAGTCTTTCACCTAATCCTCCTGCAACAAGCACAAAAGCACATTTTTGTATATTTGTTATGCCAATTTCTTCATATATTTTGAAATAATTATCCAAGTAATTAACCTCTATACTCTGCGGATATGATATATTATTGATTGCTAAAGAAAATATATCATTTTTATATTTATAGATTATTCTTTTAGATCTTCTTATATATTCAATAATACCTTCGTCTAATATACTATTTAAATGAACAATATAAAGACACAAAGATTTTAAATCTATATAGATTGATTATATACTATTGTTTCTTCTTGCTTCATTTATAATTCTTGTTTGTGCACATAATTAATAGAAAATGAATTTTATATAAGATATGATATAAAAATTCTATTAAATGTTTAAATTGATTATGTTATACCACTTACATTTGCGTATCACTATAATTTTTATTTTACTGAAGATAATATTTTAAATAGTTATTTTATGATCATTAATTTGGGAATTACTTCTTGGATATTTATTTTTGCTAATGTATAAACGATATACATAAGCAATTAAAATAGTTCATTAAATATTTCTCTATTCCAGGTACTTTTACACTTATTCCAACTCTTTTTACATGCTTGGTTTGTAATAATAATAGCAAGAATTGATTCATTCTTCTATATTTGAATCTTAGGGAAAATAACAGATATAATCTTTGTATTATACTCTTTGTAATAACAAATATATGAATCAATATTCTTATAAAACACATCTTCTACAATATTTTATGTAGAAACTAATCATGAAGATATGTTATTCAAAAGCTATATTTGGATTTTTTATATTATTTTTTCTTTCGAGTGATTTTTATAACGCTAAAATATGTAGTTATGTTGATTATATAGACATAAAAAGAGTAAGCGATGGAGTATTTATTTTTTCTTCTTTTATTGATACGGTAAAAAAGAAGGTAATATTCATCCTTTTTATAACAAATAGAAGTATTGCATCATCATCATATACTTCCACTTTGTTATTGGATAGAAATAAATTTTCATATCCAATTATTCAACATTATGTCAACAAATACTATTATAATGTTATTTTTGGTTATAAAGACTATTATAGTGTTAAAAATGTAGAAATATTAGACAGATCAACAATTTTGAAAGGTAATAATGTAAAATTCAAATATAAAAACGTTTTATGTTTAACAACCTTTATTAATTACACAAAAGCTAATGAATTATATACATTCATAAACCACTATATCAGCCTTGGAATAAATTTATTTGTTGTTTATAAAACTAGTTGTGGTGAAGAAATTGATAAAATACTAAATGAATATAAATTAAAAGGATTAGTAACAATTATATTAGATAAATATTCTAACAATTCAACAACATTTAAATATGGTAATTATCTCCATGTATGGAAACATAATGATTGTTTTATTAGATATAAATATAATGCTAAACATATTGTATTTGTTGATCAAGATGAGATACTTAAAATAAATAGTATGATTTTTTCACCATACTATGATATATATTATTTTCATTCTATATTGTTAATAACCAATAATCACAGTTTATTATACTCTCGTTGTCCTTCATCACCTTGGAAATATATCATATATAATACAACATGTGTATACTATGTGGATATTCATACTGTTATATTGAAAAAGAATTGCAAATCAAAAGTAATTAACTATAGTAAGAATTATATTCTTCATAGAAGAACTAAATTTCCATGGTACTATAAAAAATGTAAATTCGACATATTACAAAATAAAGATAATAATTTTACTTATCTTCCATTGTTTGATTGACAAGCTTTAAATAGTATATCTTTAATTTTTTTAGATCTATCATGTATAACAAGTTCTCTATTATCAGATGAACATATACTCCAGTTTCCCATTAGTCCACTAATTATGTAGGGATATATTCTTCTTGTATGTCTAATAAATCCAATATTTGAATCAATTTTTATTTCTGTATAGTTATACAGTTTTCCTGTAATCCAATGAATTGAAACGGAAGTAATTTTTGATAAATTTCTAATTAATAGTTTAGGCCATCTCCATGTATAGTCACAACAATTATGGTATTCAAATATGTTACAATCTTTTATATTATGCACTAATCTATCATAATAAGGAACATAGAATCGCTTAAATATTTTTTCTTGAAATATATATGTATCATATACTTTTCTTTGTTGTTGATCTATTTTATCAATCATTTTTGCAATACTATTATCATAATTAGGCCAAAGTATTTCATCTAAATCAGTCATAACAATACTTTTCGTTTCGTAGTAACTTCTATAGAAACAATCATTTAATTTTAATCTTTGTGCATATGTTTTATATTTTCCATATTTTATATCAAAATGATTATCTAAATTTACAACATCTAGTAGCCCTTTGTTCAAATAAAATTTCAACACTTTATTCACTTTTTCAGAGCATGAAGTATTATACACAATAAAATGATCAGCTCCAAAATAAAGATAAGATTCAATCATTTGTAATAGCATGTTAAATGCAATAAAGTTAATCATTTTACCTATACAAACAGTTAATTTATTTCTTTTTAATTCATATTTCGTTTTTATTTTTGAGATATAAATAATAGATTTATTTAATATCATTTTTAATGGTAAAATATTTGTATATAGCAATAAATTCATAACAGTATTATCTTCTGCTATCTTAGTGATTATTTCCATATTACATTTTTTAACATTATTAGTATATATAATCGTGCACGTTATATTATGTATATTTTTGCTATTATTGTAAATATAGAATAGCATTCTAATTGCTTTATAGCGAATATCATAGTAATGCGATATATAGAAAATATTTTTTACTACTTCAATAGGCTTTATATTAATTATTTTCCCTTTTTTATAATAATATTTATTTGATAATAAATTGTATAGTAATATAATGATTGTATATAAAAATAATATATTAGCATATAATATAATAATCAGTTTCAATAAAATTACAAACCGATATAATTATAGTATAATTTCTTTTTTATTTCTTTAAATAAATCACCTCTGAAATAGTACAACATATCAATTTTGAAATGATAAATTTTCATTAATTCATTGCTTATATTGTATTCTTCAAAATAAGGAATCATAAAATTTTCCATATAATTCTTAAATTCATTGAATATTTCATTTGATTTATATATTCCTACAGGATTATTTATATAAGGATGAAATTCTGAAAAAACAATATCAAAAAATCTTAAAATATTTTTCTTAATTAATTCAGGAATCATTATATATTCTTCACCTTCAATGTCAAATTTTAGAATATTAAAATGATTTGGTTTTATATTTTCATTAATATATGATAATATGTCTATTGATTTTATTTTTAGAATTTTAGAATTTTTGTATGACACATTATAATATAATGTACTACCTAATGATCCTGAAGTTATCTTAAAATTTTGATACTCTGTTCTATTTGACACAGCAACAGGACAATTAATGTAAAAATTGCATTTAAATGTTACTGTTTTTAAAAAGTTTACATTTTGCAATATGTATTTGCACAGCATAGGATTAGCTTCAAATGAATGAACATTAACTTTTGATGTTGGAAAGTGATGAAATTTTGGATAAGGAACATGATATGAATTATTGAGATTTTTGTATCCAAAGAGCCATAATATAGAATCACCATTATTTGAACCTAAATCATAATATGTTATTTCCCTATATTCTTTATATAAAGAAATATTATTACTAATTGACAAATAATAATACATCAAAATGATTAATAAATTAGCTATAACTAATAGATAGAATATGAATATTTTATTCATAATTCAAATTATCTTAGCTATTATGCAAAGCAATATTCAGGTAATTATAGATAGAAATTAATATACAACTTATTATATATAATGATTTGTGGTGGTTTTTATCTTTTTTATAACAATTAATAAGTTAGTTAATATTAATATAGAATAATGTTACATAAACCCAATCTTGTGGAGTTTGTACCTATATGTCTAAATATCACTCCTTTATGAGTATCATTTTCTCTATATACAAATGCCATGTATAGCTTATATTTCAAAAAGAATAATCCTGCTTTATACTCTGAGTAATACATTTTAAGCATCTTTAAAACTTTACTTTTATATAATGTTGGGCCATTTAAAAAGTTTCTATTTTGATATGGATGATTTAATATTATTATATTTACCTTATTGCTTTTAAATGAAATGGAAGTTTTATATGGATTACTTATAACCATTTTTCTTAATACTATTCCATATACTTCATAAAAATTAGATAATACATATATAGAGTTTTTAAAGAAATTATATTGTTGATGAATATTATCCTGAATTAACCAATCTTCCTCTAAAATGAATATATATTGCAAATATATATATGAAAATAAAATGGTAAATGAATATGGATAGTTTTTAGGATTTAAGTAGAAGGAGTTTAATATATTATAATTTACTCTAACGCTGTACCTTTCTACAGTACCTTGATCTATTTAAATCCTTTATCCCGATGTCTACTATTGTTATAAGCTTTTAAAATAATATAAAAATAAAAAGTGTTTCAAGTACAGCAACCTAAATACGACTATACGATATTAGGCCAACGTAACTATTTTGGAAAACAAAGTGTTGATTAGTAATATTGAAGGGTCAGAGGTTACGTTTATGATATTAGAATTGAAAAAAGTCTTCTTAACGCTCAACGGCGCATAACAAATATAAATAATTTGAATATTTGCGCCATTTGTTTTCTAGAAATTTTTGAAGTAAACTAAATGCATATTTAGCTAATATAGACTAAAATTCATTAGCTGAAATGATTATAACAACTTAATGTTGATCATAAGACATTTACAATGAAAAAAGAAAATAGAATCAAGCCTAACTCAAGCCTATTTTTACATTTCTTTTTTTATGTAGAAAGATTTAATAATTATTATATTCTAATAATTTCAGCTAATGTATTTTAGTCTATATTAGCTAAATGTGCATTTAGTTTGCTTCAAAAATTTCTAGAAAACAAACGGCGCAAATATTCAAATTATTTATATTAACAAAAAAGTATACTGCAGAGGTAGGTCATTTAATTAATTTATTTATTGTATGAATTACAATCTAAATTGAAAATAGGAAATATATATTTTGGATTTGTTATGTTAAAAAATATTATATTATTAATAATTATTATTATAATATTCATAAATGCAACTCTTACTTTAAAGAGATCAAATTTCATTCATATTCATAATTATGGATCATTTTATAGAAATCTATGGAAATGTCCTATTCAAAACATTGATAATATCACTTATACTTTTTATTCTCAATGCAAATAAGATAAAATCTATTTTGATTTATATTTTGCCAAGCCACAAATCCAAACTAATGGAATATTTGTCGAAATAGGTGCTTTAGATGGAAGTTATAGTAATACTCTATTCTATGAAAAAGAATTAGGGTGGAGAGGAATATTAATTGAAGGATTGCCATCTAACTGTAGAAAATTATTGAGTATAAAGAGGAGAAGATCTGAAATATTCTGCACAGCTATTTGTCCATATTTTCCTAAAACAGTAGAGTTTTTTGATGTGTGGGGAATGGGTGGATTAAAAGAAAATAACCCTTTTTGGAATTAAAATAACAGAAAAATGAAAAAGACAGTTAATGTGACATGTACAAACATAAAGGAAATATTTTATAGTACTGGTGTTACTCATATAGATTTTTTCTCACTTGATGTTGAAGGAGCAGAATATATGGTGCTAGACACATTTGATTTTAATATAAGAGTTCATTATTGGGTTATTAAATTTAATAGTAAAAATAAACTCAAAGATGAATATGTAATTAAATTACTTTTAAAAAACGGTTATAGAAAATGTAAACTACCTAAAATGTATATAAGAAATGAATGTTTCTATGATCCATACTATGATAAAAAAGTAAAGAAATATAAGAATAAAGAAAAATATTATTATAATGACTATATTTAAGATAATACTATAAGTTATATTACAAGTTAATACCTCATGTTAATTAATGATTGTTTTTATTAATTTTACAATATAAATTACCATGATTTTCATCTAATGAGTTAAAGGACTTAAGTTATTTGCATGACTAAACATCATATCCCTCAGGGATGGTCTAATTCTTAACTAATTCTTACTATTGCTAAGAATTGCTTAAGTAGAGTTAATACCATATTCTTGATGTCAATGATGTAAGACATGTTGTTGCTAAGTAAATACTAGGAGATGATACAAGGCAATTTCTTAAAGGCAATTGTAAGAAGATGATAGCGTAAGTTCAATGCTATATGTATCGATCAGGAGTCAACTAAGAAATGTCTCGCACTTACCAAGGAGATGGAGGAGTACTTCAAAGAGATTACTGATTAGGAAGCTTCCATGATTAACAACCAAGAGGAAATAATGAAGGCTGTGAAGATAAAGTCCATCGTTGATTATCTATTGAAGTCCTTGACCTTACAAGTACAATTCAAGGAGTCAGAGGATCGCAGCAAGACTCCATTCCCAATACTACCTTACAACTACGAGGCATTCTTAACTAAACGCAACCAAGGAAAAGCACTCAGCAAGAGGATGAAACTCAAGATGGAAGCAACTTTTAATGACAACTTACCAAGAGAAGACAACTCCCTTGATAATAAACCCTCAGAAAAAGCAACAACCCAACAAGACAACTTATCAGAAGCAGAAGATGACTTTAACGAGGTCTTCTAACAAACAGTACTCCAGGACATAGAAGCATGGATGAACTTACACCTTAAGTAATGTTTTCGCTTGGCTATGTTGGAACGATTGCTTAAAACACTTCATAAGACTGACGGATGACAACAGGATTTGAAGTAATGATGGGAAGAGGTCCTTAGAAGTCTCTTGTTCTATGAAACCATCGGAGGATGATCTATCGGAGGAAGTGTAGCAAGGTGATCATCGTCAGGTAAAGAACTAGAGGAAGTGTAGGGAGATTGATTGCAGATCATTACAACCCAAAGAAGACAAGACCGAGAATAACGAAGAAGGAGATCTCCAAGTCAAAGATCAAGGAACTTTAACTACTTCAACACCATTGCCAGAGTCACAATCAAGTGAGTTATCCATGGAAGTCAAGACTGAAGAAGATAAACAACCAGAGTTAGAAAGAGACTGAAGTAGTCATCACTTACACGATGAACAAGACCTAGATGCTGAGCTTATTGAAGACATGACTGATGAAGAGATTACTAGCTTAAGAAAACACCTTGAGGAACTTATCCAGGTAGAGAAAGAGTCTAAAGATGAAGACAAGGATGATAACAACGAGATCCAGGAAGTAAAAGACTCTGAGTAAAGTACTCATAAGGAGGTACCTATAAGGAGGTAATCATAAGGAGGAACTAGCAGGAAGGTACTTACAATATCTCTTTTCCCAGGAGTAATCATGAACAAGTTCAAGAGATGCAACTTAGCTGATAGACGAAGAGTACTTACAATGACCTTCATGAAGCTTACTTACAATCACTAGCAAGAGAACGTCAAGGAGCTATCTCCCGAAGAAGGAATCGAAGGATTGATGAACTCCGAAGAATGCTCAGAGACAACAACACAGAACATCCGATGATGGGTAAGGTGCAGAACTCCAAGGAGCTTACAATGTAGCTATTGACTATCTTACTGCCTTGGAGAACAATGAGTTAATGAGTCAAAGGATGGCAAGATCGTTGATCCCCAAAAAGACCAAGAGCAAGAACAAGAAAGTTGCTTACAAGACAGACTCCATCGTAGATGCTATATCAACTCCTGGCTTCCTTGTAGTTCCTACAATCATGAAGAGCATTAAAGCTTACCGTGAAGTAAGTGACTCCTCCTAGGATCTCAACCCTTTAACAGTGATGATGATGATGAAACAAGGAGTCAGAGGAAGCTCCGATGATGGTGATGAGAATACAATGGCCTTTCTAAGTCAACTACTTACTGCTGATGATGATGATGAATCAAAGAAACCTACCTCCGAGGATATCAAGAAGTTAATAGACTCACTAAAGATTGAATACTCCAATGCAGTCTTCAATGAACTAGCCGACTCCATCCATCCTACTCCTATTACCGGGAATAAGTAAGTGAATGATAACAAGTATGAATATGGAGAAGAGAAGTTAGAAGATGAAGCTCCCGAGGATGACTCAGGTAATGAAAATGACTCCTTAGACAACTACTTAGACGATGATAAAGAATTCGACAAGGAACTTAACAGTGCCATGAAGAAGAAAGCCCTTAAAGCGAAAACATAAGCATGTCTATCCTCAATAATTCATTTCCCTTAAGTATAGTCTGGTTATGAATAAGAGACTCAACAAGAAGTAAAAGGCAAAGCTCAAGGAGCTGATAATCAAGAGATTGAAGCAAGGTAAAGTAACTCCAGAGTAATATTCATATAACATTTATGAATATTCATGAAGAAGAAATTCCCCTAACAAATTTATTTAGTTTGAATTGAATTATATAAATATTATAATATTCTATAGTTTTGTTTCTACTATAACTTTTATCATATTTAAAAATACTAATGACAAGAAACAGTCTATTCAAATTATGGTAATATCATGTAACAGATTTCTTTATTTAAATGAAACATTACAATCCATCAATTTGCACATAATAAAATATGATAAAGATATATTCTATACATTTGTCTTAATAGATCAAGGTACTGTAGAAAGGTACAGCGTTAGAGTAAATTATAATATATTAAACTCCTTCTACTTAAATCCTAAAAACTATCCATATTCATTTACCATTTTATTTTCATATATATATTTGCAATATATATTCATTTTAGAGGAAGATTGGTTAATTCAGGATAATATTCATCAACAATATAATTTCTTTAAAAACTCTATATATGTATTATCTAATTTTTATGAAGTATATGGAATAGTATTAAGAAAAATGGTTATAAGTAATCCATATAAAACTTCCATTTCATTTAAAAGCAATAAGGTAAATATAATAATATTAAATCATCCATATCAAAATAGAAACTTTTTAAATGGCCCAACATTATATAAAAGTAAAGTTTTAAAGATGCTTAAAATGTATTACTCAGAGTATAAAGCAGGATTATTCTTTTTGAAATATAAGCTATACATGGCATTTGTATATAGAGAAAATGATACTCATAAAGGAGTGATATTTAGACATATAGGTACAAACTCCACAAGATTGGGTTTATGTAACATTATTCTATATTAATATTAACTAACTTATTAATTGTTATAAAAAAGATAAAAACCACCACAAATCATTATATATAATAAGTTGTATATTAATTTCTATCTATAATTACCTGAATATTGCTTTGCATAATAGCTAAGATAATTTGAATTATGAATAAAATATTCATATTCTATCTATTAGTTATAGCTAATTTATTAATCATTTTGATGTATTATTATTTGTCAATTAGTAATAATATTTCTTTATATAAAGAATATAGGGAAATAACATATTATGATTTAGGTTCAAATAATGGTGATTCTATATTATGGCTCTTTGGATACAAAAATCTCAATAATTCATATCATGTTCCTTATCCAAAATTTCATCACTTTCCAACATCAAAAGTTAATGTTCATTCATTTGAAGCTAATCCTATGCTGTGCAAATACATATTGCAAAATGTAAACTTTTTAAAAACAGTAACATTTAAATGCAATTTTTACATTAATTGTCCTGTTGCTGTGTCAAATAGAACAGAGTATCAAAATTTTAAGATAACTTCAGGATCATTAGGTAGTACATTATATTATAATGTGTCATACAAAAATTCTAAAATTCTAAAAATAAAATCAATAGACATATTATCATATATTAATGAAAATATAAAACCAAATCATTTTAATATTCTAAAATTTGACATTGAAGGTGAAGAATATATAATGATTCCTGAATTAATTAAGAAAAATATTTTAAGATTTTTTGATATTGTTTTTTCAGAATTTCATCCTTATATAAATAATCCTGTAGGAATATATAAATCAAATGAAATATTCAATGAATTTAAGAATTATATGGAAAATTTTATGATTCCTTATTTTGAAGAATACAATATAAGCAATGAATTAATGAAAATTTATCATTTCAAAATTGATATGTTGTACTATTTCAGAGGTGATTTATTTAAAGAAATAAAAAAGAAATTATACTATAATTATATCGGTTTGTAATTTTATTGAAACTGATTATTATATTATATGCTAATATATTATTTTTATATACAATCATTATATTACTATACAATTTATTATCAAATAAATATTATTATAAAAAAGGGAAAATAATTAATATAAAGCCTATTGAAGTAGTAAAAAATATTTTCTATATATCGCATTACTATGATATTCGCTATAAAGCAATTAGAATGCTATTCTATATTTACAATAATAGCAAAAATATACATAATATAACGTGCACGATTATATATACTAATAATGTTAAAAAATGTAATATGGAAATAATCACTAAGATAGCAGAAGATAATACTGTTATGAATTTATTGCTATATACAAATATTTTACCATTAAAAATGATATTAAATAAATCTATTATTTATATCTCAAAAATAAAAACGAAATATGAATTAAAAAGAAATAAATTAACTGTTTGTATAGGTAAAATGATTAACTTTATTGCATTTAACATGCTATTACAAATGATTGAATCTTATCTTTATTTTGGAGCTGATCATTTTATTGTGTATAATACTTCATGCTCTGAAAAAGTGAATAAAGTGTTGAAATTTTATTTGAACAAAGGGCTACTAGATGTTGTAAATTTAGATAATCATTTTGATATAAAATATGGAAAATATAAAACATATGCACAAAGATTAAAATTAAATGATTGTTTCTATAGAAGTTACTACGAAACGAAAAGTATTGTTATGACTGATTTAGATGAAATACTTTGGCCTAATTATGATAATAGTATTGCAAAAATGATTGATAAAATAGATCAACAACAAAGAAAAGTATATGATACATATATATTTCAAGAAAAAATATTTAAGCGATTCTATGTTCCTTATTATGATAGATTAGTGCATAATATAAAAGATTGTAACATATTTGAATACCATAATTGTTGTGACTATACATGGAGATGGCCTAAACTATTAATTAGAAATTTATCAAAAATTACTTCCGTTTCAATTCATTGGATTACAGGAAAACTGTATAACTATACAGAAATAAAAATTGATTCAAATATTGGATTTATTAGACATACAAGAAGAATATATCCCTACATAATTAGTGGACTAATGGGAAACTGGAGTATATGTTCATCTGATAATAGAGAACTTGTTATACATGATAGATCTAAAAAAATTAAAGATATACTATTTAAAGCTTGTCAATCAAACAATGGAAGATAAGTAAAATTATTATCTTTATTTTGTAATATGTCGAATTTACATTTTTTATAGTACCATGGAAATTTAGTTCTTCTATGAAGAATATAATTCTTACTATAGTTAATTACTTTTGATTTGCAATTCTTTTTCAATATAACAGTATGAATATCCACATAGTATACACATGTTGTATTATATATGATATATTTCCAAGGTGATGAAGGACAACGAGAGTATAATAAACTGTGATTATTGGTTATTAACAATATAGAATGAAAATAATATATATCATAGTATGGTGAAAAAATCATACTATTTATTTTAAGTATCTCATCTTGATCAACAAATACAATATGTTTAGCATTATATTTATATCTAATAAAACAATCATTATGTTTCCATACATGGAGATAATTACCATATTTAAATGTTGTTGAATTGTTAGAATATTTATCTAATATAATTGTTACTAATCCTTTTAATTTATATTCATTTAGTATTTTATCAATTTCTTCACCACAACTAGTTTTATAAACAACAAATAAATTTATTCCAAGGCTGATATAGTGGTTTATGAATGTATATAATTCATTAGCTTTTGTGTAATTAATAAAGGTTGTTAAACATAAAACGTTTTTATATTTGAATTTTACATTATTACCTTTCAAAATTGTTGATCTGTCTAATATTTCTACATTTTTAACACTATAATAGTCTTTATAACCAAAAATAACATTATAATAGTATTTGTTGACATAATGTTGAATAATTGGATATGAAAATTTATTTCTATCCAATAACAAAGTGGAAGTATATGATGATGATGCAATACTTCTATTTGTTATAAAAAGGATGAATATTACCTTCTTTTTTACCGTATCAATAAAAGAAGAAAAAATAAATACTCCATCGCTTACTCTTTTTATGTCTATATAATCAACATAACTACATATTTTAGCGTTATAAAAATCACTCGAAAGAAAAATAATATAAAAAATCCAAATATAGCTTTTGAATAACATATCTTCATGATTAGTTTCTACATAAAATATTGTAGAAGATGTGTTTTATAAGAATATTGATTCATATATTTGTTATTACAAAGAGTATAATACAAAGATTATATCTGTTATTTTCCCTAAGATTCAAATATAGAAGAATGAATCAATTCTTGCTATTATTATTACAAACCAAGCATGTAAAAAGAGTTGGAATAAGTGTAAAAGTACCTGGAATAGAGAAATATTTAATGAACTATTTTAATTGCTTATGTATATCGTTTATACATTAGCAAAAATAAATATCCAAGAAGTAATTCCCAAATTAATGATCATAAAATAACTATTTAAAATATTATCTTCAGTAAAATAAAAATTATAGTGATACGCAAATGTAAGTGGTATAACATAATCAATTTAAACATTTAATAGAATTTTTATATCATATCTTATATAAAATTCATTTTCTATTAATTATGTGCACAAACAAGAATTATAAATGAAGCAAGAAGAAACAATAGTATATAATCAATCTATATAGATTTAAAATCTTTGTGTCTTTATATTGTTCATTTAAATAGTATATTAGACGAAGGTATTATTGAATATATAAGAAGATCTAAAAGAATAATCTATAAATATAAAAATGATATATTTTCTTTAGCAATCAATAATATATCATATCCGCAGAGTATAGAGGTTAATTACTTGGATAATTATTTCAAAATATATGAAGAAATTGGCATAACAAATATACAAAAATGTGCTTTTGTGCTTGTTGCAGGAGGATTAGGTGAAAGACTAAATTGTGATTCTATTAAAGTATATTTATTTGATATTTACTGTTAAATTTAATAGATAAGCTTAAATGTTGACCAGATTAGTGAATTATCATACTTAAATTTATACTTTCGTTATATTATTTCTTATCAAAATATGACAAAACAAATGATGTATGTATGCATAATGACTTCGAAATCTACAAATATAAGAATAAAGCACTTTCTTGGAGAGAATGAATATTTTGGATTATCTAAAAATCAAATATACGTAATTGAACATCGTTTGATGATGAAAATTGTAATTTGCTATATAAAAATCATAAAATCATTACTAAACCACATGGTCATGGTGATATTCATAATTTGTTATTCTCAGTATATATATGTCTTTATTGTCTAGAAAGGAGTATTAGACAATTGGAAATTGAAAGGAATTCAATATATGATAATTTTTCAAGATACTAATTCATTGGCTTTCGAAGCAATTCCAATTTTAATAGGAAGTACAATATTTAACAGATTAGAAGTAAATTATTTAACTGTTGAAAGATACAAAGGTGAAAAAGCATCAATAATGTGTTCGTGTGAAGAAAATGGTAGATACTATAATGTTAGAGCTATAGATTATTCTCTTTTGCCAAAATTGTTAGGAAAAATATAAATCAATTCAGTAAATCAGAAACTCTATATCCAGCTGTTACAAATATTATTTGCTTTGAGTTAAATAAATACTATAAAACTCTAAATAAAAAACCTGCCTGAATATATTCTTTCAAAAGAATTCAAATCATTTAGAATTGAAACAGTATTACAAGATTATATACTTCTTACTGATAATGAATCTAAAAATATGAGTGTGAATATGCCAAGATGGTTATGCTTTAATCCAGTTAAAGAAACATCTGAGATTTCAGGATTATATTCTCCTAACAAAAAATATTGTTAATCATTTTACTGGAGTTTTAGTAATTGAAAATAATTCAAAACTGGTAATAACAGGTAATGTTTTTATTAACAATTTACACTTAAAAGGTTGTTTAACAATCAAAGTAAAAGCAGGAGGATGTGTAAGATTGAATAACATAAGTGTTAAAAATAGAGGATATAGAAGAACAATGGAAAAAAATCATATTTTTAATACTCATATAAACAATATTAGTGAGTATATATTGGAATACGGAATAGGTAATTATAGCAGTTATACTAAAAAAGAATTAGGTTCTCATACTATGTTAACTAATTCAATCACTTTAATATGTTGTTTAATTTTTGTATCATATATCATTAATAAAAAGAGTTACAGTTATATGTATACTAAAAGCAAATTTGTAAGAAACAATGTAACTGTATGTTTGTTTCTACCAAGCGCTGTAACTGATTTCCCATTTTTACAAAGCATTATAAATAGCGTTGATATTTTTTGGCCAAAAGGATTTAATTTTTAATATCACTATAATATAGAAAGTATAGTGATAGGTCAATGTTATAAGTTGTTGGTTAATCAGCTACTTATCTAACACTGTTTCTTTATTCTTTATATTATACTTCAATAGCAATAATTCACAATGAAATTAAGGTTTTAAAATTACTAGAATATAATAACTTCTATTTTTCCATTTTTATTCATCTCAGCTGATATATTTCTCTCAACGGCATAAATCTGTTGATTATTATGGAGTTGATCCATTTCGATTACATCAATGAAGATCCCGTAAAGTCAACTCTTGATCTAGAAAGGGATGAACCTCTAGAACACTCGTTGGAAATCTGTGACATTGAGCCAATGTCCCATATATATACTATATAAATTTAGAATTCTAATCAATCATAAGATGTTTAAGCTAATTTTGGAAGTAATATTAGATTGAATTTATATGATAAATAATTAAACTAGATTATTAGTTTACTAATCATTATTTTCACTATTTTATGTATATACTTTCTTACTCTTTTAACAGTCTATTCAGATTATTATCATATTTTAGAGAATAGAAAAAATATAAATAATATATACACTAAATATATATATACAAACAATATTAGAAGGTATAGAGATTATGCAGAATATAATCCCTGCAAATCATGTGGTTTAGGTAATAAGTTACTTGGATTGATTAGCTCGCTAGCTTATTGTATAAGTTTCTCCTACTCTTTAAACATTAATAATTGGAATAGTTTGTGGTGGTATTTTATATTTCCTTTAATTATTCAAACAAATATAAGCATATACAATATTTCCTTTAATGGTCATTTTTATGGAATAATGAATGTAATATATGATAATAAATCATTGAATTATTTATTAAATAATCATGCTATTAGCTTTAATATAAATAAGATAATTATGGTAAATGAACTAGCATACAAAATATCTTTTCACTTTCTTCAAATTAGTAATTCGATAAAATTAAAAGCAAATGCTATAATTAAAAATGGTTATAGTATTGGAATTCATTTAAGAACAGGAAAAGCTGACGGAAAAGAATATTTATTACACTATTTGAAATATGAAGATTCAAGAGATATTATATATTATCTAAAGAATATTACTTCTAATGAAAGTATTTATGTCAGTTCCGACTCATTAAAATTAAAAGAATTATTCAGAAATGAATTACCTAATTCATATTTTTCAAATTTTACTTCATGTAATTCAGGATATGGTTTATTACATAATAATAATAAATGTGCAATCGAAGCTATAATAGATTATTATATATTAAGTAAATCAAATACTTTAATTCTTACTAGATGTAGTTCTTTCAGTTTAATTAGCTTATTTTCAAACAAATTAGGATTTAATAATAGAAGAAGATATAAATACTTTGGGAAATGTAAATTGCATTTAGAATTGTACAAATAATAAAGTGAAAATTAAACATGAAGATGGGAAATTGTATATGTCAAAATTTGTTAATTGATATATTAAGTTGTAGAATTATCATCACTCTACAAGTTTATCACCTTCCTATAATATTGATATAACACACTTTTACTTTATTTATATTTTTGTTGAGAAAATTTTCATTTATTAAATTTAAATATTCATTATTATATCTATGTTTAATATATACTTATTATTATATATACTACAGCAGATATGAATATAATAAAAATGAATCTTATTTTCTATTTAATGCCTTTAATAATTTAAGTAAATTAATTGATCTTAAACATAATGCTAATTCAAACATATCACTCAGTTGCGTGGACTTAGATACTTACAATTTTACATATTCGCGTATATTTATTTCCACTAAGATAAACATTAGAATAAAAAAGTACTCTGATTCATTTTATATGTCATTAATTGACAGATCTCCAATTATCATTACTAATTATACTCATCTTCACATAATACAACAACTTAAAATTTACGGCTTTACAGATGTAATAATAACAAATGAAGGGAGTATTCATTCATTTTATTATAATATAACTACAAAAGGAGGATGTAAATGTGATTTTATACCCATTCTTTATCATAGTAATACATACTACAACCAATACGATAAGGTTGTATCAATAACACATCATTGGGGAAATGCTGTTTTTCATTCAATTGTTGAATGTTTAACTAAATTAGGTTTTTACATTACAGAATTATTGAGAGATGAATCAATAAAAATACACACTTCCAAATCTGCAAATGTATTGTATTTAAAATTTATAGGATTTGATGATTCTAGGATTATTTATGGAAATATTCATGTGAAAAGATTAATAATATTAGAGAAAGGTAGTTGTGGATCTACTCCACCTATAATTCATTTATATTTTTTAAGATATTTTTTAAGGAAAAAAATCAATTCTAAATTAATTTATGAAATCGTTTTAATAAAAAGATTTGGTAAAAGAGATATTACAAACTTTTGTAAAGTTTACAACTTGTTAAAAGAAAGATATAGCAAATTTAAAATTGTAATTTATTATCCAAATACAACTTTTAATAATACATTGAACTATTTTAAATATGCTAAACTGATAGTTGCACCTCATGGAGCTGGTTTATCAAACATAATACTTTCAAAAAAGCCACAATTGTTGAGTTTCTTGTGAAGAATTTGTGTTATACATCATTAGCAAGTAAACTAGGTCTATCATATTTTGGTTTATTTGTAAATACAACAGATGAAAAAATCACAGTTGGCATTAATGAATTGAATGTAATTTTAAGCAAAATTATATTCTAAATTTCATAAGGGATAATTATTTTAAATTATTAATAATATATCTTTTAATTGAGTTATTGAAGTTAGGTGTTAAAACAATATTACATGCTGTAGCACCAGAACCTTTCTTTATAGGAATTTTCCATTTTTTTCCATACATTTTTAAAACATTTTCTCTTGCATATTCACTACAGAAAGTCAATACATTAGAAAAATAGCAATGACATATATTTATATTTTGATAAAAATATTCAGTACCAATTAGAATCCATAAATCAAGAAAACAGTTTCTATAATTCATTGTCCAACAACTTGTGTATCCATACTTACCCCAATCTATACATCTATAATTTATAGTCATATTTAGTCTCTTTTCAATATAATCTCTTAATATAATCATAAAATCATGTTTTGTTTTGTTACAAATTAAAGTGTCTCTATTTGAATATATATAACATTTATGAGGATAAAATTCAAAATATTGATCACATCTAAATATTTTATAATTAAGCCATACAGGAATAATTATATCTACATCATGGTCTTTTGCTATAATACCTCCATTTCTTATCGCTCCCAATTCTGATCCAAATCCTAAAAAATAAACAATTTTTAGCTTTTTTAAGAAAGATATATATTTGATTATTATTTTGGTTCTGTTATAATCAAATGATTTTCTATTTACTTTCACCCATTTACAGAATGGGATATTATTTGAGTATAATATCAATAAAACAATCATTAATAGTATAATGTTATAACATAAATAGTTGGAAATATTCATAATACTTATACGTAACGACATTTGTTGCAAAATAGATATACCGCATTGCATAACAAAAAAATCATTCATGCCATTGCATATTACTTATACTTTTTATCAAGCCATTTCATATTACATTTATATGATTGCAAAATAAATATACATATCTCAAGCCTTTTCAAGAATTCTTTTATAATAGTCAAAGGACTGCTATATATCTATTCTCTTCATAGCAATCCTTTGTATTTTGAAGTTTATATCTTCAATAGTGTTGTGTTAAAGCATTCAGCTGAACTGATAGTAGAAAATGCATTTGTAATACTTTCAAGTATTTGATTTCTGTTTTGGTATATGGATGTTTCAGCTCTTTTTTTCCATATGCCAAAGATATTTTCTATTGGATTAAGAGGAATGGAATATTTAGCATTGAATAAAAGTATATTGCCAGATCCTTCAATTAACATCTTAACCTGGTCTGAATGATGGATATTTACATTTAAAATTATATATATGTAATATGAAATGGCTTGATAAAAAGTATAATTAATATGCAACTCTGTATATCTATCTATTTTGCAACAAATATCGTTACGTATAAGTATTATGAAATATTGTATAAGTAAGCTGCAAAACACTGTATTATAATATTTTGTTTAGCTTATGCATTTTAATCATTATTTCTATTTGGTTGTAAATACCATATTTATAAGAATTTTTACAAATGGGATTAATTATTGTCCTTTATCTTACTATTGACAAGGACATGTTCTTTTTGTCCAATACAAACAATATTTAATAATAAAAATATTTATAATATTATATTCTTATATTTATTGTTTTGAACATTTACAAAGCTTAAATAGAATTGTATTTCATCAAATGTAAAACATATTGTTGGTTTAATTTTCATTACTTCTTTATGAAGATCTTTTTTATTTCTACCTTTAGTCATTTCTTCAAATTCTTTTGGATATTTGGATGTATCTCGGTTAGCTTTTAATTTTATACTCACTTGGTTATTTGGGCTTATATAAAATAATTCATAAGGAGAACTATTATCAATCGATGTTGAGGATTTGAAAAACATTCTATATAGATTTTGAAGAATCATTATCATCTCAGGTGCTAATGTATGATTATTTCCAACTGTAATTTCAAAACCATATGGACTTAATAATAAATCAATATCGGGGAAACTAGGATTATAACTCAAATCGATTATTTTAAATATTGTATTTCTTTCATTAGTATTAAATTCACCTATATCTCTTTGTAAATCACTATCATCTGAAACTTTAACTATTTCCTTTTTCTACTTCGCATTCTTTAATTTAATTAATCAAATTCTCATAAAAAGTATCACAATTCTTCATTAAAAACGATATAATTCTTTTATATAATATTCCAGCTAAACTTCCTACTGGATTTTCTTTTAATAGTTTAATCATTCTTTCACAACTTTCTTTATCATTTATCTTATAAAGTTTATCACATGCCATCTTTTTGATTTCTTCAGATATGAAGATGAAAATGGTATTATTAAATCCAATCGTGTAATATTTATATGTATCATAAATCAATACATTATCATATTCACCTTTTGAAAATGGAGATTTATCTATTCCTTTTATTATTTCTCCTATAATCACCTCATTCTTTTTGTTATTAATTGTATTTTCGAATTCTCTTACAATCTTCTTTTTTTCATCATTATAATATCCAATTACACCTTTATATAATGAATAATTTTCTCTATATTCATATACTTCCCCATCATTTGTGAAAAGTCCATATGTTAATCTTTTACTATATGTAAATCCTTTATAGTCTTTATTATTATATGCCCAAGGTTTAAGTAATTCAACTTTCTCTACTTCTTCTTTTGTAAATTGAGGAATATACATCAACAATGCACATCTTTTACTTTGAAAGGTTTTGTACTCTTCTTTAGATGGATTAGCTAATAATATTATCATTTTTGCATCTGCATAATCATCTTCACCAATTACTTTTCCATCAGATATTACAATTTGAATATTATTTCTTTTATCATAATAAGGATTATCTTTTTCTCCTTTACTTATATTATTTATACTAACACTATCACCAAATTTCGAATGAATGATTTGCATAATAATGTCAGCTAAGATTGTCTTTCCTATTTTGCTATGACCAAATACTAAATAGTGTCTTTGATTATCATAATTAAAATTAAAACTTTTGGGAAAAACAATATTCAACAACTTATAATAATAATCTCTCATCAAATATATTGTATTATACTGTATATATATATCCATTTGTTGAGATTCTTCTGGTAGTTGTAATTGTTGTAGGTGTAGTTGTTGTTGTAGGTGTAGTTTTAGTTGTAGTAGTTGTTGTGGTTGCAGTAGTAGTTGCAGTTGTTGTTGTAATTGTAGTTTTAGTTGTAGTAGTAGTTGTGGTTGTATGTTGATATTTGTATGTCATCACCAATACTAACATATGGGAAAACTATTTTTTGGTTGATTTTACACACTTCTATTATTTCATTGCCTTGTTTAATGTACATTATCTTCCCATTCATATCGTATATTACTTCATGCACTTTTCCTTCCATACCAAATATTCTTTTTGATTGTTCTATTATTATTCCTTTTTCATCTATCTTCTGAAATGAATGTTTTAACAACTTTATACATGGATATAATCTATTTGATGAATCTGGATTTTTATAATAACCAAAACTAATACCTTCACTACCAATACTCATTATCTGATAATAGAAATGGTAAATTCCACTTTCCTCTTTCATTTCTTCATTTATCATTAAATACAATATACTTAATTTCATTCTCATAACTACCATTACAACTATCAGTTGGAGTATTACTATAACCTCTCTTCTTATATCTTTTTATCATAGGTAATGGAAGATTCCAACAACTTAAATATTTAACTGAACCATTTCTAGCACCAATATATGGGTAAACTGGTGTTGAACTGATTTTAAATACAGCTATTTCTGTTTTATTCCTGTTTTTGCAAACATGTTTGATATTCCACTTTCTATTTTCAATTTCTCTTTACTAAATAACTCCCCATGATCTCTATTCAACGTTATATAACAATCATTCTCACTAATTGAATTATTTCTGTCACAATAACCAAACTTAATACAATCATTAAAACTCTCTATTTGGAATTTAAAATTATGAATTCTATTCTCCATCCTCTCTGATATTATGCTATTATCTGTCGCAACTTCATTGAGCTTCAAATTTCTAAAATCTATATGAAATTTTGATGATTCTTTATCACCTTCTTCACACAAACTAAACAATGGGTAAATTGACTTTGGTGATATATTTAACACTTATATTTCTTTAAATAAGTTTTTAAATCATAATTGAATATATAGTTTAATATACTTCATAACTATAGCATAATAATTGTAGGAATAATAAAATGGAGTAAATCAGCATATCATTCTTCACAATAGTGGATATTATAACCATTATACCATATACATTACTCTGAACAACTCATTTAATAAAAATATCACATACATATTACAATCAAAGTATAAGATGAATATTTAAAGTGAATCACATTTACATATACATACACTACTTTACATGTATATTAACTCTATAATTAAATTACATATTGAATGAGAATACTCTTTTATAGTTATATCTCTTATTTTCAATAACTTGTCTGTATATTAACCATTAATACATATCTATATAGCATTTATCACATATTGAAACACTCAAGCTTTTTAGCGGCTTGATTGTTTTTCTTTATTTTTTTCTTGCTATACCAAATCAACAACAATTAAATGATAAACAATAATATATATATGATGATTTTTTTTAAATAATAATAAAATGATGTTTATATACCAGAACTCAAGCTATCTCTTGAAGAACCAAATAAATATTTACTTTGTAATGTTTCACTACGAGACAATGATGGTGTGATGTGAGTATTACTATCAGATTCAAATGAATCACTTAAACTAACACTATCTCTACTACTTATAGTTTCTGATGATGTGAGATGTTGGTTATTATCTTCTGAGTCTGGACTGTAAATTGCGTAAAAAGACTCTTTATGAGAAGAAATATCATCGTCACTCAATGGAGAGTCTTCATTCCTGTGTATACATACGCTTCTTCTATCATCTTTAACACTTTTAATTGTTCTAGGACTGTTATCGTTTGAATAAGACATGAGAAAAAACTAGTTAGGTTGAGTATTTGTTTTCTGTTTGACTATTTTACATTCATAACAAACGACATGAAACGGACAAGAATTCTTTAGAAACACATACTTCATACCACTTCCATTAAAAAAACATTTTAGTAAATCTTTAACTCTAGTTACTGTATTTACTCCTTTCCTGATAGTATGGAATATAACTCATCAGCAAATGTCAGTTTATATCATTCATTTAAATTATCACTAAATTATTGTTTTTCACTTACAGTTTATCTCTCCTAAGATTAATTATCAGCAAGAAAAAGAATATCGATGTTTTTATTCCATTTCTAAAATTATGTAATCAAGTACAAAATGAATTCATCCATATGAATGAATAACAACATATCTGATATGAATAAACAACATTTAAATTTTGAAAACTCAAGCTTTTATGTGGCTTGATTTATCTCTTCACGATTTCTCTTCACTTTAACAGTTTATAAACCCAACATACAACAGGTTATATAATAATAAATGAATTAATAAGGTTTTAAAGTTTTTTTTACTCTTAGTCCGATTAATCAGAATCATCAATCAAGGCGCCAAATAAAAAATCACTTTGTTCTGTTTCGCTACGATGTAAAGATGGTCTGGGGTTTATATTTTCATCAGGTTCTTCGGAATTGTTACATAAATTGTCATTTCCTCTTTGGTTGTAGAAGGGATGTAATGGCTCTACGAGATTGTGGTGGTTATCAATAGTTGATGATTTTGAGTTGTAAATACCTTGATTTAAAGAATTATTTACTGAAATAGTGTTACTGACAGATGAATCTTCTTCGCAAGGAATATAAATACTTTTTCTGTCGTCTTTGAAGCTTTTTATGCTTCTTGGACTGTTATTATCTGGAAATGACATGTTGAATGAGTTGTTTAATATTGATATTATAGACATTATACTTCTAACACATGTAATATGTAATACACTTAGAAAACTGTATTGTATTAACAAAACGAATAAATAAACGGATATATTTGAAACGAATACTATTTTGAATTTTTGAATTTTGCTTTTTTCTCAGCTATTAAATGGATTTAATAAAACATTACTCTACTTTTGAGATATTAGATACAAAATTAACAGCAGATTGTGTTGAAACAATCGCTACTGATGAAATGAAAGGTATTTTACTCCTACGATGTATGTTAGATATAATTGCAATTGGTACTTATCAATTAAATGAAGAGACAAGGGATAGAAATGGAGCAGTAACAATCAGAAAAGTATTGAGATAAATCTTTAACTGTTAGTATTGTGCTCAAACTAAAACTTCAGAAATGCTATGTACAACAGAAATGCCTGGAATATTGGATATGAAATGGTAATAATATATAGAAGATTTATATCACATTAGGAATTATGTGGAAGAGAATTATCTAATAGGTTGTGCTTGTACAGATGCTCAACTAAGGATATACAATTATAATACCGATTTACATGAACTTAATCAAACACAAATCATAAAAATAGATGAGAATGATGAAATTATTTCATTATCAATAGATTGGGATATGCAAAATAAATCCCATCTATTAACCAGTCATTCAGATGGATACATATCAATACATGATATAAATGGAGAAGAGATATCTAAAGTATAATATTTAATAATCAATATATATATGTATATTTATAGTGGAAAGGTCATAATCTATATGGAATGCCAACTGAAGTATGGATTGCTAATTATAACAAAATAAACTCCAATATAATATACAGTGGAGCAGATGATACATATATGAAAAGTATGAAATATATATATAATACAATTAGTATGGGATGATAGAAGTTTAACTCAACCAATACAAATAATAAAAGAACATCAAGCTGGAGTTTGTTCAATGCAATCTCATCCATCATTGTATTTTATAATAATTATTATAATTATTTAGAGAGAATATATTCACAACAGGTTCTTATGATGAATATGTAAGAATATGGGATACTAGAAATATGAGTAAATCAATCACCAAAATAAAATTAAATGGTGGAATATGGAGAATAAAATGGCATCCTTATCAAGCAGTATATTATTAAGTAATTGTTATCTATTACAATTAGGATTTGCTATTAATTGCAGGAATGAGAGGAGGAGGTTATATATTGAATTATGATGATAATAATAACTTTGAAATATTAAGACAGAATCTTGATCATGAAAGTGAGAATTTAACATATGGAAGTGATTGGATAAACCCACAAAGAGAGAGTAAATCGTATGTTGTTGGAACTGCTTCATTTTATAATCATGAATATAGAACTTGGGGTTTTGATTTATAAGTAAAAAAAAATAAGTAAATATTTATGTTTCTAATTATTCTTATTATAATAATAAACCTTCACACCTCTACAATGTTCTACTTTAATTGGAGTTATATAAGGTAATGAAAATATATAAGTGACTATTTTTACACCTTTTTCATATAATGGTTGAATTATTGGTTGTATTTTCTTTAAACCTTCTGGAACTAGATATAGGAAAATTAATGTTGCATCTGTAATATTTGCATCTAGTGACGATTGATGATATACATTCTATTGATTATAAAACAAAAAAACACAATTATACTATCAATTCCTCCAATTTTTCATTTTTTATATTTTGAACAGCTCTATCATAGAATGTTTTATCATATTCATAACCTACACATTTACAACCAACTGTTTTAGCTGCATAAATTAAAACTCTACCGTCTCCACATCCCAAATCATAAACAACATCATTTGGTTGTAAATCTGCTAATTTAAATACTAATTCTATTGCCTATATATAAACCAAAGATAAATAATACTTCATCACAAGTAGGATTAAATGGAGCTAATTTTTCACCAACTTTTGTCTCATCTTTATCTGACATACTGCTATTTATCCAATATATTGCATATATAAGAAAAAATAAAGATTTACCTAAAAAGAGTAAATTACATGTAATAGCCAACGTGTTTTTAAAAAATTCTTTTTATGGATGGTATTAATTTATTAGTTATTAAAAATGCTGGTATTCCTGTTACAGTAGGAACTTACTTGTATATTTATATCAATATCCATATTTAGACGATCGGGAATGAGAAATGGTGCTCCTGTATTCTCTGGGTCTTATGGTTTGATGATATTTAAAGAAATAATTAATGGTGAAGCAGGATGGATTATAGGAGATATGACAACAGGTTATTATGCATGTCAGTCAGATGTTAATTTCCCTCCACAAATTGGATGGAAATGCATTCAAGCTGGTGTAGCACCGCCTCCAATAGTTGAATATATAGTATATTTAATCAAGATTTAAACAAATAGGATGATAAAGTACTTCTCAACTTACTTCCAACCACCAAAATAGCAACAGATTTACAAAGTTCTCATTACTGGATGGATCATCTATTTTCAGCATGTCGTGGTAATCGTCTAGGCTTAGTAAAAGAGATAATAGAACATGGTTGTCCAATAGATTTAACAGAAAGTGATTCAGGTGATACACCCTTATTAATAGCATGTGAAAAAGGATTTACACAATTATTAGAATATTGTTTACAACAGAAAGCAGCTATTGATCCACATCCTGATTTTGGATATACTGGTTTTCAAGTATGAAATATAAATTATTAAATTTTTAATTATTTTCTTCTTATTCTTATATATATATATATATATATATATAGTTGGCTGTAATGAATGGTCATTATGATTGCTGTTCAATATTACTAGAAAAAGCTCAACAAAGAGGAGAATTGAAGCTATTATTAAGTAATGCAGATTTAGAAGGAGATTTACCTATTCATTTATGTGCAGGAAGAGGACATTTAGATATATTACGATTATTATTACAATATG
The DNA here is from genome assembly GCA_002245135.1 of Proteromonas lacertae. Lineage (NCBI taxonomy): Eukaryota > Bigyra > Opalinata > Proteromonadidae > Proteromonas > Proteromonas lacertae. The sequence goes on from NGBS01000004.1 coordinate 315,236, forward strand.
ACGCTGTATTAACAGAACCAAATAAAGAAAAGAAGACTGTATTACATTTTGCAGCATCTCAAGGCAGAGTAGAAATGACACAATTCATATTACAAAACGTAAATTATGAGTTTATTAATCTTCAAGATATGGATGGAAATACAGCTTTACATGTAGCAGCAATGAATGATAGAGATAGTATAGTGAGATTATTGATCGAATATAAAGCTGATCCAAATATTAGAAATAATAATGGTGAAAAACCATATGATATAGCAGTAGCTCAAAGAAGTCAAGAAGCTATCAGAGCATTAGAACCATTTAATACTAAAAAGAGTATAAATAAATAAATAATTAAATTGTATTTTATGTATATAGACTTTAGCTATAGAGATGGCACATATGAAAGAGGTTTATTCCGAGGTATGAAGATAGCTGTACCTGACATAATTGAAGGTGAAGATGCTGATAGAACGAGAGATTGGGCATTCTTTCAATATGCACTTAGACCAAGAGCACCTGAGTTATTTGCAGTGGAAGATAAGAATAGTCATCGATATGTTGTATATAGAACTATTACACCCGAAACAGATGAGTATATATTCATTAATATTAATATTTTGTCTATTTATTATTACATAGTCCACCCTATTATTTGAATGAAGAAACAAATGAAACAACATATGATGATCCTAGAGCAATGCATGATGTATATATTACTTATATTATAATTTAGTGGTTTAAAGCTCCACCTCATTCCTATGATGAAGATGATAAGAAAGATTTAGAATTAGAAGCTCTAATCGCAGAGAATGACAGATTATTCAAGAAACTAATGGATTTGACTCGTAAATATGACAGAGAAACAAAGAATAAACGTGGTATTCATGAATTAGAATTGAATCAAAAGGATGAAACAATCGAACAATTTAAACAAGAGATTGATGATTTAAGTAGTTTAGGTGGTGAAGATAGAGTAAAGAGATTATTAGCAGCCATAGAAAACTTACAAAAGATCGTAGATCAATTATTAGCAGAATATAATGAAAAGATGGCTAAATGGAATGAATTGAATAATAAATTCGATAATTTGATTGGTTTAGAAATGAACAGAGCTGTTATGGATAATTTAGATTGGAGAAAAGGAAACAGAAAGCACAAAAAGAGAGAAAATATCTTGGTCTTCTGCAGAGTCCGTCCATTATTACCATACGAAGTTGCTAAAGGTGAATCAATGTATACAACTGAATTTCCATTTGAAGATGTCATTGTAATGAATAAATCAGGTTATGCCTATACATTCAATTTCGATCAAGTCTTCCCACCTAATGATTCACAAGAAAGAGTATTCCAAGAAGTTGAACCATTTATTACTAAAGCGTTAGATGGATTTAACTTATGTATATTTGCTTATGGCCAAACTGGTGCTGGTAAGACTCATACTATGATGGGACCTGAAGAAGATCCTGGTTTGATGTTTAGAACATTAAATACACTATTCTATCTAATGCAAGTTAGAAAGAATGAATGTAGATATAACTGTTCATTGAGTATAATTGAAGTTTATAATGAGATGGTTACTGATTTATTGAATGCTGATAAGAAGGCTGGTTATAACTTAGAATTACGTTTAGGTAAAGATGGTAAAGTTTATACTGATGGTTTGTTAAGATTAGATGTTAATTCATATTCTGAAGTTATTGATTATTTCGCTAAGGCTAGTGAAAATAGAGCAATTGGTAAACATAATATGAATGAACACTCTTCCAGATCTCACTTGATTATTACAATTAACTTAGCTGGTATTAATTTAAAGACTGGTGAGTCAAAGTTTAGTCGTCTACATCTTATCGATCTTGCTGGTAGTGAGAGAGTGTATAAGACAGCAGCAGATGGTGCTAGATTGAATGAAGCAAAATCTATCAACAAGAGTGTATATTTATTGTTATTTTTATATATTATTTGAATAGTTGAGTGCTTTAGGTGGTGTTATTAATGCATTCGCAATGAAGAGCAAGCATGTTCCATACAGAGATTCGAAATTGACTTATTACTTGCAAGAATCATTGTCTGGTGATTCTAAATTACTAATGTTTGTTAATATATCCCCAGCTAAATGGAATTTATCAGAATCTATAGCTTCCTTACAGTTTGCATCAAGATGTAGATCATTGAACGATGGTGCATAGAAAATTATACATATTAATATTTTATTTTATCGATATATTATTTGTGTTAATAAATCATGAAAACTATTTGTTGTTAAAAATCTCAAAATCAAGTTAATCTTTTTCAGCAACTGAAATATTAGAGTTTATATAAAAATTAGTGTGAAGTGTAAATGTGATAAATGTAAAGTGAAAAATAACTGACTATAAATTCGAAATTTTTCGTTTAGAAAAACTTCTTTTTAATTCTTTGCTTCTAGTCGCTTAGCAGTTTTATATTTACTATAATGTCTACTGATTCAAATAGTCATACTGATAGTATCATAAAAGATAAACCAGAACAACCAACAAAGTGTTTATCACCAGATTGCAGTTTTTACGGGTATACTATATTATAGCTATACTTTATTAGTAATCCAGCAACAGAAAATTATTGTTCTGCGTGTTATAAAAAAGTAATAAGTATATTTCTTGGATTTTACACTTCTAGGTACAAGGACACAAACAGGGCCAGTAACAGAACAACCGGCACAAGCAAGTGAATCACAACTAGATAGTTCACAACCACAACAAAAGAATAAAAACAGATGTTATTTGTGTAATAAGAAAGTGGGGTTGCTCGGATTTAAATGTAAATGTGGTTATATATTCTGTGGAACACACAGATATGCTGATCAACACAGCTGTTCTTTCGACTATAAAAAACAAAATCACGATATTCTGGTGAAAGCAAACCCTGTTATTGAAGCTTCCAAAGTTGAATCAATTTAGTTTAGTTAGTAAATGAAATTTATATATAGTATGTAGGGATTAACATATTTAAGTCATAATTTAAATAAAACTAATAACTAACGAGTCCAACACTAGCTGCTTTGTGCTTTTTTGCTTTCTTCTTCTCTCCCTCACCTTTTCGTTTCTTTGCTTTTACAACAATGTCTATATATTGAAAAAATAAAAAATACTTGTGGGTATTTGAACATCGGATGATTCCTTTGTTGAAAGATCTTCCAACATGTTAGATCCCTTTTCTTCTGCTTCTAATACTTTCTCTTTTATTAATTAAGGATAATTTCAAGAATGTATTTATTTTTTCAATAAAGATATTTTAAATTTCTGTAGTTCTTTATCTAGTTTTGCTTTTTCAATTTGTTGTTTTTCTTTATTTTTAGCTGCTTGTTCTCTCAAAAACCTCAAATCACTTTGGTCAAAAACTCCTTTTGATTCTATATTACCTGCAGCGATTTCATCTTCTCCAGCTATTTTATTTATTAAATCTTTGTCTTCCGAACCAGTCATTGTTGTAAATTCCACTCCTAAATATCAAAAAGCCAAGAGAATACCAGCCAGTTTAACTTCTTCAGGCATATATTCTCTATAAGTTCCACTACCACTCATAATCTCTCAAAAAAGAAAAAAAAGATATTTGGCTTGATGTTTTAAATTATGTCCTTTCATAGTATAAAAGAAAAACATTCATAAACTAATTAAATTATTCTTCTACTTCTATTATAATGTATTTTAAGCAAATTTAAAAGATTTAGACGAACTTCATCAATTTGCTCAGCTGCTTCAGCTTCATTTTTTTCAACGAATTTAATTTTGTAAGTAGGAGCATCATTAAAATTAAATACAGGGTAAGGAACTTTTAAATATTTGTCAAAAAAACATTTAATATAATAAAATATGTACAAACCACAATCATAATCATTTTGCTGTTTTGGCAATCTAAATGACATACCTGGGTAGTTTTTCCTTCTATAAATAGGAAAAAACTCTTTCAAAGTACTATATTCACTATTTTCTTGATAAAATACTTCTGTTAGAAAGTTTCTAATTGTTACAGTAATTGATGTTATATTCGTTGTTCCACTGTTTATATAGAATATTCCACTATATGCTCCACGTGTTATTTTACTTTTACTGTTTTTATCTGTTTGCAGTTTCTTATAAGCTTCTATATATTCTATATAAATAAGAATATATATACTTTTTACTATGTTTTGTTGTGATGGATTTTCTAATATATATTTCTCCATTTCTTCTTCATTTTTCAAACAACTCAATGAAATATCTTGAGGCAAATCTTGTAGAAATGAAATATATCTTTGAGATACATAGAATGTATTGTATAATATAACTGCAGTCCAATGATGACTAAAATTAGAAATAATATTAATATATTTTAATACTTTTTACATATTGGAATAATAATAAATTCCTTCTTTAGCAGATCTTTCCATTTTGATATACTCCTACTATATGATTGTGGTTGATTAATAACCTAATAAAATGAATTAATAGAAATACATTATCATAAAAATAAGAAGGTAGTAGTTCAACTCTATCTTTATCCCAATCTTCATATAATCTCACTAATAGAAACTCTACTATCTTATCATTCACAATATTCTCTTTATGCAGCATAACTAACTCTCTATCTGTAATATCTATTTTAATCTATAAATATATATGTAATAGACATGCTTTATCAGCTGGATGTTCATACGATTCAATAACATTGGTAGATGTTACATCTATAATTCCTCTATAATACACTTTACCCCATTCAAAACTAATCAAGTATTCATAACCACCTTTAAATTTTCTATTCTTTTCTTTGATTATTCCCCAGCCATAATTTGTATGAACTATATCACCAACATCATATCTTATTTTTTTCGATCTTTTATCTCTATTTTCTATCTCGTCTTCATCACTATCTGCAATATCTACCACTTTCAATTTTCTTTTTTTGGGAACTGACTGTTTTTGCTTTGTCTCTGTTATAGTTACATACATTTTATAATTGACTGTAACACTATAAGAATTCTAATCTATTTTGCAAATAGGACTTATATACTTGACCCAAGCTGGGCTCGTTGAATTTTGACTTTAACACCATTTTCTTTTCGTTTTTTAATTGTCTTTAAGTTTGAATAAAAAGCCAATACTCTACACATCTATTAATTACATGTTGAAGTTTGTATTTAGCTATAAATTAAAAATATCAAATTTTAATACTTTTTAGATAGACTTTTAATAGAAATTCCAACTCGACAGAACCAACAATATTTCTAAATTAAGTAATATTTCATAACTAAATTCGCTTGCTATTAGTAAACTATCAAACACTGGGCAATCACTTTGTACCGAAGACTTATTAGAATTCTCGAATTATTCTTAAAGATAATATATAAATTGTAAATCTATGTGAGTAAAGCTAAGAAAATATCTCCTTGTATATAAATGACATTTCAAATTTAGAGGATCTATTCTAATTAGTTGTTATATAGTTATATCTAATGTTTAATTGTATAATTATAAAATTTATATTGCGTTATATGCACTTTCAAAGTAATATAGTAGAAAAAGTGATTAGCAACCTATATTACATATAACTTCAGATTGAATATTTATTTATTTGATTCATGATAGAGAAATTAATACATATTCATTAGTATATGAAGAGAAAAATGAGAAAATAAAAAAAGTAAAAGAAGTAAAAATACATGTAATTGTCATCTTTTAATGTAATTTTATTATTTGTGTAAAATATTATCATTTTGATTGTAATTAGTTATTTTAACTATTTTTGTATATAAACATGCATATATTTGCTAATTGTATAGAATAATATTCATAGTATCATGTGTATATACATTTAATGAAAAAGTAAATGATTTATACATTGATGATTAAGAAACAATTATAAAGAAGAAATGTGTGATGAAAATGATGAAATAATTACATTGTTAATATACGAAAGTGATATAAAGAAGTTCAAAGATGATAATTTAGGAATAAATAGATTAGATAATGTTGAGGAATAAGAAGAGGTATTAGAAAAAGACAAGAAGAGAAGAAGACAGTAAAGAGAAGTATTTTAATTGATTGAATTATGCGATGTTGTTATAAGCCATTAGGAGATTTATGCCGTTGGGAGATAAATGGGTTTTATAGAAAATAATATGACAGTAGAGGGCTAGGTAGTGAGTTATATTCAAATATAATCTTATTTTGGTATATAAGCTACATTTGCGATATATTTTATTTAAAGCTTCTGGAGACAAAAATTCATCACCTGAGATGAATAAGATGTGAAAAAAAAGATGTTAAGGTAATTAAAAAAGGAAAAATAAAAATTGAGTTCAAACCTCTTTCAAGCCTATAATTTCAAATTCAATATTAAGTATAAAGAAATTAAAGTTATCTAATTCTAATCATTTTTAGCCTTAATTTCGTTTTCTACTATTGCTACAGATGTTTAATATTAAGTATAAACAAGCAGTGATACATATATAACTGAGTAACCAGAACAATAAAATATAAGTGTATTTTTGTAATATTTATGGGATTTAGATTACGTTTATAACTTCAACGCAATCTAAAATCCATTTATCTCCCAACGTTATACAACAAATGTATTTGATTTCATCATATATTTAACAAACAAATATTATTAAACATTTAGAATATTAATTGATTAAACTACAAATCTTTATAGAATGTTATTTCACTAATAAAGATATAATATTCTACATCACTGAATTTGAATATATTATTAAATATAATAATATCATTTATATCAACAATTTTATCCAATGTAGTAATGCTTATATATTTGTATATTGTTAATGTAATTTTTGTAACATTTATTTCATTATAATGGATTTGCGAATTATTTATTGACTTTATAATACCAAAATGAATATTTTCTCCACTATGGAAGGATATAATTGAATAATAATGAATAGATGGAAATGTTTTAAAAAGGTCAGATATTGATCTAGAATCATTAATAACTAGATTATATTTTCTATTGATCTTCATTTTTTCATTATAATTATAAACATATATTTGGTTAATTGATGATATTGTATTTAAGATTGATGTTTTTTGATGATTATTACTTATAGAGATGTTTTTTATTTGTTTATAACTTCTTTCATAAACACTTGTACTCTGGTGAATAAGCGGGCCTATATTAGACAAATATTTAATTAAGTGAACCAAATCATGACAGGATGGAGTGAAGAATATATATAATTCCATAATATTTAAATTAGTTACTAAAATGTCTTCCATCTTATTTAAAGTGATATTACTGAATTGATAGTTTAATGCATTATTTACTATATCTATGATGTTGAATAATCCATCATAAATCATTATTTCACTCTCTTTTCTTAATTTTATTATCATTAGAGGTAGGATATATAAAAAGAAGTGGTTTTGTTCTATCATGTTATACTTTGTAAATTTATTTAGCTGAAGATTGTAAAATGATGAAGATTGAGTATAAACCATTTTAAATTGATTATTGTTGTATAAATTAATTATATTGTCTTTCATTTGATCATAAAACCTATTAAAACAGTTGTTTATTGTATGCATCGCATCAAAAGTTATTAAGTTAATGTCATAGTAAATTAATGATCGAAAACTGCTTTGTATATCTTCTTTGTGTTGCTTTTTATTGAAAGTTCTTAAAAATCTACTATATGAATAGTTATTAAATATATGGAATAGTCTTTTTTCTTTATATTGATAAAATTGAGGATATAAATTCTGATACTTCTTCTTATAAGCTCTCATTGAGTCTTTTATTTTTAATTTTTCTTCAACTACAACATTATTGATTATTTTATTAATAGTAATGATTTTGGTAGTTGCTGTGCAAGTTCTACAGAAACTATTACTACCTACGAAATTATGTAATTTCATTAGTTTTATTATTCCAATCATATCACCTACTATACTTACCAAATATATATTATATTTGACACCTTCTACCTCTATACCTTTAATAAATATATTGTTTAATTCATCAACTACTAATTTTGTAATATCATTTATATTATCATCATTATCACTTATATTTATTACTTGAAGTAATTTACTGTCATTATAATTATTTAATACTTTGTATGATAAAACATTTACACTTTTTTTAATAAAGCTAAAGTGATTTATTTCAACACCATCACTACTGATCTGTAACAAAATATGTCTGAAATTTTCTCTATTTACATCTAAATTATAAATGTTTTTGTAATTGTTACTACTATAAATGCTCTTATATTTGCTTTTATTATTATTAATTGAATCATCAAATTTAATTATTTTCTTCTTCAACATTTTTCTAATCCCACTTTCAATTGTAATATAATTATTTTTGTCTGGTTTTTTTAATCCTACTACCTTTTCAACATAATCTCGTAAAGGCTTGAATGTTTCTTTTAAATGTAAATTCTTTATTGTTTCTATTGAGTTTAATTGTTTCAATAACTTATTTACTTTATCTTGAGATATAGAATTCTTCAGAAAGAAATAGTATAAGTATACCGATAATTTTTCTTTATCACTATCGCCATTTCTACCTTCATATTCACTATCTCTATCATCATATAATACTGAATCATCTAATATTTCATCGTTATCATCATCATCATCACGAAAACCAACATATCCATCATCATTACCATCTCTTCCATTTTCATCTACAGCTATTTCCTCTTCATCAGTCATTATTTCTAATTCAATTTCATCTCCATCATTACTATCTTCATCATATACATTATTATTTCTATTAGAAATGTCATTCTTTGTTATATTATTAAGAATATTATAATCTTCATCATTAGTATTATCATCATTGTCAGAACTATCTGTTTCATCTTCATAACCATCTGCTGCAATATCATCATATTCGTTACTTATATTATTATTATCAACATCTATTCTTTTATTATTGTGTGTATCTTCTCTATTAATTACTTTTTCTCTTCTTTTTCTTTTTCCTCTATTCATTACACTATCAATATTTATTTCATCTAGTGAAATATAATGAACTTTATCTTCTACAGAGTATTGAATAATGTACTTACCTTTTCTATATTCTTCATTAATTGTTTCTTTAATTTTCAAAAAATCTAATACAGCTGATTTATTGTTTCTACTTGATCTTGTAACATATCCTTTACTTTGTATTGTATAATTATATGACAATATTCTATCAATTATTACATTTGTTAAATAATAAGGAAAATCAATTCTAATTGATTTACCAACCAAATATTCCATATCTTCCACTGATTTTTTACTAGTATAATTTCTTTTGAATAAAAATGGATTGATAGAATCTAATACACAATAATTATTATTTATATAATCTATATCATTAATACTACTTACCATTTTTTTATTATAATTGATTGTTTTTCCCTTTATTACATTAAAACTTTTATAGAATTGAGGATAATATAATTTCTCTATTATAACCTCTTCATTTGCTTTCTTTATAATTTCTCTATCCAACTCTCCTATTACATCAAATACATATTTTACACACTTTCCAAAATCTCTGTATTTATTATTAATTCTTTTATAACAATCAATTTAACTTATAAAACAATGGTATATTTCTTTCTACATTTGTAGTAATACTTTACTGAAAATATATAAAAGCAAGAAATAGAAAGTTATCAATAACTTTATCCATTATTACATCTTTTTCATTATTATAGAAAAGAAAATCTTCATTTTTATTATCTAAATTTTGTCTTAAGTAATATTGAGCCACTTTTGTAGATATGAATTGATTTTTATAAATTATAATAACATTAAATCTTAACAATGTAATGATGATGGATGGTTTTGTCTGTTTGAAAATATATATTTACTTTCTTATTATTGTATATATTAATTAATTCATCAATATTTGTGAATTCTTCATAAAAAACTACTTCATAATATTTTTGAGTATTTTCATTGAAATTATAAATAGTATCATCAACTACCAACACGTTGTAAGAATTACTATAATAAACATCATCATGTATTATATTAGGGTATAATTGACTAGAATGTCTAAAAATTTCATATTTATATATAAATATTAATTCTCTTTTATTCTTTTTTATTCTTTTTTATTCTTTTTTATTTTTTCATTATAAAGTAATATAATATATATCTATATAATAATAATAATAATAGTAATAGTAATAGCAATAGTAATAAGCCAAAGGGGGAAATAACCGTTATATTGCTACAGAGTATTCTTAAGTCATCCTGACAAATAGTCAGTGGCTTAGGTATCTATTATTACATTTATAATGGATGATGAGTATTAGTCACCATTATCTGTTTCTATTATAAAAACCATACATCAAATGTATAGGAAGCTTTTATTTTACCTGTATATCAGTTTTATAATAACACTAATTCAAATAATCATTAGCTAATGATACTTTTGCATATAACATATTCGGTGTTATCTTAGTTGTTGTAATATCCAACCTAAATAAGAAACAAATCCAATTCGAACATTTACTACTGAATTAATAGTATAAACATGTGGAAGATTGTAATATTCTCTTAGGTTTATCATATTCTCTCTTCTCTTCACTTCCTATATTCACAATTTGCATAACAAGTCGAAAAATTACTCACTATACTCATTCTACTCACATGATAGTAATTTGTTGTAACATTAGTATAAATACAATCACATATAAAATAATTCCTTGAATCTATTGAAATTTGATTTTTAGACAATAACTTATATAGCCAATAGATTAATTTGCATATTTACTTTCTCTTAACCGCCTTTCACTTCACATTTTTACTTGGATATTTATTTTAAGCATCTTTGTGAATCAAACATCAAATTGACATGTACACTATATATTATTATCTATTCACTATAATAAAATAATCTAAACTTATACATTCATTTAATTTCTCAAAACTTAAAAACTGAAACGAATATAATTTTTGAAATACACTTTAATTCTTTTTCTTCTGTTGTGTTATGAGTATTATAGTATATAATTTTATATAGAATATAACAATGGCAGCACAAGTGTTGTTATTACAGATAAGAAATATACAAAACAATACAAAGAGCAGGAATTGATTATAATTGTTGAAGGAAGTATAATATTATCATATATGTTAATTAGATAATAGTTCTAATAATTAAAAATCAAAGATATTATAACTAAGGGAAGAATTAAGAAGCATTTGAAGAAAAAAATACAACTATCATCTTTGATTTAGTCTGTCTTACTAAAGCTCATACTACATATACAAACTTTTACCTTGTTAATACATTTGGCACTTTTGATGTACAACATATTATTCGAGTTAAAGTAGTAGGAAATTCAACTATTTCTGTTAATTTAGCATATTGGTATTATAGCAATTATCATATATTTTATTATCTAAATTAGGTGTCAGACTAGGATAATTAGAATATAACCAAGTTTACCATCAACGATTAATCCAACAAATACACAATAAGTATAATTGTTATTATAATATAAAATAGTAAAGTCTGATGATGAAGAAGCTAAGATGAATTAGTATATTTTTTATAATTATTTTGTTAGGATGAATTATTAGGTATGTTTATTCAACAATTGGTGTGATTTCAGGTGTTGCCAAAACAGTAACTGTAGAAAAGACATAATATCGTAAGTTCAACAATTCATTCGATAGAACACGAAAATTAAGTATGATGATACGAATATTCTGATTTTATTTTATTTATTCATAGTAATTAAAAAACTTGGAAGCTTCTAAACCATCTCCAATTCAAGAGTATTTAGCTGATGTTATTCTTGGATTAATTGATTAGAAACAGTTCAATCATTGTATTTATTGAATCAAGTAATGATAATCCTATATTTAAGAAGTATTTGATCTATTATTTACTCTATTAGTTTTACTCCATTATATGAAAATAACATTTGGATTTGTATATAGTGGTATTATTGAGTTAGTATATCCAGTATTATTTTTATTATTTTATAATAGGTAAATGAATATATTCTTATAAGTATATTAGTATATTATTCTATTTATATATTGTTAGTAGAGTATTGAATATAATTTCAATAATTCAAAGTATATTCTTATTTATATATTATCATTAGATGAATTGCATTAGAATTCCAGGTGAAGAACAGTAGAAACATCCAGTTTATATATTATATTTTATAATTAGAAAAAGTATAACTATTTTAGTATATTATATTTTATTATAGCTGTTTAGCATTGTACTAATCGATGAAAGGCAGAGAATATCAGCAACTTGCATGTTAACTATACTGGTATGTTTTAATTTGTTATTATGTTATAGATATTATAGATGATTATATAAGTATTATAGTTATTTTTATATTTTAATAGTTTTTATTAGAATAGCAACAGAATTCCAGGGGAGAAGAATATTGATTCAGTAATTTATCTATAATATATGTTATACAGTGTATTTATGGGTTTTAGCTATTCAGATTAACATAATAATACAGCATATAGTGCTGATATGAAAAATATTTTGATATCTTCTTAATTAGAAGCAATTAGTCAAAAATAGCAATATGGCTCTATTTAACTACACACACATACATCAAAAATCACATAATCATGATTACATTCAATTACCTAGTCAAAATTAATATCGTCCTTTCTGGAATACTCCTATACTATACATATCGTATATAGGTAGTGATTACGTATAAAATTTATTAACATATTTCAGTCCCTATTAGCCAAATACGTGGTATTTAAAATCAGTACAGTTCGAGATGTATTATAGTTTTTAAAGCTAATAAATGATATAAATCAAATAAAAATATATCAATGTTATTATTTATGTTTTGTTGTTATTCAATTATAATGTAACATATCAAAAACAGACGAATGACATGAAAGAGGTAATTATGAAACTAAGTATACTATGATAAAGCTCAAAGCATGATACATCGTTGACAAATTTTTACTATTTTATTCCTTATAGTTATTGAGAAAATATTTTAAAGTCACAAAAGCACTTAGAAATTCTTATCGTGTAGTTTGATAACATTGGCGCGAAATTCATTTAATTGAAGTTGTGAGTGAGAATGAATGAATTTCTAATGAAGATCTACAACTAGTTGATAGACTAGGTGTTAATGAAGATCGAACAGTTGATGGTGTTAAGGTAAAAGAATTTGTTGTTTGGTGAGGAATGGAAGTATTGTACAAGAGATTTATCTAGGTATTCACAGTATATATAATTGAAATAGATATTTAAGAAGAGATAAACCTGAGAATTTAAGTTATTCTCGAAAATTAGGGTTTATGAGAGTAGTAGAAACTAAATTAATCCCATTGTCAATGAGGTATATAATATATATTATAAAATGTTGATAGTAACGAAGGTGATTTAGAAATTCAGAGTCAAGTAGCTAAATATATTATCTAACATTACCACAGAAATAGAATTAGAGGCACAATATAAAACAGAAGTGATAATATATCAGAGAAAGTACTTGTCATTTATCATTGAGAAGGTATTTATATCTATCTATATATGCTATTTATAGAAATACATATCGATAATGATGATGATTATGGGTAATGGATTAACTCCAAATGAAAAGGGTGAATATGATTATGAAGATATTAAAACTATCGATCTTATACTTCATATATTTAGAAATTTATTACTTATTCCAAATGATCCAGATCCAAGTTCACTTCATCACTCTGTATATAGATATATATTAGTGTATGTTTATAGATTCATGAGAAATTAATAATAGAATTAAAGAAGGAATATGTAATAGATACAATCTGTTTAATTTGTGAAACTTTAGATATTTATAAACAGCCTACTTGGAATATATATTATTGGAAATCTTCACATTTTTGTTGAATAATTATGACACAAAATTGATAAGTATTTTTAATAACTTACAGAAGAAAGAAGAATTATCTGAAAAGAAAAGAATTCAAGAAGAAATGATGTTAAAAGAATTGAAGAAGTTCGACAAGATGAGAGATTGAGCAATGAAATGAAAGAAGTAAAGATCAGACTAATTAGAAATGAGAAGAAAAATAACAATAAGCAAGTATATATTTATGTATTAAATAATATAGAGTAATAAAGAACCAAGTCCATTATTGGCTTTATTGGCTAAAGAGAAACAACAACAGTCTTTAATTATGAATAATTTATCTTCAAGACATAGCAGATTTGGTGGTTTATTACAGAAGAAAACTGATATGGGAAATCAATTGTTGAGTTTACAATCAGTTGTTAATAGAAATGGAATAATAGTATATATAATTTATAGTTTTGATTTATTCATTCTTATTAGAATCAAAGCCAGTAACATCAGTAAAGTATACAGCAAAAGTTGATGATGATAAAATGTATTTATCAAATGATTATTGTGAATGTGTTATTGAGATAACTGAACAGTTTTTGAATGATGCATTCTTTTCATTAATAACTCGTGTTGTGAATGATTTAAGGATAATAATATGTATTAATTGTTATAATAATTTGTAATATGTATAGTGATTTAATTGGAGATAATGATCATAATAGATATATAATGTTATTGGATTATTAACTGAGTTTTATCATTGTTTGATATTACAGAAACAAGGTTATGAACATAGACAAAAAGAGAATAATAACGATATAATCAATGAAAAGTGTAAGATACAATATACTCCAACAATCTTTGAAGAATTATTAAAAAAACCTATTGATTTTGATCGAGTGAAACATTTATTCAGTAAACAGATTATATTATACCTCCAAAAGAGATTATTGTCATATTTAAATGATAAACAAAGACCAGTTGATGATATAGAAACAGTAATGAAGTTCTTCTATCATTACATTAGATTGTTAGTAGTATAAACAATGGAGAATATGGAAAATTAACAACAAAGACAAACGGATTATTAAGATACATTTATTCACAAAATAGTGTGGAAAGTTCCAGAATTATTAAGAACTTCAACAATACAAACTCATCAGAAGATTTTATAAGCAATTTGATACTAATAAGTGACTTGTTATTAGATAAAGGAGAGAAGTATTATAATGAAGGAAATATAACAATTCAACATGTATCAATGAAGAAGAAGAAAGATGGAACAAAACAAAGAGTTATTCATGAAATTTTTTGATTACACTCAATTTGTGGAATTATATATTCACTATAAAGTGTTAATAAAGTATATATATATATAATATCATTATTGTTTTTATTTATATTAATAATATAGTTATCGTGATTTGTTGATGAAATATTCTACCAATTTATATGTGTTGAATATATGCATATCAAAATTCATTTATAGAATATCAACTTACAAAATATTTGAACAAACAATGGATACTGTGTTTTTCCATATCTCCTACTTAACATTATTCAACTCAATCATTCAAGATAGATTATTCAATGATAATAAACAGAACAAATATATAATTGATGTTGTTAGGAATGTTGTTCATTCATTTTTCAAGTTTTCCAAAGATCATTATCCAATATATGCTGATTTGCTATTCTGGAAGAAATCTATTGTATTTT